>JAPQLA010000019.1:6583305-6594174 GCA_029822935.1 Naso vlamingii
GCAGAATGTACAGTAGTTTACGTAGAGTTAGAAGTGGGCTGTCAGATTCCCACGAAATTCTCAGTATCTCAAGTAATACAATTTTATTTATATGCTGTAACTTAACGGTGATACAGATCCTTTTCAAGTAGAGATAGTTTAAGAGGCCTCTGTTCAAGCTCCACAAAGGCAAATTATGTGGCTAACCATCCTGAAAGCCTCTTAAGATGCTTTTAGTCACATCCACACTCACAAAGAATACCAGTTTGCTTGTCTGTGACAGTGTTAGTCAAACATGCTTGTGCTGTATATATAACGTTGTACCTATGATGTTAATTTTAAAACTCTTATCCCCTGTGTAGACACATCATGATTAAATTATCTCTTTTGTATTCAGATTTTGGTCATTTGAAGTCTGTAGATGGAATACACACACACACAGAATCATACAAATAGGCACTAATACTCAGTGGTTTGGATAAAGAGGCTTGGCTAATGAATCACTGCTTTGATTATTTCCTGCTACAACTAGTTGTGTCTGGAATTATAATTTTCAATATTTTAGTTGCAAGGGGATCAGACTTGTCTCTGTTGATCCCCGTCTCCCCTCTCTGTCTGTTTCCTCTGTCTCTTTCATTTCTGTCTCTCTCAGTCCCTTCTCACAGTGTAATGAGCCTCCGCTGTGGTTCTATAATTAAAACCCCAGTGTACAGACAGGAGTGATGGAAGGAAGGACAGAAAACTGACTCATGGACTGTGTCAGTATGACAGGCGAACTGTGTGGGTCTGTATGTTTATGCTCTACTTGTTCCACCTAGTTATGACTTTAATTGCACACGTGTTTTACAGCATGATGAAATAGATTAAGAGGGATGCCCATGTACACGGCTTTGACTGAGCATTTTACAGACTTACACCCACCCAAACGGTCTTCAAATCCTCTTTCATTTTCTGTTAAAATAGTCAATTGACAAGATAAAGGCAGCAAAAAGGCTGGCAGCGAGGTGTCTAGTGAAGGTGTCCAGTGGGAGAGGAAACAGACAAAAAGTCACAGATGCTGGATGTAACAAGTTTCTAAAAATCAATGAACAAGCTGAGGCTGTGGAGGTAAAGAGGACGGAGAACAGAAGCACAAAGAAGCTCTGAAAGTTTTGATGTTGCACAGGTTTCTGCCTACATTGTTTACTGCAAGGCACCAGTTCAACTCAGAGTGTCATGCTGGACCAGTCTTTGTGTGTACTGTGTGATTGTATAGGAGGAGATCAAATGTAGTAGTACAGTATTACTTTCCTTGTCAATTACTGCTCCTTTCAAACAAAACTGTGAAAACTGTACAGTCTGTGTGTGCCACAGAGTAATATTAAAATGACACAAAGGCTGGTGTTAGAAATATTGTATTAGACCTCTAACTTGTTAGTTTGGGATTAGTCTGAGAGCATATTTAAAACATTATTTTTACAGGCAGTGGTGGCCTAATGGTTAGAGAAGCAAGTCTGTGATTGGAAGGTTAATTGCCCCACCTGCATTCTACCACTGAGGGCCCTTGAGCAAGGCCCCCAACCCCAATTGCTCCAGAAGAGCTGCTCAGTGGCTGCAGACAAGACTGTCCTTGTACTGGGCAGCTTCCAGGTGTGACTGTAAAACTGTGTGAGTGTGATCAGGGTGTCTCTGAAAAATAGAGCTCACTGTCAGCGGAGCCTCACTTAATAAATAAATTTTAAAAAATTAAATTATATATATATATATATATATATATATATATATATATATATATACTAAGTATAAAAAAATTAGGAGCTTATCATTTTTCTCAAAAAAATACATTTTCCCTTGTTTTTTACCTGGTTATAACGTGAATTATGATCCTACATAGTATTGCGTTATAACCACTATAAAGTTGGGTTGTGCAGCTCTGTGGTATTCAAGCGCAGCAACAGTTGATGTCTGGACGTCAGTGACGTCGTGAGAATCTGAACGCTGATTGACTGTCGTGGCACGAACACTTTGTGTCGCTCAGTTCAGTTGGCCGAGTGACATCACCTAGTGGTTAAAGTCCAGTATACCAGTCCGTGTGGTATTTGGCTTAATATCAAACCGATTTAGAATTTTTTACACTGATCCCTGTCACCCTATCATAAGTAAGATTGTGATAGACGTGCAAAAGAAAAGACAGTCCTCATCTCAAAGATAAAAGCTCAAACATGCTTTATTGTCCTATCAAGGAGAAACCTAACTGCAAAACCACCGAACCCATGTAATGATTAATGCAAATGAGTTGCACTCTCAATTGATAGTGCTGAAAAATGGTCTCTGACTACAGATCTATGGAAAGAATTGAACAAAGATTTTTGGAATAATGGTCAAATACTTCCCAGTGACTAGTATTTTATTTTGTCTTGAAATGCCCATCTCTAAAATCCTTTATACACTTGATACCTGATACTTTTACTTATCATTTTATTTTACTCATGAATAACAACAAACATCAGATATGTTTAAATGTAATAAAAACTAAAGATTTAAGTTATCATGTCAGCTCTTAGCTGCCACCGTTGCTGCTGAGTTGATGTTAGGTAGCCCTATAATTGCACATTCTGACAGAACAAGGTGTTGTGTAGCTCTAAAACTTCAGAGTTCCCCTTTAGAGTTAAAGAAAATACTGATGTGTTCTTAAAAAATGAGGAATTCCTCACATTAGTTCTTGTTTGATACTTGACTGCTATCTTTATCAATGTACCAGGCTGAATTGTGACATGCACAGTCACTGACACCCGGAGCACTGTATCCTGCGTCTGTGTCGACAGCATGTCTGCCTTTTTTTTCGGTGTCCATTAAAACAGAAACGCGGGGGGCGCCCGGTGGCTCAGTCGGTAGAGCAGGCGCCCCATATACAGAGGCTATGTACTCGCAGCAGCGGACCCAGGTTCGATTCCACCTGTGGCCCTTTGCTGCATGTCATTCCCCCTCCTCTGTTTCCTGTCCACGCTTCAGCTGTCCTGACCTGATAAAGGCACAAAAAGCCCCCCAAAAATATCTTAAAAAAAAAAAAAAAAAAAAACAACACAGGAGAGGCACGTCAGACTTACGTCTCATGCACGCCAGCAGTGACACAACACTTTAGCTCAGGAGGCTCAGCTATTTTCTCCCCAATTTGCACAGGGCTCTCTGCTAAAACAAACAGAGAAATAATCTGATGACAGTCATATTAACATCATACCAGCAACATTCACTGTAGTTTCAACATTTGTGGCGTGTCTTTCAAAATAAAACCTCTCACAAGCATGTATGTGTAAAGTATCCCTTCATTCAAAGATTTCGTCATGAAAAATTTATAGAATCTTGTTGTGTAACAACAGACCAAATTTTAACTATTTATTGGTTTTATTTTCGGATAAATGACAGTGAAACCAGAGACCCAATGTAGTTAACTAGGCTATTTTATGTTAAGGACAAAAAAAGGTAATGTGGAGAGCCATAGTTTTTAAAGAAACCTGATACTACCTTGCAAATTATTTTTTAAAATTAAACGGCCAAGTGAAGAGGGATTTCTCGGTTTATTTCTTTATCTTTTACACCTTCAGGCACACAGATTTCTGTCTAAAATTAATATGAATTAAATGTATCATAAAATTACATGAAAGATTTCCATATTAATGGGAATTATCAAATGAAAACTCGTTGTAGAAAGACAGGGCTGGCAGGAACAGGGCTGTAGCGGATGCAACAGAGGCTGCCTGTGTGAACAACAACTGCGAGTGAGATGCAACAGTTAAGTGACGCAGATACACCGCAGAGGTGGACGGTGAGAGGTTGACACAAAAGGAAGTGTCGATGGCTTCATTAAAGAAATACAGTAACATCTCTTGAACAAGCAGAGTGGAGATTTTTAATGGAGGAATACATCGTGGATAATGTAAACATAGATGATGTACCTTTGATGCAGACTATTGTGCATCTCCAGATAGATACTTGGGTAGGGACACCTTCTCAGCTGCTTCAAGGAGATGAAATGCATGAGCACACACAAAACACACACACAGGATGCTTGAATGAGGTGTCAAGTGCACAGAAAAGTAGCGTGATGCTCTTGGTTTTAATGATCCTGTCAGTCATGCGGCTGTCCCTTATCACCATCGCGCTGTAAACTCTGCAACCCAAGACTGTGTGAGTGTGTCAGTCCGTGAGTACAGATGACGATTAATATTCTGGATTAGAGCTTCATCCAGCCGAGGCCTCCTGTTGGACACCGTGCACATGTAGACAGATATTTTACAGTTGTTACTCTGTGTATAGTAGTGGTGCTTTATTTTAAAACTCATCACAGTGTGAAAATGCGTGAGGCTCCATAACCCCAAACTGAGCAGCCCAACGGGATATGCTGTTCATATGCCAGCTTGTATCTGCACATACTGGGTATATTCAGGGTTTTCATAAACAGTTTTCAGAGTATCTGGAATATAAATGAAATATTACTGTGCATGGGAACACACTGATTGTCTCTGTTTGCCAGTGCTTCCTGCTGGGTGTAACAGGTTATTGGAGTAGCAGGACAATCAGCAGATGTTAATTTGAAGCAATATAAGTGGATGAGAATAAAAGAGATTGAGGGGGGAAAAACAGAGCTGGCGAATGATGGGGCAGAGTGGCAAAGGAAAGAATGGATTTAAGGAGCCACGGCAAGATAAGGAGGGGTAAATAGGAGGAGAGATGATGAGTTGCTAAGGAACGGGTATATAGCAAATGCAGTGGGAAGGGGGCTGGGAGAAAGGGGTGATTGAGTCTTTGGTTGCTTGAACTAGTATGTTGTGTATATGTGTTGGGGTGAACCATTTAGATACAGTTTTCCTTTTAATGGTAAAAATTTGTGCATTCTATAGAATTTCAAACTGTTTTGTTTTGCCTGTGGCTCAGGTTGTAGAACCATCATGTTCAATCACTTTGGGGTTGTCTCCTCCTGTCCACACGTCAAAGTGTGCTTGAACAAAAGATGACAATCAATCTTATATAATAACATATTAAATAGATTTTTTATATTATATTAACTGCCCAATTCTACAGTATGTGTGTGTAGAAATAAAAGTCTTGCTTCTTTTTAATGCTGATTTATTTTAATTGATCAAGTAACTTTTAGACACTAATGCGCTATGACATTTATCACTACAAAATGAATATGAGAGAGATAAATATTACAGACCAAACAAACAAAAACATACATATTGATTGAGCTTGACAGTTCATTGTTGAGCTTGGAAGCAGAAGTTGACAAAACTCTCAGTTCAGAGACCCTTTATTTGCCTTTTTCCCATTATTTTTGGCCATATGTCCTACATCAGCAGATGAAGTTTGACTTTTTTGATGAAGTCAAGGACATATGTTGAGATTTATAGAGCATTATCGAGTAATGTTTCATATAAAAGCACACATTCACATATATTCAGACAAGCTGACTAAAGATGTTCCAATACCATTTTTTCCTTCCCGATTCTAAACTTGCGGATTAGCCGATACTGAGTACCGATCCGATCCCAGCACATTAAAAAAAAACAACAACAACAACAACAAAAACTTAGCAAAACATTTTGCTAGCTCTGTCGGGTTTCTTTGCTCTTCTTCATTTCTCTCATTTCTCAAAATAGTAGTTGCCAATGGCAACACAACACAACTTCCCGAGTATTGTTTTAGAAAGATGGATTTCATGTATGTAATGTTAGTCAGAGCTAACTGAACCATTTGGAAAGTAGCTGGGTGCTGTTTCAAAGATAATAAAAAACATGATATCTGATTGGTGCCCAGACTGGCATACTCGCTGATACTGATACCAACATTTTCAGCAGTATCGGCAGAACAATTGTAATGTTGACTCACTGTCACACAGGTACCCGTGTCTATCTCATTTGTTAATAAACTCTTGAAATGACACCGTGGTTTGAAAAATTGTGTGGGTGTTGCTTTTTCCTGCACTGTCACGCAAGGGGGTAGGAAAAGTTACAGCAAGCTAACTTGAAGTCAGCATTTTTTGAAACGAGAGGATTTTACTGCTGCATCTGTGACGAATAAACGCCGTCATGTGCAACGTGCATTGTGTCAGGAATACTAACAGACGCAGAGCTGAAAATTATTCCTGCCAGACTTGTGTGTCTACAATGCCTTGAAAGCACCGACTGATTCTGTTGAGACGAGCTTTTTAATTGAGAGCGCTGTGCGCGGCTCTCTCCCTCGTTAAAAGTCAGTCTAGCTCTCCCAGCAGGCCTCTCTCTCTTTCTGTCATTCTCTGTTACTGTACAGCGGTGTATGCTATGGAAGACAGGCTTGATCCAAGCTAATAGTCAGGCTTTACTTTTGGTTATTTGTAAGGTCACTCACCAAGACAAGTTTTTGTTTTGGTGCGTGGTGTCATTTCACAGTATGTTTTGTTTACCATTATCCTAGGCTATATTTATTATCACAAATCAAATCATATTCATAACATTACAGACCTGTTCATATGGAGGGCAGAGCAAAGTTTTGGTTAGTGTTTGAAAAATGTAGATGCGAGGTGTCAGCCATTGAAAAGTGACACAGTAGGCAAAGTAGGTGCTGGTATCACGTGGATCAGTGCTGCGCATTTTTATTGGTGGTTTAGTAGACGTAGGTCATAGCAGCTGCCACATTGTGAGATGTTCATCCTAAATTTCTGAAACTGTCAGAAGTGTGTCTCAGGCTGTCTTTGGTCAGTAGACTGGCACAATGGCCGTCTGTAACCCTCTTACTGTGCAGATATTGGACCACTGTTTCAGAGCCACAACCAAAGATATCACCATGTTTTTGATCTTTTGTCAGGGATGGCCAAAAATAACACAGTGTGTAGGGGACTTAAGTGCGTGTTTGTCCTCTAAGCCAAAGTTTTTATCGGGGTCTCAGGGCAAACTAAGTACATGCAAAGAATTGCTGAAAGTGGGAGAGATATAAAAAGAGATGGGGGAGGGGCAGCACGGAGGAGATGAGAACTGAGAGGATTGGGTAGTAGAGAAAGTCAAAGAAAAAAAGGCGAGCTGTGAGCGAGTGCGAAATTGGGAAAGCTTTGAGGACGATAGAGATGGATAGGAAGGAAGAAGGAGAGGCAGAGTGTAAAAGTTGAAGATTGAGAGGGAATGTTGAAAACAGGAATAGATCAACAGGGCCTTTAATCCAAAAATAGTTTCTACCCTTCTCCTACTTCCTCTTGGTCCCTACATACCTCCCCGCCGCTCCCTCCACCCCATTCTGGTTCTTTGGAGTGATTGAAGAAAAGAGGAGATGCGTGCAGCCTATATTATGCACACACATGCACACCTACACATATAGCAGTGTGTGTGAATGCGGACATATTGTGATCCACAGACAGACAGATGATGTCCATTACCAGGCCACGCTGTCTGGAGCCAGACAGAACAGCTGCAGCCAGATCTCACTGATCTATCTCTGTTCTAATGAATCTGTTATAGCCAGGCTCAACCAATCAATCTCTGAGCCACTTAATCAATCAAGCCATTAATCAGACACACACCCTAACTTCCTGCCCACATGAGTGATCACTTTACATATATTCACAGGCATTGAAACTCCGGCAAAAACAGCAGCACACTTACACATCTAGACACTGGGTCAGTCAGTGTTGGAACTGATTGTAGAAGGTCAGATGTGCTTTTCATTATTACAAACAAGCAATGTAATTAAATATGGCTTTGTTTCATATTGAAATTGGACTTTTTTTTTTATTTTTTGGTTTGACAAGCAATTTAGAGGGTTTCACCTTAGAGTCTGGGAAATTTTAGAGGACATTTTGCCCTATTTTTTTGACATTTTATGGTCTAAAGCTGCATTCAGACAGCAAGCCATGAATGCAGTAAATGCAGCAAGATTACATACGAAGTCAATGTGAAGATGCAATTAGACACGATTTAACTTGGGCGATGCGAATCACACAATGTGGCGTCCATCGCCCACATCACGCAAAGTTGAAAATATTGAACGTTTCAGGCGACATAGCGTGACACTTTGTCCCGACAGCCAAGCAATGTTGAGATTCCCCTGATGTCCTGATGCCATGAACGTTGCCAGAATTTGCTGAAGGGACACTGAGTCAGACATGGTGGTCAAAACTATTGCTGTGTGTGAATACCATTGACCTCCTCCTACAACATGACTTTATACACCACAGGATTATTTTGTGAACACAGACATGACTTTAAGTTTCCTAACATTTCTGGGACTTCCATAACTGATATTATGCAGAAATGCTGATTATATCGGCTGTAGTTCATCATAGAAAATGGCAAGCCCCCTTTCTTCCTGACGCTACTAGCTAATGCTAACTGACACGGAGCTGTGTGACACAATTTATTTGGCTGCGGATAGTTTTATGAACACAAACACTCTGTCGTTAAGTTTTCCAACCTGTCTAGGACCTCCACAACTGATGCAAAGCAGCAAAAATGGTTATTTTGGCCATAGTTAATGACAGAAAGTAGCAGGTCCTCCCCTCCACTGAACGGGCTAATATAAGACTGACTTGGCCATGGTGTTTGGACAAGGTTATACTGGGACTGTCAATTACATTTCATTTAATCTTTTTCACTCCTTTTTTCCTTTTCTCTTCCATGTAAAGTAAATTACAGTATAACATGGCAAGGAGAACTTATACTCATTTACACTGTTTGCTCCTCTCTCGCTGCAAGTACAACAACAAAAGCTCTGTGTTGGTGGAAATAGCATGAAGTGGTTTTTCTTTGAAGAAGTCTTTGTTCCAAGGTTATAAAATTCTACAATGTGAACACACCTAAAGCCTGTGCCATAACAACAACATGTTCTCTGCAGTGGCATTATGTTAGCTTGACTCTGTGTTCTGCATCAGTTCATGACATTGTCAGGTTAGGTGGTCATAGACGAAGGCAGCAGTCAACACTGTAGGACTTTGGCCTTGAATTTCTGACACTACTGATTTTGATTGACGCCCAAAGATTTGATTGTCAACTTTGGTTTTGGTCGACTCCAAATCGCACTTACTAATGAAAGTTAAATTAATTCATACCAAAAGTAATCCTAATTTGCATCCTTCAATAATATACTATACACACTTTCTTTTGGTATAATACACCGTGGTTCTCTTCAAAGCATATTCCCAAAGGGGATTAGTAAATTCTCAGCACAGTATTCACATTTTCATTCTGCTTGAAAAACTGTGAGTTTGTGAGCAAGTGTCTTAGCCTTCAAGGAAGTGCCCAAGGAAATGCCAGGACATGTCGCCCTCCACTGATCTGTCACATTCCTCCAGACCTCGTCCCTTCACTCGCTGGTGTGTAATAAATGAATGGATTGTGTCTGCAGCTGCACTGGATGCTGTTAATGCTTAGCTGGATTGCCACTTGTTTTTAAAGGAGACACTTAAAAATTCAGTATCCTCTTATTTAGGAGCCTTATTTACTCATGCTGAGGATCTCTGAGACACTGTGCATTTGTAGGACAAGAACAGTGATAGTAGGGAGCTTGTGAGATAAAGGCAAAGAAGGGGTGACATGAAGAAGGAGTGTAAGATAAGGGATTACCCTGCAGCATTCTGGATAAAGAAGACAAAAAGGGGGAAACAGCCTGATTAAATAATGATGCATCTCCTCTATCATTTCTCTTGTGGTCCCTTCTCCATCTGGCATTTTTCACCCTGAGGTAGTGGGCACACAACTGCACCACATCACTGACTTTCAAAGTCCCACCTTTTGGCTCCAGCTTTCCCCTGTCTTCCCCATGTCTTTCATCCCTTGTTACTTCCTCGTTACCTTGTAATATTTCTCCTGCAAGATCAGAAGCTTGCTATTTTTTTCTCACTGTCTCGTATCAAAGGCACAAACTTGCAGAAACAGCACTGTTCTTTTGAATTGAAAATGATCTCTTTTTCATGCCATCATTAGGCTCACAGTGCGAATTGAACATCTACATCTATTTCCCATTTTCATTACATGGCACATGGACTTTTTTTTTTCTTTTTTTTAACATTTCTCTTGTACTTCAGTTGTCGCTCTTTAATGTTGGGTGTTTATCAATTTCAGTGGCACATTTTTATTTGTTGTCTCATCTCTGTTCTCTTTGTTCGACTCATGAGGTGGTAAGAGATAGTGTTTAACCAGGGATTGGTGGGTTTTTACCTCAAGTGCCCATTTGTATGTAGGCACCTGTTTCAGCAGAAAAAACTAAAGGTCTGAAGAGAGCAACGTACAAATGTTGAAGGAAAAGAAGGAAGAAAGGCAGAGATGAGCTAACTTTTTTTCTTTCAGAAGATGAGCAAAGAGAATGTCAAAACCTGGTGACATTTGGGATTCCATCCGAGGATGATTGACACCAACTTTACCTAAATGTGTATTGGAGACTGGACTATGCTGGCTGTCTTTGTGTGTGTGTGTGTGTGTGTGTGTGTGTGTGTGCGCGTGAGCATGATTGACATGGTAAATTGGAAAGGTCAACTGGTGCTAGTGTTTGGTGCAGATAGTCAGACAGCAGGAAGATGTAACCTTCCCAGAGTGCATATTTCTAGAGGGAAGGAGAATTATGTGCAAAAGAAAGAATTTGGCTCTGATAGAGGTAAGAAAGTGTATGATTGTTAAAAAAAATAAAAATTTAATATGTAAACCTGGCTGTGCTGTTTATATACTTGGTGTAAATGATAGCTCTTCTCACTGCTAGACAGATTTACAAAGTGAGACAGACTACAGGGTATAAGGAGAGGAAGTGTATGGACTACAAACGTTATCACCTAGGTCCATCAGGAGTTGCCCCAAGGTCTGAGGTCAGCACTCCAGCCAGCTTATTATTTTACTGGACACAACTGTGTGTGTGTGTGTGTGTGTGTTTGTGTGTGTGTGTGTGTGTGTGTGTGTGTGT
>JAPQLA010000019.1:6721257-6732565 GCA_029822935.1 Naso vlamingii
TTTTGAAACATATTAAACTAAATTTCATCTGCCCAAATATTAACGTTTTTTTTTTTCCATACCCCCCCCCCCCCCCCCCCCACACACACACACACACAAAAAAAGAAAGAAAGACAATAAAGTAACTGTAACAACTGATTATTTTGAGTTTAGAACTATAATCGCAAAAAAAAGGTATTTGAAAGGTTATTCTTAGCTTCAGGGAACTTGGGATAGATATTTTTTTAACAATTTATTGACATCTTTCAACCGCATGCATGCAAATATCCAATTGTAGCTGCTTCTCTGTTGAAATTAAAGTTTTTCTTATGTTCCTGTTTAAAGTGGGCAGATTTGTATTTGACTGTCACAACATCTCCACTGGAGTTTAATTATTATGCTGTTCTGTTCCTTTCATGTTTAGCATTTTTGATGGCCGACAGCCCGTGTTGTGCATCAATGATCCTGCCGTGATAAAAACTATTCTGATAAAGGAGTGTTACTCCTTTTTCACCAACCGCAGAGTATGCCCTTTTACCATATAATGCATTCAATTACTTATGATGGTTGCTGCTTTTTAGTTTATCTCTTCCTGAACTTTCTAACTTTGTTACAGAACTTCCGTCTGAACGGGCCACTATACGATGCGGTGTCTATCGCTGAGGATGAACAGTGGAGGAGGATCCGTGGTATCCTCTCTCCCTCCTTTACCTCAGGAAAACTGAAAGAGGTGGGCTTCCTGCTCTATTTATCCTTTGTCCTTTATGATATGCTGAACAGAATATTTTTTTGGTTTGTATTGAATAGTATTGTATTGAAACCTTAAAATGAAGCATCGCCTACTTTTGAAAAAGTGATTTTTCCCTCTTGGATGATTTAATTTTAAGGATTTCTAAAGCCTGAAGAGGCTTCTTTATTATTTCACATGAGCAAGCAAATATTAGAGAAAAGTCAGAAATCTGCAATCTGGACACCGACCAGTTGAAATGGCTCTGAATGTGGGTTTTTTTTTTTGACAACAGTGTCACTTCCTGTTGATGTTATGTGGTGCTACAGAACACCCACCAATTCAATTCATTCATTCCCTGTAAGCATTAAATATATAATAAATAATCTGCTAAATAGATATTACAGGGAATTAAATAGGATGATCACAGAAACAGAGCCCACAGATGATGGGGAGTTGGTGGATTGCAAAACTTCATAAGGCAGCACAGCAAGCAGCAGCAGCAGCAGTACAGCACTGCAGCAAGATAGCAGAGCAAGGAATGAGCAGGTAGGCAGAGAGGTTTCAACTGTCCGCCCCAGTCAGATGAGGCATGCATGTGACTGATCAACTGATGTTGAGTAGGCGCTGCTTTGAGTTGTCTGTCTTAACTAGCTCTGCAGGCTTTGCATCATTTTCAACAGGATCCTTGCACTGGTTGGTATCCAGGTGTAACCATGTGTAACAGAAATGTTCTTTTTCTTTTTTAATTACCTTTATTATGTTGTGATCCTTCAGGCATAACCAAGAACTCTTTTGGGGTCTTGACCATGACCCTGACTCCTGCTCTAGATCCAGCAGGAATTGTATTGTGTATTTTATTTTCTGGTATTTCAGTGGCCTGTGTATTAGAGTTTTTCTGTCTGTCTGTGCCTCAGATGTTTGAAATAATGAAGAGCCACTCTGCTATCCTGCTCAGCAGCCTGAAGAAGAAGGCTGACAAGGATGAGCCAATAGAGCTGAAGGAGTAAGACTATTTTATCCTCCAACATATTCTATTAATTTTAAACATATTCCACAACTCTTTTTGAGCATGAAAGTACATCTCTGATCATTTTTTTGTGCTCTTTAGATACTTTGGACCTTACAGTATGGATGTTGTAACCAGCACAGCCTTCAGTGTAGACATAGACTCACTCAACAACCCATCAGACCCTTTTGTCGCCAACATCAAAAAGATGCTGAAGTTTGATTTTTTGAACCCTCTCTTCCTCATTATTGGTACATAGTTCATTTCATTTCTGTAAAAGCAGCTATGTATAGTTGTGCCCCTAACCTGGCTGTTTAACTAAAAATATCTGTTATGTGTAACCCACTATAAATTTTATTTTATTTTATTTTTACAGTCAATACAATCAGTCTTTCCTGTGTCCTTGATACATGTGTTGCTCTCTGCTTTATTGCAGCTTTCTTCCCCTTTACGGGTCCCATTTTTGAAAAACTTGAGGTTTCCCTTTTCCCCAAGTCTGTCACGGACTTCTTTTACTCTGCACTGCAGAAGATTAAGACTTCTCGGGAGACCAGCAAGCTCAAGGTACGGCAGTCTATGCATTTATGTAATGAATATATATGCACATACGTGTAATGCAGATTGAAAAGTATAATTAAAGCCTTGTACGTATGTCTTCATGTAGAATCGAGTAGATTTCCTGCAGCTGATGATTGACTCCCAGAAAAACAATGATCTCAATGGATCACAACAGGAAAAAGGTGACAGACACATACACAGCTGCAGACTTAATCATACTATGTATACGCACATATTAAAAGCTCAACTTAAAGCTACTCTAAGTCATATCTCCTTGCTCTCTCCTCAGGTTTAAGTGATCATGAGATCCTCTCTCAAGCAATGATTTTTCTGTTTGCTGGCTACGAAACAACCAGCTCCACTCTCTGTTTCTTGGCTTATAATCTGGCGACGAATCCTGATGTCATGAAAAAGCTGCAGGAGGAGGTTGACTCCAATTTCCCTAAGAAGGTATGTTGAGAATGGGAGTGGGCAAGGCTTGAGATCATCATCATATACCTGCTTGATTGGTTTTTGGCCTCAGCAGGGAAAATCAAAAAGTTGACAAACCCATAGAAATAATAAATTATCACTTTGGCTGCATAATATTTATTCAGCTGCCTCATTTATTCAAAGTGATTTACAACAAGTGCATTTAATTGTGTGGATACAACCCAAGGCTTACAAGAGTTATGCAAGGACTGCTTCAGCTGGTACATTGCCAAGTGGGCTGAGCAGTAGAGTTTTTTTTTTCTTTTGAGTTTGTTTGACAAATTGGGTTAATTGATAGAATTTAAACTCTGATTCACACTCCAGAGCAGTAGGTAGCAGTAATGCAGCTTTTATGCTGATCAAAGAAAAAAAAAAAAGAAAATGAAGAAGGTGGTACATTTAGACAGAGCACAGTGGAGCTGAGAAATGGGGTGTGTTCTGAATTGCATACTTTTGCTTTTTACTCGTAGTACATACTGCACCTGCCCTCACAAAGTGTATATTGCTGCATGCAGTATGCATACAACTGGGACATACAACTCCACTGTGATAGTGCGCCTTGACCTTTGACTCTGATGCTCCTATATCCGTTGCAGCCTTAGTGCGAAAAACTTGGAGTACAAGTTAAGAATGCTTTCTAAGCCATTCCAAGTAAAATTATTAAAATGTAACTTACAATTTGCACTCTCATTTATTCACTTCGACTTTGTGCAGTAATAGTTTATTAATATATTAATTGTACATGGGAGTCGCAAAACTTTTATAGTACTCATACTTAAATGAACTGCTATCTGTCATTGGGGCACTTGTATTTCTGTCAATCATCTGTCATGTATCTCAGCTTTGTTTATATCTGAGCGACAGAATGTGACGTTGTAAAATTTCTTCTTCGCACTGGGCTGTATGTGAGGATCTGAGGCATCAAAATAACTTCTGTGGAAACGTGCGAAGGGCAGCTATACGCCTTTTGTATTAGGATCTGAGGCGTCCAAATAACTTCCGCCAATGACCTGTGGAGGGCAGCAATACACCTTGGATGCGTCTAGTCTGCCAGAAACCTAAAAGAAGAAGAAGGAGAAGAAGAAGAAGAAGAAGCAGAAGAAACACTGAGAAATGCTAGTTAAAAAAACTTAGTAGAACCAACCTCATTATAGCAGTCTTGAAACAAGTTATACCCAAAAGTTAAAATTAAATGAAGCAGTTGAAAAACAATTTCTTCTTGCCATCCTCAAACCCACACCTGCCTCTCCTTAGTCTAATAAGCAGTGTATTTAGATGACATCACATGTGTCAGACACTGCAACACATTGTAGTTCTTTAACAAAAATACAAAAATGCCTCCTACGATCACCTTATGAAATTATCATGGCTACCAAGCTTAATCATACAACCAGCTGGCGACCTAACAAGGAGGTGTGCACATTGGCTCTTCTTCTGCGCTTGTTGCTCTTCTTCTAGGCATGTCACTTACACCTAAGAGGGCTGTCTGCAAAGTTTGGCGGAGTTGTTTTTGTCTATCTTCAGAAAAACACAATTTTAAATGTTGCTCCATCAGCTGTTTAATAACATTACCTATCATCTTATTGACACTGAGCAGGCTGCATACAGAGCTTCTTTGCTAAAAAACAAACAATACAAACAAAAACCCATAGTACTGACAGTGGAAACAACCAAAGCAGTGAGAGGCCAGACAGCATTAGCATCATTAGGCAAAAATTCCATAATAGCAACATTGCAACATACAGTAATTCAAGTGGTCACAGATAAAACTGGACCTCCGCATCTCCTCTTGACCCAGTTATCAGGCTTCACAAAATCTTTCCCATTATGGAAGACTTTGGCAAATCACAGGTCATTTCAGACAAGGAGCTCCTTTTGGTTGTTGTACAAATATAGGTATGGGTGCATGTCCTTTCAGACGGTGAAAGCTTGATTTAATGGCAGAAAATCCTGCAACATGTGTAAACACGTCCTGGCTCAACATGGGATTTTTGGCTCATTATGTTAACTGTATTTGCTCAGTGCCTTTTGTACCTCCTAACTTTTGCCTAACAGAGTGGTTGTCTTCTCCTGAGTTGCATGAGTAAGTATTTATCATTTATGTGTGTCTTTGTTTGTTTAGGCTCCAATGGACTACCAGAAAATGATGCAGATGGACTATCTAGACAGTGTTGTCAACGAGTCTCTCCGATTGTACCCCATTGCTGCACGTCTGGAGCGTGTGGCCAAGGCAACTGTAGAAATAAATGGCCTTGTGATTCCAAAGGGTATGGTTGTAATGGTACCCACATGGCCCCTGCACTACAACCCTGAGCTGTGGCCCAACCCAAACAAATTTGATCCTGAGAGGTACAAGGATTTATTTGTTTAGTTTTACCAAAACATTCACAGATAATGCATGAGCTGTGCAGGTTACTACCTCATTTCTGTTATTCATACATTATTGTTTGTTGGTGTGTGTGTGTGTGTGCACAATTAGGTTCAGCAAGAAAAACAAGGAGACCTTAGATCCGTACACCTACTTGCCTTTCGGAGCAGGTCCAAGGAACTGCATAGGAATGCGATTTGCTCTGGTGTTGATTAAACTAGCATTGGTAGAGATCCTCCAGAGGTACAGCTTCTCTGTGTGTAAGGAGACTCAGGTGAGACTAAAGATGCTCATTTTTACACTGCTTAATATGCTTTCTTATTGTGCATGAGTAATCCTGTCCTATTGTTATTCATTGCTAGTTTGACAGTGATATCAGAGATTATATAATGCAAAAGGTAGCTCCATCATTTGTGTCATGATGATTTGTTTGTTAAAAGATCAAAAGTCACTGCCTGAGACTTTGAACAAGAAAATAATCTATACTGTATGTGCTGAAATAGTGCACTTAATAAACTATCTGCTCCTTGCATGAGGTTTCCACCTCTGTGCGGTTGTTTGCAGTTTATAAATAACAAGGCTGAGTTTTTAATTTATGTTTCATATGTAATCTCTTGCCAGATCCCATTAGAGTTGGACGTCCAGGGCCTCATGGCACCAAAACGACCAATCCAGCTGAAGTTGGTGCCACGGTCAGAATCATCAAGCTAAAAAACAAGAAGATAAAGGATAATCATTTTGACTGTGTTGTGGATCTATTGTGAATAATTTACTGCCTATCATGATTTAGTCTGAATGTCTTCCACATAAGCTGCTTTTTTTGTTGTTTCTGTCAAAAATGGAAGTTCAAAGTTAGGGTTAGTTTATTGTCACATGTATTAAAAATACATTGCAGTTCTTCTGCTCTGGCTGTCTTTGCCTTATCAATATTTATCACAAACCAAGGATAATTTATAAAGCCTGTTCTGACACTAAAGGATAGTTTGGATTTTCTCGTGCACACTGTCATTCTTATATGTGATGTTATCACTATTACAGCACTTGCAATGATTAAAATGGAGGCAGTAAAAAAACAAGATAATATTTTGATGCTTCCAAAGAAGTTTTAAAAATATGATGGACATTTTGTTTACAGTTCATCAAAAATGTAGAACTTGTGGTCAGTCTGAAGGCCATACAATAACAACGCCTGCCATTGTCTCAACGTTTACATCTCGATCATCACAAAAACTTACAAAAGTCTTGATATTTGTTGCAGGCTGATTGCAAAAGCTTTGATTCTGTGGTGTTTATGCAACTCTTTCTACCCAATGTATGAGATTTAAAAAAAAAAAAAAAAGTCATTGGTAGAGGAAGTATTCAGACCTTCCAGCCACCAGAACCATATTCACAAAAAAATTTAACTTACCACTAGGAGGACTCCTAAATGTCACTAAAAATGTATAAGTAAGAGTTTTCTTTTAAAAACCTATTCACAAAGCTGCTAAGAGCAACTTTTACTAAGGAACTGGCTACCTTGGGTCTTGGGCTGTTTTGGGTGTCAGTGAATACAACATAAAATACTGTTGGTGGTAAGTTGCCAAATAATCCAAATAAAGACTTTAAAATAAAATATAGGCTAATTCAACAAGAAACAAAGAATAATTTACTCTACTTAAATTTACTTTATTCACTTATTTTTAACATTTGATAGTCTTATTATAGAGATTTTTATTCATTGTTATTGTTTTTATCTTGCAGATTTTTTGTTTATTGTTGTCTATTTTGCTTTTATTCTTATTTTGAATTCTTTTGTTTTCTTAGTGTTGTTTCAACTACTTTGGGCTGCATGTTTGTATGAAAGGTGCTATATGAATAAAGTTGAGTTCAGTTTCTGACTGGTCAAGAGCCAACCTACATGCAGCTGGTTGATAATCAGTGTGTATCCATATAAGAAGCCTCAGTGTTTGGACTGCAGTAACCATGGCTGAAAGTGAAACTACAAGAAAACCAAAATCAAACTGGATGCACGAACGATGTTTACTCTCGTCCAACTTGTGTATGAAAAGAAGGATATTGTCAAAGGAAAATTTCAAATAGGAATAACTGCAAAAGGCAAAAAAGAACCATGGGGAAACATACGCATGGGAGTAAATGCTGCCTTCCCACTTTAAATATGATAAGACCAAAGGCTCTATCACTCATAGCCTCACTGGTCCACAATGTTCTTGGGCACTCAGACCTGAGCGTAACGGGGCTGGAGGGGAACATTGACCCGACAACAATTTAAAAGCGCAGTATCATTAAATCTTCCTAAACTGTTGACCCGATTTTGAGGCAGATTGCTGGCAGCAGCCATCTTAGGATCTTTGCGATTTGCTCATAGTTACTTAGCAGTCCTCTTGAGGACCTCTAACTTTCACAAATTTAGGAGCTGTTTTTAAACCACGGTGTCCAACAGAAATGTATGCTGACTATGTGGGGAGTGTCAACATCTCCCAGTACCTGAAGGCCCAACAGAATCTCCTCTACTTCTACCACTGCACCGTTGAGAGTATTCTCTCTACTTTGTAGTATTGCATCATAGTACTGTATAGCAACTCCTTGTGTCAGACTGCTTTATATATATATATATATATATATATATATATATATATATATATATAGTGGTTGAATTTATGAAAAGATCACATTATTATTATTATTATCATTACTAAGAAGGTAAAAGCTATGAATTGCCAGACTGAGAAAAACAAAAGCACAAATAGCACCACTACCACCACCACAACACCAAGAGAAAAAAGTTTTTACTCAGATTGTGATGTGGCCAGATATGCCAGCATCTGCACACATCCGCGAGTGAATGTTTTGCATATGTCTTTCATATTATGTTCTTTATACATGTTTTGTTTGCAAATCTTGTAGTAACGAGTAGTTAAAATAGTTAAATAAATATAGTTGATGAAAATGTAAAACTCATTGAATTGTAGTGGAACAGCCGTATAAAGTGACATGAAAAATTACTAACTCATACTTAGTTACATTCCATCACTAAAAGGGTGTTTGGACCAAATGTTTCACTGTTCATGTGCATGAAGACGCCCATAATGATCACGTCGTAAATACTGTTAGTGCTTGTGTTAATTCTATTTCTCTAAATGTTTTTTTTTTCTTTTTAACACAACAGCGCACTCGTGTGGATGGTCTTCGTTCATGTGTCGTTCCTTTACTATTGTCCATGTGCTCCTGCTCCTTCAGAGATCCATTATCCGCGTTTTCCAATCATCTTGTTCTTTCCATGTTTATAAACAGAAGGTAGAGATAAAAAAAAGAAAAAAAAAAAGAAAAAAAAAAAATCCGGGCATGGCAAACCAGCTACACTGCAGACACACCACATGTTCTTGGGTTGGAATTGAGTTTACACGCACCACTTTCATTTGTCTCGGTCAGACGCTCAGATTGTAGCTAAGAGAAAAACACAATGAACTTTAGCCTAATCCCCATGGACAGGCTTTATTTTAGTGGCAGGCAGCAACTTGTGTGACTTAGAGCTTGAATCAAGCAAGACACAGGCCAGTAAAAAAAGAACTTACTGACTTAAACTTATCAAGATGAACAAAGGAAAGACACCAAAGTGAGAGGCTGTGACAAACGATCAGCTCTGAACACACAGTAGAGAGTAGCACAGTAGATCACAAATCTCAACATACTAAACTTGACTAGTTTCCTGATATGACGACATGAACTGTAGCCTATCATCCGAGGTGTCCAGATGTGGCGTTCAGGAAAGAGAATCTGCAGCCATGATGGAGGTGACCTAATCTTTCTTTCTTTCTTTCTTATATATATATATATATATATATATATATATATATATATATATATATATATATATATATATAATAAGCCTGATATAGTTTATTGTCCCTGTAATGTGTCCTGCCGTCAGAATTAATTAATTAATTAATATTAGAGTTGCTGTTGCCAGACATGATTTTCTCAGTTTCTCTCTTCAACATCCTGAGCTGTACAGACTGCACTGACAGAAGCACTACTACGTTCTGTACTTTTCCTCCTTATTAAAGTTAAGGAAACTTATTAGGCCTACTGCACTATAATAGCCCTGGTCTACTGTTAATAGTGTCTGTTAATTTTGTATAACTTATTTACTCTCATTTTATAACTTATTCCTTTTCTCTTTCGTCTTCTTTTCGTCTCTACGATTATTTGCTTTAGGCTATATGAAGCACTTTAAATTGCCACTGCGTTTTGAAGGTACAAGTAAATTTGACTTTCCTGTTGCTCATGTTATTTTATCAAAACAAAAGGTTTTTTAAATCATTCTACACGCTATCCAGCCCCTAACCAATGAGATGAAGCAGATCTGTCTTAATACATTATGGCAAACCAGCATGTTGTGTTGGATATCATAGGCCTACTGAAAAATACTTTAGGTTTTTAACTGACATGCTTAATAAATATTTCTGAAAGAAACCCCGGATTCCCTGAACCGGTTCTACATATCAATGATTTAGATCGGAGAAAAAATATGAGTAAGTCCAAACGTGAGTTTTGTTGATTGGATATTAAGTGCAAGGGATACATTCGACAATTTAACGCAAGTTCTCAATATATGACTCTGACTCTTGGGACGTGTATGGTCATGTTTGTGCAGCGTCTTACAAGGAGACCCTGAACGCAGCACCTGTCCGGTTCCTGCGCAGGCTCCAGTCCGCTTCTTGCAACGACCCGGACTCCATGTTGTTCCGACAGCCACGAACAAGTGCCCTGTCCGAAAACTCTCACGTTGCAACTCTGTGTGTGCGAGAAGTAAAGTGTGTGTGCGTGTGTGAGCGTGTTGACCCTCCACAAAAGATGGCAGATTACCGGGATGACACCGGAGCTCGAGCCCTGCTTGCGTTACAGTCTGCACCATGCAGTCCTGTGCGCGTCGCGGTGACCTCGCACGCCTATCACCAGCCCTCGCTCGCTCTCTTGGGTCCTCCGGTGATGGAAGCTCGCGCCGACGCCGGGATCCTTCCCGTGCGCCTTGCTTGTCCTCCTCCGCAGGCCCTGGCCAGACTCGAGGGCCGGGACTTTGAGTTTGTCATGCGTCAGAGGACGGTTACTATAGGTCGGAATTCGTCTCACGGCTCCGTGGACATCAATATGGGTCACTCTAGCTTCATTTCACGGCGACACCTGCAGCTCACATACGACGAGGCAAGCGGTTTCTCCCTGCGGTGCTTGGGCAAGAACGGCGTGTTTGTTGACGGTGTGTTTCAGCGGAGAGGGGCGCCGCCGCTGCCACTACCAAGAGAGTGAGTGCATAAAGTTAGCATAGCTGCTACCTACAGGGTAATTCTGATTACACGTTTGTTGACTATCTGCAAAATGTTCATTTTGATGCACTGACTTAACGTTACAGATGGATAAAGTAGTTTGGTATCACATATGCCCCCCTTGTTGGACACTGATTGAAACTGTAACGTTATGTAGGTTTTATGAACACAAACGTGAATTCAAAACTCACGACGTTAATAATTATGGCGGATGTACTCGCTTTCTAAACATTACGACAGGGAAAAATCGTTGTCACGAGACCCCCATGTTCAAACGGCTAAACGGGTGAAAAATTCTGATTAAAAAAAAAAAAAAGTTTGTCTCACACCCCCTCAGAGCGGCTTGACTTGGTTTGATCTAGCAAAGCCTCGGATAAATTAACTCCAACCTTTGTTTGGACAGCAAAGCTGTAACTTAATAAACCAATATAATTGCTCTTTAGGTAATAGATAAGACTATTTTTTAATTTGTTGGAGGCCCAATGGACCCTCTTCAGGGTTCATTCGCCTCTACTTTGTAAATCAGTGAATTATTCTAGCTACCTTTGGTCGCTAGCAAACTTAGCTTCATTTGGCCTAGCGACAAACCGTAGCATAAGCTAGTTAGCGCATGTAAAAAAAAAAGAAAGAAAGAAAAAGAAAAAGTCGACAGAGGCGTGTTTTCATGATGTGGTAGAAAGAGATTTTCCAAAATATTGGAATCTCGAGCATTTTTTAACATGAAAGTGATTTCGCTGCAGGTAAAAGTCGTGCCTCGACCGTTTTCAGGACGATTATGTTAGCTAGCTGTAACTGTTAACTTAGTCAACGTGTCGCCGTCATGTAAACATTAATGTAAACAAAAACACCCTGACAGCTCAGTTCACGGGTTCTTG
>JAPQLA010000019.1:6857055-6872164 GCA_029822935.1 Naso vlamingii
TGTGTGTGTGTGTGTGTGTGTGTGTGTGAGTGTTGCCTCTGTAACGAGTCACTCTGCAAACTCTCTGCATGGCCATGTGACTCTGCTGAAACACAGCACTGTGTTCTCGCCAGCAGAGAACCATACAAGCACCAGCTTGTCCAGGAGTACTAATTTGATGAGTAAATCTGCAACAGTGATGCATTCAGCCTCTAAATTCACTATGGAAACATTAAAACGGGCCTCGAGTTCTTTTGGTCGACTTAGAAAGTTATTATAAAAAAGTACTGCAGCCTAAGAGAGCCGATGTTGAAATTGACAGGTTCTTACAACTACTGATATTAAGTGAATTCCAAGAATATGTTGAGTTTTAAACACCACGACTGAACTTTATTCTGCTGATACTCAATCTACTTAGTAGAAGGAAGCAGGGAAGGAGCAAAAACACAAAGAATTCATTTAAGAGAATAAATAAAAGCGGATAAAGGAAGAAGAAAAGGCTAAAAGGAGGGATGAGCTCAGTAAAAGTTATATAAGAAAAGAAAGATTTAGAGTTTGTGTTTGTATACTGTATGATGCTGTACCCATTACCTAAATCTGTAAAACCTTTGACCTCACAATGAAAACTAACAGAATTTTTGCCCAAAACCCAATGTCAAAGAGAAATAAGAGAAAAGAAAACATCTATCCAGCGAATGATTGAGAATATTCATATTTTTCAGTACAAAAGTGTTTTTGGTCAAACGTCTGTGTTAGGTGGCAGGGTATAAAATCTACAAAGTGCACAGAGAGAAGCTATCTCATAGCTTCGACACACACACCCACCCTAAACTACTATCCTAGACTACTGCGTATGTGCATGTGTGTGTATGTGCATATATGTGTGTGCGCGTGTGTGCATATATGACCCTGTATAGGAGCTTAACTGTAACACAGGGCAGTAGGAAGCATGCAGAATGACCTGAAGGCTAGCTAAGAGAGGAAGCAAGGATGCTATACTGTATGTCTCGAGATCTAGAAACACTCGAACACACACAGTCATCCTGATTTTACTGGCGGCCATGTTTGGTCCACTTTTTGGAATGTTCAATTAACTGACATCAACAATAACAAACAGTCGGTAGTGTTTATGTCTTTCTTAAAAACAGACACAGTGTGTGCGTGTGTGTGTGCTCGAGTGTTTGTAGATCTGCATGCAGGAGCCGATACACTTCTCAGAATTTTGTCCTGACCAGCTGCCCGCTCTTCCAGTCTAGTCTATTACAAATATAGTAATTTCCATTCAAGTCAAGGATTACTCTAGTGTAGTTTACTACTCTTTAAGCCATGCTGGCAGTGCAGTTTGGAGGCTCAGACAACATAAGGGTTGACTGTAGAAATCATAGTGCAACAGGACAGTCCTGGAGAGGGGCGGGTGTGTTCGGGTGAATCGTGTGTGTGTGTGCATATACTGTATGTGTGTGTTATCTCAGAGAGAAAGGGGTTGTCTTTGTCCCCTTCGTCCCAAAGAGGCTGGTGAGAGGGCAGGACAAGTCGGCTCGTCTTCCAAACACACTGTTGCATCTTCCGTCCAATCCCACTGTTGGCGTTAGACTCCATTTACAGTGTCCCTCTTATTCCAGCAGGAATTCGATCTGTCTTGGCAGACGTATTGTCAAGTTTGTGCCTCCCTGCCCACAGCTTGAGGCTAGTACACACACTGACACCCACACACATTTCTTCATCTTGTTTTTTGCCTCCAGATGTCCCTGGAGGCACCATTCCTGCCCTATAGAGGGTGTGATAAAGATGCAACGGTTTCTCTGCTCTGCATCACAACTAACCTTTTAGTCCAGAGCATAACTTCCTGTCTTTCACCTGTGTGTGTGTGTCTGTGTGTGTGTGTTTCTGTATCTGTGCTTAGAATCAGAGCTGCCTGGTCCGGTCACACACACCTCTTTCTTGCATGCGTGTGTGTTAGTGTGTTTCAGTGAGAGAAGGTGTGTCGCGTGTGACCCTCAGACATCAGACTCAATGCTGGGCATGCGGCGGTAGAGCCGGGGCCTGTTACCGCCTGCGCTCGAGGCCCGCGGCGCTGTCACATAGCTCATTGGCTGAGAGGCAGCAGGTGGGACCATGTAGGCCACCACAGGGGGCTCCTGCTGAGGGTAGAACACCTGTTGGTCGACATGGCCGGCATGCTGGTTGTTGTGATGGCTGCCATGGTTACCGAGGGTAAGTGACAGCGGCATTCGCTGTTTATAGAGCTCGTGGGCAGAACTTCTCTGTGGCATGCGTGTGACAGCTTGGGGGGTGGGATCTCGTTGTGTTGTGCCAGGGGCTGACTGGAGGAAAGGGTTGTGAGAGGGGCGATCAGGGAAGAGACTCTTCGAGCGCCGGGGGAGGGGCATAGGGGCGTCAAGACTATGGTGGTGGGAGGGCGACGGAGAGGGAGGGCTGCGGCTGCTGAACGGACGATCAGAGCGCATTGTGAGAACATTAGCATAGGCCCCCTCATCCAGGGTCAGCTCCCTCTCCCTATCTCTGTCAGGCAGACTCAGCCCTCGCAGGTGAGTGTGCTGCTGCGTCTGCCGCTCAGGAATGCCGTCCGGAAGGACATTCTCGTAGGAGTGCTGACGACTCAGCTGAAGGTGTTGGACCGGTGAGGAGGTGGGAAGAGGAGATGGTGAGGAAGGGGAGGGCTCCAAGTGGCTGACTAACCCGTCCCCTTCGCCTACCAGGCCCAGCTCGCTCTGAGGAAGGTAGTGTGTAAACATGTCCCCGCTGTGTGGGTGAGTATGCGTGTGGGAGTAGTGTGAGTGCAGGTGGTCTTCACTGATGTCGTAGAGGTTTCCTAGATGGGCACAGGCGTCACAGCGGGCCTGTGGTGAGCGGACAGTGTACAGGCCGGAGTAACCACTCAGCTTGGTCAAGCAGGAGCGACAGTGGCCAGGTCTGACGCCTTGTGTCCCTGGTCCTGCCCCTTGAGAATCGAATGAGCCTCCAGCTTTATCCTTCCCACTGGAAGTAGAGAGAATGACAGTGATTATTCACAAAAAACTTTAAAAGCTATGGAACATGGTCATTTTCTGCCAAGCATGATACCTGCTGTGTGTGTAGGTGCTGTACTTCTTGTCCTTCAGGGAGTGCAGGTCAGCCTCAGCGCTGTGACTGTGATGAAGCAGGGTGGCATTCAGCTGCAAAATGGGTGTGTCCCCCTGGTGGGAGTGTGCGTGTGAGTATGTGCTGTCAGGTGGAAACAGGTCAGGGGGGTAACTGTGGTCGTCGCCTCCCCCCTGGCTGTCTCGCTGGTAGGGGGGAGCAGACTGGAGACTGGCCTGGTCTGAGTCAATAGAATAAATCTTGGATCCTCCAGCCCCACCTCCTCCTCCTCCTCCTCCCCCACCCCTCTTCCTCAGCTGATTGATAGGCTTGAATCCACCCCTCGCCCCCATAGAATCAGAATCTTTGTGCGATGGCGGCCGGCTGGAGCACTCTGAGATGTCAGAGTGCAGCGGCTCTTCAGGCAGGTAGCGCTGACTCTTCATTGGTGGAGGTCCAGGTCCAGATGCTGGGGTGGGACTTGGGCCGGGTCCTGGAGATGTGACAGAAGGCTGGGTCTTCAGTGTCTCCACACTTTTCTTCCATAGGGCTCGAGGTTTGGAAGCAGAGCAGGCTGGCCCGGTGAGGCGGGTCTTCCCGTTGTCGTTGGTGATTGACAGCTGGGGCTTGTTAGGGCTGGTCTGAAGGATGGGGGCTTTTTGTTGCACGGGAAATGGCGCAGCGTTATTGAGGAGGTTTTTGTGTCGCCCGGACAATGACAGGAAACCCTGCGGTCCAGCAGCGTTGCTATAGAGACCAGGACCCTTTGGGGGCAGACTGTGGAGTGAGTTACCTAGGAGACAATGAGAGATGCACCTTAGACAGAAGATACAATAGACAAATGCTTGGATTGAAGCTCAGCCAGTTTGCTGACACATTATTTAATGTTGTATGCACCATCTAATGTGTTTCTAACCATGAGGCGAGCCTTTGCATGACAGTAAATTTGATTACAGGTCTGAGTCCACAACAAGGTGAAGGGAGTCACCTTTAGATCTGTATACACAGACTGTTAAGAAAAGACACAGTGCCCTCCATACGTGTGAGTACCTCTCACAGGTGCTATGTTTACCTGCTTAGTCAGGGTAGAATCTATGAATTTTGTTTTAAATGTTATTTGAAATATACACTGTATGGTGTACTGTGTAACAGTGTATAATACCTTTCATTACATCCAAGAGGCTAGGCTGCAGTAAGACAGTGTTGCGTTTGGGAGAAGACAAAGCCATGGACTTGGCAGACTTGAGCAGATGCAGCATGTTGGCTTGAGGACTGAAGTCGAGCTCAGGAGCTTTTTTCTTCATATCTATATGAACCCCATGGATACAGCTCCATATACCCTGAGAGGAGGACAGGAGAAGAAAGGAAATGAGAGGAAAGAAGAGGAAGGAAGGGGATAAGAAAGATAATAGAAGTTAATTTCCAACTCAATGACTTCACAAAAAGACAGTTCAAACATGCACAACACTAATTTCCTTGCACGGTAAATTAAGAGGGACCTCTGTGTCCTTTTCTCTGGAGCGTTTACTTCAAACCTTAACCTCATTTTGTTTTGTAATGTGGCTAGAAGAGATAATCGCCACTATTTTAGATGAAACTGCTTTCAGAGGCGCCTAGAAGATTAAATTTAGGTGATGATGTCACTGGAGGGGGGCTCTGAGTGCAAGGAGATGTTCTTCCTGGAGCCACTTAACCCCCAGTATCGCTGCTCGAACGGTATGTGCACATTGAGAGACGGACAGACAGACAGACAGACGGACACACACACACACACACACACACACACACACACATTGCACTCTTTTTGTAAAACACTTTATGTGTGAAATGCTGCTCGTCTGGAATAAAAGCCCTGCCTAACACAGAGACATGACATATGAATAATGAAAGAATGGTCTGTCTGGATGTGCCCATTTCTTTTATTTTGTGTGTGTCTATTTAGGTGTGAGTGCTTGTGTGTGTGTGTGTGTGTACATCTTTCTATCTGTCTGCCATGTGTGTGTGTGATCAAACCTGTTCCTCACCTCTCTGCATGGGTGTTACCATTTTTAACTTTTCCAGACCAGACTTGTGTATGTGTGGGTGAGAGAGAGAGAGAGAGAACTTTGTGTGAATCTATACAAGTGTATGTCCACATCATCCTCTCAGCTTTTGATTCCTCTGTCCCGCCGTCCATTTGCCCAGCAGTAAATTCATCTCTGTCTCAGTTGAGCTCTATTATCACACTATCCCCTTCTTTCCTCTATCACCACACACACATAAAACCAAAGTCCTTTCATATTTCCTCTATATAACAGTAACTACTGAGCGTGTTTCACACATACCATGACTTACGGATTTGTATTTTCTCCTAGCACTAATGGTCATGCGAGTTTCCCTTTTTGCACATTCTTGTTTGCAATCTTTGAAGAACCATGAAGATGAGGCAAATTAAACAGACAAAGAATAAAAATCAACTTCTTTGTCTGAGATGCAATTCTTTGCATATAACAAGACAGCAGAGGAGTCGTTTTTGTATTTAACAGTGTGAAATTTCAGTTGATGTTATTAAACGCCATAAATGCTGCATAACTGTCTTCAAAGCCATGATTACAGTATGTGCTAAGGTTTTTTCTCTTGTTTAATTTTACTTCAGTTAAGTTTTGTATCTTCTGCTGATTCTCTGTGTGTTTTGCCCACTCTAGGGTTATCTCATTCTCTTTTACGAAAGTCTGCAAGTCAGATATACTGTTTAAACGTCAATAACATTACAAGAAATTCCCATCCGAGTCCTAATATTGACATTGCAACCACCAGTGCTTTCTAACATTCTGAATCAATGGCGCACATCGGTACTTGCACTCTGGGAAACTGTGTTTGATCAGTAAGCAGCGTTCAGCACTACAAATTCTAATTACAACATCTGAAAGTACTATCTCAGAGTTAGAGAGGTGGGGGGTGGGGACTGCTACCCAGGAACCAAAACTAGACCACTTTTCCTGCTATCAAAACGCAGGTAAAGTTCATGGGAAAGGTTCCTGCAGTGGAAAAAGGTTTCTTGAGTACATTTCCTTTTCCTCACCCTACTGATGGTGAAGAGGAGACCTGGCCTTCCAGAGCAGACACCAGTGAAGCAGTATCTCAGCCTCCAGTAGAAAAGGTGCTCAGAGATAAAGGTGAGGATGGAGAGGCCCATGGCTGTGGCCAGCATGTAGAAGACACCCGCCATGTTGTCCACATCCAGCTGGCTGGACATCACCTCATTTTTCTCATTGTGGCAGATCCCAGTCAGCCACTGGGCCTCCAGCTCCTCCATCTCACCTGTTGGAAAGGTGGAGAGAAAAGCGTAGTGGAGTTTTAACATGGCTGCAGGTAGGTGTGAGGAGTAAAGGAAAAGGGAAAGAAGAAGTGGAAGAAAAAAAAACGAGGAAGGGGATGGGAGGAAGTGGGAATAAGAGACGTATGGTGACAAAAAGGGCGTATCATTACGAGGGAAGACGGAGAGGAGAGGGGAGGAGGGGAGTGAGGTGGAGTGGTAAATAGATTGTAATGGAAAGTAGACAGGAGGTGGAGTGAAAAAAGGGTTGTAGGAGGAGGGAGAAGAATTGATAGTGATGGAGTGATAAGGAAAGATGGGAGGAATTATTATAAGACTGAGTGTGCCTGTGTGTCGCGCGTGCATGCCGGTGTTTGCCCTGAATAAAAAAGGCTGGGTGTGAAGTGAAGCGCTTTAGTGGTTTTAGCAGTTTGATTTCTGTCTGGCTTATTCTCTTTCTTCCACTCGCACCATCTCACAGCTTATTATACAGAACAATCTTGAGGAGTAAACATACCAGGACACGATGGACACACACACACACACACACACACACACACACACGCACACATGCCCACAGACACGCACACAAACCCGCACAGAGTAATGATGATGAAATGGTGTGTTAAGACTAGCCCCTGATAGCTTTCTGACAGAGAGAGGGAGGAGAGAGGGGGAGTGCAGGGGGAGGGGGAGGAAGGAGGAACTGTAATAACGCTAAAGGCGTGGAACAAGTTTGAAAATTAAAGTTCAAGGCTATGTGACTGAGATGGTGCACACTGTGCCTCTCACCGTCTCCTATGATGCCCAGTATGGCCAGATCAACCAGGCGTTTCCAGTAGGATCCTTTCTGCAAGGCGATACCATAACCTGTGGTGGCGAAGATGTAACCGCTGCCGATGGTGACAAGCTTGCATCCGTCGTCTCTGCCTGCCATGTAGTTCAGCACCGCAGCATCATATATGAAGGCATCCAGCTTTCTGTAAGAGAATGAAACGTTCTCGATTTAGTATCTTGACCAGAGGGTTCCAGCTTAAGGGTCGGAATCCCTCACAGGGATTAATAATAAATCTGAGCGGCTGCAACATAATTAATATGAAAAGACGAAATAACAAAATTCTGCCACACAACTTCAGGTATTTGGGTTTATTTCTTTAACCTTTTCTAAAATATAAAGAGTGTTTTTTTTTAACAGTTCGTGCTTCTAAACACTATTCATTTAAAACAACTCAGGGAAACTTTGTAGCTGCCTGTTAACATTTTAGGAATATGCTTAGTTGCTATCTTGCCATGAGTTAGTGATAAGATAAATGTAGATCTCATGTCAGACACTTTAATATAAAGCTAAACCAAGAGACAGCTTAGCATACAAACAAATGAGATATAACATGTTAATTAATGAGCTTAAGAGCTGCCTGTAGTGGGATTATGTTACAGACTAAGGACAAAGCAAGGCTAGCTGTTTAACTCTTTCTAGTTTTCATGCTACGCCAAGCTGCTGTCTGTGGCCTCATAGCAACAGAGCTGCGTGTATACAGACACTAGAGTGGTACCAATCTTGTAATCTAACGGTCCGCAAGAAAATTAATGGGTGTATTTCCCAGAATGTGGCGCTATTCCTTTTAACAATAGTTCCACACATGCATCACGCCTGAGGGGTGATAAGATGAAAGAAAATGTTAATTCTCTTGAACAAATCCTTGTTTTTAGACATTTCTACATTTTTTTTAAATTTAAAAAATCTCTTAAAAAATAAGTGAAAAGTGAAAAAAGTTTATTAACTCTGTGTAATATTAACAATAGCTGCTTTGTATCTATTTAGGGTTTGTTTTCATCTGATTGTAAAAGAAAACAAGAAATAAATACATCAGAATTCATAATAAAGACCACAAAACGGCAAGTTTTTACCACTGGTACTAACATACAGTGTAGTGACAGCAACAATGTTCCTCAGATCCATGAACAAACCACTTGGTTTACGCCAAACGCTCTGTTTTCTCTGAGCTGAAATCTCAGCTCAGGCTTGGAGTCTGCCTGAGAGTACTCTCCGGTGTGCAAGCTGGTACAGTATTCAATATTCTGGCATACGAGAATGTCTTTGTTCACACTGAGCTGTGATTTTTTACTCGCAGGTTTTGCCATTACTCTGACATGACAAGTTGAATTCAGCCAAAGGGGCCCCAATTTGTATCTGACGCCACAATCCCTGATGTGGGCCCGATTCATCTGAGCTCAGCAAAAACAGAACCTTGATGTATTACTGTTAACCAAGTGCAATGCAACAAGAGGCAGATATCACCAGCCTATAGCAGCAGAAACCTGTTTATGACTTAATTATGAAACGAGGAAAAAAAGAAAGGAAAAAAAAAAAAACGGGGGTTATATAACCAAATGAATACACCCTGGTACTAAGCAATCCCCCTGGGCTGCTCCATGTTAGATATGTATGCATTCATACAAATCACTTTGAATTGAAGTGTTCACCGAAGGGCATATGTTAAATGTAGTCATTGAGGATCTGTTTGAAAACTGCAGAAACAAATTAAGTCTATGCATTCACTGAAGTGCACTAAGCATTTGAAAAAAAAAAAAACGCTGTAGATTTATTTGAAATGTGATGCATTTTGCGTCACAGCCCTTTTCACAACTTGACTAAAATTTCTACTATGACTACCACTTTCCTCAGCATAAACAACCAATTTTGTTGAAGAAATGAATTAAACACTTACGATTCTGCTGAACACATTAATTATACAGTTCTGATGCTGTGTAAACAATACCCAACATATGAGATATGAGAAACAAACTTTTTCTATTTTATTAGCAGTATCAATTGCAGAGAGGCAAAAGCAAAAAGTAAAATTATGTTGGGAGAAAATACCCCAAAGATCAAAGCACATAAAACTAATGAACAAATAAAAGCACTGCAGCCATTCCTCCATTAGTGTGTGTTTAGGAGACAGAATAAAAAGGTAGCAAACTCCAGAACAAATTACACTCTGCCTGTTTTGGCAGCTCCCTCTTTCCAGCAGCAACAAGACTCAATAATGAGCACTTGCAGACACTGTCTGCATTTTACCGCCAGTGACAGAAACACTAAACACAGTTACTGCAGCATTTTAGCATGAGCTAGTGTTGGGCCCCACGGGGCTGCTTTTCTATGTGATGTCAATGTCTTTTTTTGTTTGTTTTCACATGTTCTTAAGTATATACCCTGTCTGCAAACAGAATTACCCTCTCAGGCATAATAAATGTCAACTTGACGTGAGTTGGCTTGACAGGTTTACAGTACCCAGTCTTGAGGCTGACCAGCGCATCCTGGACACCACTCTGATGGTATTTGGTCATGTACTGATGCATATCTGGATAGTTCTTCCTGATGTTGCGCTCGGTGCTGCCGTTAGGAACTGTCCCGAAGCGAAATGGAGGGGAATAGGAGTAAGGACTCTGGAACTGCAGGGAGAGAATGAAGGAGAGCAAAAAGAGAGACAGGCTGTTTAAAGAGGAAATTGACAGGAGGTGACAGGAGCACATAAAAGACAAGAGTAAATAAAAACAAGCAGGCTTAAACACAAACTGCAAGAGTGAGAGACAGCCAGAAAAGACAAAGTAAGAGAGAAAGGAGACAAAAGGAGTCCATGTAACGAGGGGGTCAAAAGTGTTGAAGTGAAGGAGGGACACAGAGAGAAGAGGAGAGAGGAGGAAGAGAGGAAAGTGACAAGAAGAGATGGAGGAGAGAGGAGGAGGAGGAGGGAGAGACAGTGGAGTGGACTCATCAGTCATCATCATTGTGTGTCCAGTCTAGCGTAAGACTGGCTGGGGTTCTGCTGACACTGCCTGCCTCTGCTAACTACACACACACACACATACACACACATCCAAACATAAACACACACAGGTCTTTGATCTATGCAGCCTGCGTGTGTGTGAGTCTGTGAGCGCCCTAAGGTCTGCTTAGCTGGCAGTGTTAGTGTGGTGACAGCTACGGCCAGAGGGTTTGGACTGTTGAAGCTCAAGGGCACTCCCTGGAGAGTCCTGTCTGGCCGCAGGGCTGGCATCCATTACAAGAGCAACCCTGACTGTGAATGTGTTTAGTTTCTCATGTGTGTGTGTGTCTTTGCATGTCCATGTGTGTGTAATCCCACCTTCTTGTCAGACAGTCCAGTGACTTGGTCCACGAACTCTTCCTGGATCATAAAGGCAGCCAGGTTGGCAGTGTAAGAAGCCAGGAAGATGACGGCAAAGAAGGCCCACACTGACACGATGAATTTACTGGTGGTGCCCTTTGGGTTCTGCACTGGCACAGAGTTGTTGAACACCAAACCCCACAGCAGCCATATTGCCTTACCGATGGTGAACGATGGACCGTGTGGGTCTGAGAGAGAGAGAAGCATAGAAGCAGAGGGGAAAAAAAAGTGGAAACAAAGGACCATGTTGTGAAGAAACAAGAGAGGCCAAAACAGGTAAACCTTAACTCACATTTTCATCTAGCCAGTCCTGTAATATTGTAATAATCTACTTAACAGCATGATTTTCTGTCTTTTCCCCTGAATTTCTTACTGCTTAACTGTTGTCAAATAGAAGTTGGACAAATAAAAAAAAGTGTCATCACAGAGGTCATATTTTTGCAAATCATCAAACATGCAACCATCTTTTAACTGCAAGAAATTTTCCTGAGGAAAAGTTAAAACAAAGAGTTCAGTAATCCAGTTTAAGGGCATCATGCGCCCTTCAGAGAAGTGACATTGTAAGAACAAATTAGACAGTCTTCATTTGCTGTAAATATAATTTATGTCTACGGCTCATAAATATTGGAACAGTCATTATGGACAACGCTTGGGTTACGAGCATAATCAGTAGATGAAGAACAAAACTTGCTTTGCCTGACTAGATCGTCCTTCACCTCACCAAGTCAAAGCCATAAACTAATGTAGTAATGAATCCCTGTATAAACAACTACAAAAAGTTTTTCAGACTAGTAACTTCCACAGCCAAAAAAACGAAAAACAAAACACAATTCAGATTTCCAGCCCAGGGCAGAAATGCAAGATGAAGGGAACTCCTAATGGGAATCAATAAAAATGCTATGTTAGAAACGCAGACCACACAACCGTCCACGGTGCGACTCTGGCTGGGGCTTTTGTTGCACCTCTCTCCCTCCGTATCTCCTCTTGTGTCCTGTCTGGCTCTATATCATGCTTTCCCTTCGAAGCAGACGGGTCTCTGTGCTGAGCTAAGCTAACCAGTCTCATCTTATTCTTGGCAAGAAAGCAAATAAGAGCATTTCTCAAACTGATGAACGACTCTTTAAATGATGCGACGTTTTCCTAGAAGGGAAACTATTTGCCAAAGTGTAAATGTTGTGATTGAGCTTAATGGTTTATGCATTTGTTGTTCAATCAGGGCATAAGATGACAAATTATCAAACTTAACACACTGTATAGCTGAAATAAAACTAAAGAAAAAACATAATTCATTGCAACACCTGGACTTACCTTTTGCTCATTTAAAATTAAACTTATCTAAAATGTAATTTTGAGTGCACACAACACTAATTGACTGACTCAGGGCAGCTCCTGCTCCACATTTTGGATGTAGCCTGAGATTACAGTGCTGGTGAGCTTCAGGAGAGAATTTTAACTTTTCTGTAACACTACCTGAACTTTCTAAAGTCAGAGCAATAATAGGTCAATTCTTTTGTCCCAGGTAAATCTTGGATTTGTGCTTCTTTCTCCAGGGAGCAGCGATTGATGTGATATTTCTGATCGTGTGTGTGTGTAAGCCTACCTTTGCCTTGGGCCAAGTTGCGATTGAAGCCCAGCGGACTCACAAACTCAAAGAGGAAGACGGCGATGGCTGTGACAATGAGCAGCATCACAAACATCATCACCCAAACTGATGCACTGAAGGGCTCTGAAAAAGAGACAGGGAGGGAGAGAATTGTAGAGAGTTAAAGAGAAATGAGTACATGAGGCAGAGAGACACCTTGGAGGAACAGGAGATGCATGAAAAGTGAGAGACAAAGCGAAGGAGGAGACAGACTCGATAAGAGAGAACAGGGATGAGGGGGAGGTAAGGTGAGGAAAAGATGACAGACAAGACACAGAGAAGGGGAGACAGGGAAGACAGACGAAGAGAGAGGAGGGAGGGAGGAGAGGGGAGGAGAGAGGAGACAGGGAGTTAGTCACAGAGAGTTTGACGGAGCACATTTCCATATTTCTCATTATTCCCTTGGATGAGAGCTGAGAGAGGGAGAGGCCCGGGGCGGGGGAGATGGTAGAGGAAGGGGGGAGAGAGAAGGAGGGAGAGAGAGAGAGAAAGAAAGAGACAGAGGGGGAGAGAGAAGAATCAAACTCCAAGTGATCTGATGTGCCCTGCTGTGGGCATGTGTGTGTGTGTGATCTACTTGTGTGTGATCTGTGCACGTGCATGTGTGAGAGTGTGAGTCTGCATGTGTTCAGTGTGAGGCAGGGCAGGAGTTCAGAGAGCGGGATGAGTGCCAGAGACGCTGAAGCCAGACAAATTCTATGTATGCATGTGTGTGTGTGTGTGTGTGTGTGTCACTACATGTCTAAGTATGTGACTGCCAGAGTTAGCCAACCCTGAGAGATTGTGCACCGAGGTGCCTCTAATATGAGTGCGAGAGATACTGAACCGTCACTGATACCCAGACCCAGGCTCAACACACTCTCACTCACACACACACACACACACACACATATATATGCGATGTGTTTTCATGTAAATACAGCCAAAAAGCGTTCACCCTTTAATATACAAGTACGTACGGCCAAAGCTCATTCATTCTCCACACATCCGTTATCCAAAACACAAGTGTCCTAATATATTCCCGCACTCTCACACACACTTTTTTTTTTCTCATACACATGCATAGTGACACATGGCTTAATACACAGGGACCAACACACGCATGGTCCAATACATTTCCTCGCTCCCTGTCTCGCTCCAATGACAATACAAGACATTAGGCGAGCACAGAGGAGCGCTTCAGTTTCTAGTCATCTGAACAACTGGAGGGAGAGGAGGAGGAGGAGGAGAGGAAAGGGGAGTATCAAGAATGCTTTGTTTGAGCTGACTTTTCAAAAAACAGCTGGCACACTCCACTTCCTCCGCTCTGCTAGAAATATTAATGTGTTGAGGGTGTTGAGGCCCAGATAAAGTCGGGGTACAAGTGGAACTTGGCCAGCATATACTGTGTGAATAAAATATTCCATTTTATGTGCAGGATTTTGCCGACATGTAAACACCTCCCTTCTTTCTGCTCCCTGCGTCACTAGGGGACAGACAAAGAAAAAAGAAGAAAGACAAAAAAAAAAGAAAAGAGAGAGGAAATTTATGGTTAGGGAAGACAAAAATGAGTGATGGACGTACCGAGAAAGGCAGAGGGAGAGACGGTCCCATTGCTACGAGACACCATGACGCTGATGCCAGTCTCCACAAAGGGCACTGAGAAGTCAATGACCTCTGACCTCTCCTCATTGATGGTCAGGGAACCGACTGCCATCACCGCCTTCTTATAAACCACCTGGTAGAGAGAGGGAGAACAATAGTTACAGTGAGTGCATGACTCACTCTCTGTACTGACAGCAATAAATATAGTGAGCTCTGTAAATATTTGGACAACATCAGACGATTTCTCCTTTTTATTCTCGATGTGAAATATCACAATGACTGAGGGTATAAGTGCAGGATGTCATCTGTAGTTCAAGGGCATTTTTATCCATATAAGTCGAAAAAGTTAAAAATACAGCTGTCTTTTTCATAGTGTCACCATTTCTGCCTGTCTGAATGTATTCTGACGGTTGCATATTCTCCTTATACACATGTCATTTTTAGTATGTAGTAAAATGTTATGTTTCCTTTTATTTAATTGTTTAAAGGCCTCTAGCCGTCTTCTCCCATAAAAGTAACCACAATCTATGGATCAAATTGTCAGGTTTCATTATCAGACGTTTCAGTTTCAACCTTTAGGGACTTTACTGTGGCAGCACTTAGCTTTAATTTAATCCAAATGAATAAATCATTTCCAGAAAAAATAAGCGATAGCAATCAAGTCTCAAGGCATCCTGCTCCCAGTGAAGAGCTTCAGAATCTGTACTCTATAACTTACAGGTTTCAAACGAAAGAGTCTGACTTAGTGATGATTAATTAGGGTTATTATGGTGATTTACAAGTGGTCGTATTTAAAAACATAAACCTTTTCAACTCCCAGAAACAACCTTCAACAGCATTCCATTTACAGCATGTATACATGCATATACATGTGTATATATATATATATATATATATATATATATATATATATATATATATATATATCTTATTTGTTTGTTGTTTCTTAGCTTGCCAGTTGTACTGTCAGTGGCTGACACAGTGTTAGTGGTCGTGCTAAAGCAAACTCTCACCCTCTGTATTGACACGTCCCTTGTGCTCTTGAGGTCTCAGGTTACTTTGCGTGTTACAAGTCAATAAAGTCAAGATCTGACATTTTAGAAGATGTAAACATTAAAAAAAAAAAATTGGAGGGGTTCTTTAAGGTTAACTGGTGGGGTGACACATTTTATTACAGTTGGGTCATAAAATGCAGCTTTGAAGGATGGGTCTGGTTATATATTCTAATTTTATTTTTCTGTGCCACTGTGATTTCTGTTTTTGTCAAAATTTGTCTATTTAATGTGCCTCCTTGAATAATTAGTAATATAGATAAATAGTTTGACATTTTGAGAGACACAG
>JAPQLA010000019.1:6968435-6981381 GCA_029822935.1 Naso vlamingii
ATATATATATATATATATATATATATATATATATATATATATATATATATATATATATATATATAACTGGGACCTGCAAGATGAAGCCGTTACTTATCATGAATGATTCAGAGAGCCAGAGCCAGAGCTAGACAAAGGCCTGGAACATGCCAAACATTATAGATATTTACTGCTGGAGGGTCCCAAGCAAGCTTTGATGAGGAGGCAACATAGCAGCTCCTAGCTGCAACACTGCCTTAAAAAATCCAATTAATTCAGGTAAGACTTGTTTCCAAAAAGAATAAAATCCCTTCTACCTGTAGCTCTGTAAAACCACAACAGAACCACACAGAATGAAATGGGCTGATGCCCTCTGCTATCATTCAATTCATTACAGGAGAGAAAACACAGAAGAAATTTACCACGCACAAAAAAAGTGTTTGAGTAGAAACTTGCTCTCCTGAGAGTCTTGACAGCATTATGGGAAAGCACCATTTTCTTACTATAGGCCTGTATACTAGCATCACTCGATTTGGATTATTTACTTCCACATAAGTAGTTGCATTTCAAACAGCTGTTTAAGTAGCTTAGTAACTAATTACATTGCTGTTAGGGGGTAAAAAAGGAAAGGATTTGGCTTTGGTAGGCTAAGAAAACAAGCTGGCAGGCTGAAGGGCTGCCTGCACTGACCAAGATGTTGGCTGCCAGCTGCAGAATTTTCACAGTATGAAATGTGTTTACCCAAAACACTGCAAATTCGCCAATTGGTTAAAGTCAATACAATTCACTGTTTCAGGAACAGCACTTAAAATAGCTTAACAGACTTTAAAAAAAATAATAAATAAATAAATAAAACAACAAGCAAATAAACAAACAAAACCAGAGATCCTGCAACGTGGCTCTCCACAGTTGGTTCAATATCAAAGCCAAAACCTGTTTTGATGCGGGCGGCCAGCCGGTCATGTGGGGGAGACGGCAAGGTCGTCTGGGTTATGGAGTGAATCCAGTGGAGATGCAGCAGTTTGTGGCTCTCTGATGTTTGTTTGCTGTCAGGCGGGTCCATCTGGCGGACAACAGAAGGATTGCTCGTGCGGAGATATTAACTTTAACGTTATATAGTCTTGTTGAAGCTCCCTCACCTTCATCTCTTGTGCTCCATTTACCCCCTGAGTCATCTCATGACACACTTTCCCATCGTGTTCAGTCGGGGATGAGGAAATGTTAAATAGCCAAAGCCTTACACACACCAAACCTCCGGACAACAGCCAGGTACCGTTAATTAGTGAAGGGAAAACCACTTAACGTGAATGTTAAATAGCACCTCTGTTCTATCACTTAGTAACATTAAACCAGGCTGTAACTTATCATTCAACCTTTAGAAAAAGAGGGAAGTTCATAAGGCTAAAACATACGCAAGCATTTACATTTCATAAGCAATTATTTATTTTAATGTCCTTAAAATTTACCCACCTTGTTTATTTACGTTGCCACTATTACAAGTGTGTACCACCGTGTATGACCGGCACTGCCCACCCGCGGTGCTCATTAGTTCTCATCACGGGAGTGTGTGGAACTCAAGCCCCCGGCCGGTCTCCGAAGAATAGCGGTCGTTAAATATTCATCCCCGGTCCCGGTGGCACACTTTTCCTCTCTATTGACCGACCCCTGCTGCTCCGAGACCCGCCACAAGAGCCGCAGATGTGAGGAACCGTGTGAATGGTTCAGAATGAGAAGATGTAAACGGCGTTTGTTGTAGTTTTTGTCTCGCTTTTTTTTCTTTTTGTCCCTTTTGACCTATAAGAGGATGGAGAGACGTGACTACGGAGCTCCGGTGACGTGAGCGACTCCGATGTTAAACGTACCGGAGGAAAGGTAGGCGGCTGCTAAGTGGACACCCCTTCTCCACCCCCTACACATAAACTTCATAGTCTGTCCGTGTGATGCACACTTTGGTTAATCATCATCTTTCCCAAAAGATGAGTGTTCGCAGCTCATTATGTTAAGATTGAGAGCCATGCAAAATGACAGGCTGCTTTGTGTTGAGCAAGCCTGTAAACTTACCTGATTCAACTAACTTCAGACTATTTGGAGTGCTGCAGGTGTAATGCTGGTCCACTAGATAGCAGCAGATTACTTTGTGTGTGTGTGTGTGTGTGTGTGTGTGTAAAGTGACAAATATGGTCTACTGCTCCCCCTCAGGACCTGAATGCTTTTGATGAGCCTCATCAAGTCCACCTCTGTCATAAGTCTGCTTTTCTCTCCCGGGCATGCATCCCAGTTTCTCTGTTTTGTCTCCTCTCTACAAATTGTATCAAAAGATGGAGGACCACCTGCCAGCAGCGATTGCTTTGGGAAGAGGGAGACTGGCTGCAAGTCAGAGCTTTTCACGTTTGATAGGGTCTTTTCATTCTGCTTCAAAGGCAGATGTACGGTTGGAGACAAACCGTGGGAAATCTAGGAAAAAATACTCTTTCATCATGCTTTCTTCCTTTTTAATGCACATGTGCACCCACTCAGAGACATAACTCCGAATAAACACACTGTGCACACAAACACATTACATGTGCTCTTTGCTGGTTGGTAATGATTAGATAGCCTTACACAACAAGACCAAAAGATCAGGATGTGGCAACCCAACACCCATTACCCTGTAACAGGACAGATCTGGCAATCCGACCCCTACCTTCTGGAAGAAGAATAATTTGGTTGATGGCACTAATAATCACAGTCCTGTTACTGATCCTTCCCTGACTCATGTGTGTGTGTCTGTGAAAGAGAGAGAGAGAGAGAGAGAGAGAGACAATCATCCTCTGTTACTGATACCTAAAGATGTACCCAAAGACGTCATAAATATAACAAGTGGGTGTTTCTCCTGCCTCTGCTCCTTCTCCTGCTGTTTCGTATATGAAAGTAGGTTGGTGGCTGCCTGCATTGCTCATACCAATGCCGTTTAAATAGAATTTTTCTTAGATGGTACTTCTCTGCCCATCATTTTCATTCATATGTGCACATACACACATCTGACTGTGAACGAAAGAGAATATGTTTTATGTCAGATCGTGTAAAGGTTTGTCTATGTGACTTCCCCCATTCATATGTGTGCATGCAACACATTAATGATGCAGAAATGAGGGGTTGTTAATTATTGGATATTTGTGGATTTAATGACATCTTACTGCCAATCAGGCTTTATCCTGCATACCATGTTTGTTCCTCTCTTTTTCTTTCTCTCTGCCTGCCTCTCTCTCTCTTTCTCCACCTTTTGTATTATTTATGCCCCGCCCCCTCAGCCGCCCAAAGGTCTCAGGTTTCACCTGTAGAGCTAGATGACAAATTAAGACTCCTTCTACGACTTGCCACAAGGAACTCCTCAAATAAACACGAACACATACACACACATGCAAACACACACACATACACACAAACAGGTATCTCATCTGCCCTTTTCTCTTTCTTCCACACACGTACACTTACACACACACATTAGCTGTCACACACTCTGAGGAGGGCAGTGTGAGCAGAGTGCTTTGTTGAGTGAGGGAATATGTTGTAGTGAGCAACAGAAGACGGAGTAGGTCAAAGGAAGAATGTGAGTGTGACCTAAAGACTTTGTCCTGGAGTTTTGTGCTTTTTCTTTTTTTTTAACCAACACAGAGGAGACTTTTTGCAAGGACAAAACAAATTTGAAGACTGCAAAGTTTCTGGCTACCTCCATACTTGCTCTTCTGCACTATTTGCCATTGAATGTGGAGGTGACTATGATGATGCTGTCTTGATAAATGAGTGTGGTAACACACTGCCATAAGACTTTGAATACAACTCTGCATGACAGAGGGTGGACCATAGCAAGGGTAGAGCTTAAGCTGAATGAACAGTTGCATGTTTTATTGTGTTTTGAAGGTTTTCATGCAGTTTTACAGGAAGCAAATGCTGCAGGGATCATTGTACAGAAATGAGTAAAACTGTAAAAATTTCTCCTGTAGAGGTTTGCACTGTGATTAAGCCTGAAAATGACACCAATGGCATTCATATAAGCAGAGTAAGATTTGAGTAAGTGTTTAGAATTCTGATCCATTGAACCTGTTGACCTTGAGGCCTACAATAAAACTGTATAATGATAGAGATTTGCAATCACTCAGTAGAGATTGAATAACTTAATGTAGGGATAAGAGGTTTTTTCAGGTTAGAGATTTCCTGGTTGAAACTATACACAGTTTTTTACAGCAAGATAGAACTTAGTGAGCTGGCGCTAAGGATCAAGATGTAGAGTAGGATTTAATTTAGAGTTTGAGATCCCAAGGTATGACTTGGAGACCTTTTTTGGCAAGGTAAGTAGGGTTTTTTAGAGATGACTTAAGTGTTAGCACTGAAATTAACACTTTCATAATAATCTTTAGTATATTGAATATGGCCTACATTTTAACAAATATCCTGAATAGGAGATAATATAAAGATCACAGTTTACCTAACTTTTGATTCTGTGTATGCTAATATTTGCATTGGAGACGGGGAGGATTTCTTCCATTTAGCTATGTATGTCTGAACAGGAGCCTTCATGGGGACCAGATCTGGGCAGGGTGCAACTGCTCTGGCCAGGTGGAGCTGTCCTCACACAGATACTGAACCTGCATATAGTGCTATCACAAAGTCAACAAAGCATATCTAAACCAAAGAATCTTTTAGAGGTCAGACTCTAGATGACATTTTCTCAACATTTCAGTACCATATTGTGTTTTTCACAATAAACTTAAAATAACTACTGACTTTCTTACTTTTGCATGTAATATGTGGTGATTTACGTTTACAGTGTTGCATCAAGAAGAAAGAGAATGGTGTGCTCCTAGCCACTTGTCATAATGCCTGGCAAGAAAGACCCAAAGAAGGACACAAAGAAGAGTGGAAAACCTGAGCCAGAGAAGAAGAAAGAGGAGGAAAAGAAGGGGAAGGAGGACAAAAAGGGAGGGAAAGATGACAAGAAACCCAGCAAGGATGATAAGAAAGGTGGAAAGGATGATAAGAAGGGGGGCAAGGACGATAAGAAAGGTGGTAAGAAGGGAAAGGAGGAGCCACCCAAGGGGAAAGATGATGGAAAGAAAGGAAAAGACAAAGGAAAAAGTAAAAAAGTAGAGTCTGAGGAGGAAGATGAGGAGCTCCTCAGTGATGAAGAAGAGGAGGAAGAGTTGAGTGAAGAAGAGGATGATGAAGAAGAAGATTCAGTGGATGAAAGAAAAAGGAAGGGGCGAGGAGGAAAAAGGGCTAAAGAAAAGAAAGGGAAGAAGTCCAGACATGGGGAATATTCAGAAGAGGATGAAGAGGAGGATGAAGATGAAGAGGAGGAGGACGATGAGTATGAAGAGGATTATGAAAAATCCAAAAAGAAATCAAGAGATGACCGCCACCACAAGGAAGGGAAATCTGATGCTGATACAAAGAAGAAGAAAGGCAAAAAGAAAGAGGAAGCTCCGCAACTACCAATAAAGGAAATCCCAAGGAAAGGTCTAAAGAACATGTCCAGGATGTTCATGAAGTTTTCTGGTTTTAAGAGGCGCAGGAATAGCAGGAAAAAGCTAAAAAGTACCTCACGTTTATTCCTAGGGTTGGGAAAGAGAAAGAACCGCCTTGCTAAGAAGAAGCGACGCAAGTCCATGCTGAAGAACACCTCCCGATTCATGATGAGGTTTAAGGTCAGCAAGAAGAGAAAAAAGGAGAAAGAGGCGAAAGAGAGGGCGGCAGCAAATGGTGGAAAGAAGCCAACTTACATGCTCCTTCGTTTGGGAGGAGGAAGGGAATCAGTTGAGAAGAAAGGGGGCTTCTTCAAAGGATTATTTAGAAAAAAGGATGGTGACGGGTCTGCTGACGACTTCAAGAACAGAAGTATGTTGTTGGGTAAAGTTGCAGCGGCAACTAACTGGCTGACCAAACGCTTCCTGTCAACTAAAATGCGAGGAAATTCAGGTCACCATGGCTGGGGTAGACATAGAACACATAGCCGACAAGCCAGCTCCAGAGGTTATCCCCGCGGTTACCATAATTACGGTTATGAGTATGACGAGGAGGCTTATGGATACAACCAGCAACAGTCAGGCCGCCAGAGAGATTATCGAGGCTATGATGATGGTTATGGTGGTTATGGAGACGATGTAACTGCACCATATGGAGGCCAGAGTCAGTTTGGTTACTATGACAATGGAGCACTGGGAGCAGACTATCAAGACCTGGGTTACTATGAGGAAGAAGGACTTTATGATCCAAATGCAGAATACTATGAGGATGATCTTTATGATCAGGGTATGGGGGACTACTACGACCCTTATTCCTCTGCCCAAGGGTACTATAACAACCAGGAAGTGGGTAACTATGGGTACCAACAACAACAGGCAATGGCAACTTATGGTAATGAGGGTCTGGACTACTATGCACTAATGGGTGAGGACCATATTTATGGAGGAGATGTAGATGGATACTTCGAACATCAGGCTCAGGGCTATTTTGATGAAAATATTCAAGGAGTTTACTCCAGTGATGGACAAGGGAGTCACTTTGATAATAGACAGGCAGGCTTTTATGGGAACCCTTATGCAGCAACTATGGGAATGCAGGGGGGATTTCCACCCGACTATCAACTTCATTATAATGATGCTGGCATGCCATACCAAGACTACAGTTCCCAGCAGACCATCGGATTCCCACCAGGAGGCCAACAGGTCATTGGCTTTGTAGAGCAAGGGATGGATCAAGTACAGGGACTTTATGCGGACCAGTATTCAGACCAGTTTGATCAGTACAGGGATGATACAGGTGGAGTTCAGGGTGAGGAGATGACATTTAGAGTTCCTAGACCTCAAGTGCGCCTATTTGGGAAAGATCGTTTAGATATTCCCCTGCCACCTCCACCTACTTTGCCACCTGATCCAGAATTTGAAGACATGTCTGAAATCCAGTATGAAGACCAGATTCCTCTTGCACCAGGTCAACTTGGTGAAATAATGTCATTACAGCAGCAAATGTCACCACAGCAACAAATAATGATGTCTTCTGAAGATCAAATGATGTTCTCTCAACATCAAACTACGTTGCCTCCACAAGAACAAATGATAATGCCCCTACAGATAATGTCACCACAGCAACAAGTTATGTCACCACAGCAGCACATGATGTTACAACAAGAACAAAATATGTCTGCCCAAGTGATGCCATCACAGGTTATGCCACCACAGCAACAAATAATGGTGCCACAGCAGCAGATGATGTCCCAGCAAATGATGTTACCACAGCATCAGGTGATTTCACAACAAATGATGTCACCACAGCAGCAGATCATGTCACTACAAATGATGTCACCACAAGAGCAGATGATGTTGCAGCAGCAACAGATGGTGTCTCCACAAATGATTTCACCACAGGTAAATCTAGTGCTGTTGTATCTATGATTTTGCATACCATACTCTTTAATGCTTGTGATTCACAGAAGGGTGACTTACATCCTGATTCCTACTGTAATACAGGATAAACATATGAAGAGTGACAAAAACAAAAATCCAATTTATACAGAGAGAGCACATCTCCAGTCTTCTTTTCCATAAGGTGGACAGTAGTATTCTTATTGGAATACCCAAAATTGTCAATACATCCTTAATGCTATTTTGAGCACTACTACCCATCTTTACCAAATGTATCGCTCTCTTTTTAAATTCTCAATTTTTTTTTATGTTGTGTTTTTTCAGCAACAGTTAATGACAGACCCGATGATGATGCCACAGCAACAGGGTTATGGCCAAGTGTCAATCCCAACTCCAACTGCCATGATTATTAAACAAGCGAGTATGTCTCCTTCTCTCGCACGACGCATGCAACCCTCTCCGACTCCAGTCCGCCACTCTGTCATCATGTCCTCCCCACAGATGCCACGTCAACCCTCTGCCATTGTTTCCCCAGTCCATTCTCCTATTCTTCCACAGAGGCGCAGCCTATCCCCACAACCATCCATGAGGAGCGGATTTATTAACAACCAAAGACCTCCCTCTGTTAAGTCAAGACAAATCTCACCTCCTGCCTCCCCTCTGGTCCACCCTCGGGCCCATAGAATGCAACCTCAGAGATCACCATCTCCCATGTCTCGAGGACCCTCACCCTCTCACTCTCCCCGTGCCTCCATGATCCGAAGGAGCCCTCCACCCTCACCAAGGGCATCAATAAGAAGACCTTCTCCACCTTCCTCACCTCATGCTTCAATTAGGAGACGAAGTCCTCCACCCTCTGGCACTCCGGGCCATAGTCCCTTTGGAAGGAAAAAGATGCTTGGGCCTCTCTCCCCTCCCCTCTCCCCTGACCATACATCTCCCCCTGTCTCTCCACAGTTTCGTAGAAGACAAAGTCCCTCTCCTTCCCTATCTCGTCGCAGTTTATCCCCTGCAGGGCCCCGGCCAGCCCCATCATCTCCTACCCTTTCTCGCCGCTCAACTCGGCTGCTCAGGGACCCCACACCCTTAGCCCGGCATAGGATGGGTGGAAATGTTCCTTTAGGCACAGTGAGGCCCTCGCCTATGGGTCTCAGAGGGCGCCCAGTACCTCCACCTACCCAGAATGTGCGTCCATTCCGTGCCTCCTCGACACGAAGCAATAGGTCTTCTGTTCTCACAGTGGATTCCCTCCACTCATCCCCTTTCCACTCCCCTCACATGGTCCACCGTGCTCCCCTGGGTAGGAGAGAATCTGGCCGATATCCTCTTCGCCCAGTGGCTCGAGGGCGTCCCCTCATGGCTCAACATTCTGAAAGAAGGATGCCTCCTGTCTCACCACAACCCTCTCTTAAACACATGTCACATCCTGCATCACCACGCTTCTCTCCTAGACTTTCTCGTCAGTCCTCCCCATTCCTGCCCCATGGAGCTCTCCATCCACCCACTTATGCACCAGAAACTTGTGCATCTGACCCCTATGCTGATCCTTACCATGAGCAGTCGCATCAGTTTGTTGCCCCGTCCTCTCCTATGTTATCTGGTGCTTTGCAGAATCAGGCAATTCGACAGGCCTCTTTTGCTTCCCCATTTGGCCCACAGACAGCCCAGGCAGCAGGAATGGATGAGATGGCTCCCGAATATATAGAACCTTATAACCAGCCAATGCCCCCCTCATCTCCCATGCTGTCTGCTGCTCTGCAGAATCAGTCTATACGAGATGCATCTTATCGTTCTCCATTACGAAGGTCAGCATCCCCTTATGAACAGCCTTTGCCCCCTTCTTCTCCAATGCTGTCTAGAGCTCTGCAAAACCAGGCAGTAAGAGGAGCCTCTTATGCATCTCCTCTTCAAAGGCCCCAGTCCCCATATGCTCCTTCTGTACCCTCATCTCCAACACTCTCGGGAGCCATTAGACATGGTCAGGCACTAAGAGGTTTAGCTTCTTACCAGACTCCACAGCTCCATTCACCATATGGACCAACGGTTGTTACTCCATATGATTATATCTCTGAGCCTGGCCCAGCACCACTGCTTCATGATGCTTTACAGAACCGAGCAAATTTGCAGAATGTCTCATCTCTAAGATCCCCTATGATGCAACGCCGTAACCCATATGCACCAGTTGGACCTCATCTCCACAGTGCTCTTCAGCAGAACCCAAACCTCCGTCAAGCATCTTATCAGACACCTGTGCAGTTCAGACGGTCCCCATATGGACCTACACCAGTCTCTTCACCAATATTAGGACGTGCCCTACAAAACCCACAGCTGATGCAAGCATCATACCGACTGCCAGATGGATCCTTGGTGTCACCATATGCAGATTCCCGTGCCTCCCCATTGCTTGGCCATGCCTTGCAAAACCAACAAGTTCGTGGAGCCTCATACACTTTGCCTGATGGATCAGTTATCAAGGTAGGTATAAAAGAAAGATGTCAAAAACACTATACAACCTGACATATATGATTGTCTACAGTGTACCACAACATTGTTTTGTACAGTTCTACTCTCATATATCACTCCCCACCCACACCAATGCAGGACCCACGTGTGCCCCAGAAGCCTGTGTCTCCTAACCTTTCCAGAGCTCTGCAAAACCAGAATGTCAGGACTGCTTCATATACTCTTCCTGATGGCACTATTATAGACCCTAGACAGCAAGTAATCCATGACTCATTGTTTTTGTATTTGATCTTAATTTGCTTCTTATCATTTTATTATACTAATTTCTTCTCTCTCCCTAGTGCTGTCAAGCATCTAGGTAAAATGTATTCATATTTTTTACTGGTCTCCTCTCTCTGGACATTTAGCAACCCATTTCCCCAAACCTGGCCAAGGCCTTAAATAACCCAGCTCTGCGTGAAGCCTCCTATTCTCTCCCAGATGGTACCATTGTGGTTGACCCCAAGAAAGAGAAGTCCCCGACCCTTGCAGCTGCACTTCAGAACCCTTACTTGAAAAGTGCATCGTACACCCTGCCAGATGGGACTATCATCATTGATCCACGTAAACCTGTCTCTCCAAACCTGTCCAGCGCCCTTCAAAACTCAGCTCTGCGGCAAGCCTCCTTCACGCTACCTGAAGGGGTCCGTGACCCCAACACACCCATTTCACCAAACCTGGCTCAGGTTAGCTATTGATTCAAGTTTTTGTTTTTTTGTGTTCTCTTCATTTCACACCATCTGTGTATGTGTTCCTAATCTTCCCTTTCTAATCTAGATCATACACATATATATTAGAACTTGAGCAGAAGGGCACAGACATTATTAAAATATATTTTGGAATTGATCAAGCCTGTTGTTATTTTCAGGCTCTCAGTAATCCAGCCTTGAAAGGAGCTTCATACACCCTCCCAGATGGAACTATTATAGTGGACCCAAGGAAACCAAGGACCCCCAACCTACTAGCTGCTCTGCGGAATCCCTATCTAAAGGGTGTGTCCTACAGCCTGCCTGATGGAACTATAATCATTGATCCATGGAAACCGGTTGCCCCTGACCTGTCTAAAGTATGTTAATTAATCCCAATTTGCTAATTTGCAAGACCTGTTTATTTTATCGCCTCTCTTTCCCTAACCAAGTCCCCGTTTGTTTGCAAATCAAATATGGGATTTTAAACATTAGATACTTTTGAATTATACAGTTATATTACATTTTTGACCAGTTTATCAAAGATTGATTTTAGCCTTAAATAACTACCTTGTTTCTTGCTCTGCAGGCTCTTACCAATGAAAACATTCGTAGTGCATCATATCAGCTCTCTGAAGGTTCCCTGGTTATTCCTGGCCAGAAGCCCTCCACTCCTAGCCTTGCAGCTGCTCTGAGACAAAACCAGGCAATGCGGTCCTCAGGTCTCTATCATCTGTCAGAGAACTCTATACTGTCAGGCGCACCCAAACCCACCACTCCCAACCTTGCCTCTGCGCTACGGAGGGAGCAACTCCAAGGTGTGCAGTACAGGTAGGGAGCTACTCTGTAAATAGAAACTAGGACAAAGAATTACCTTAAAGGCTCGACCTGGTGTTGCTCAGAATTACCTGTTGAGAAATCGAGTTAAGGGTTTGCCATTAATCTTGAATAAAACATTTGCTCTGTTTAACAAAAAGTTCTATCAAAGATCTAACAAAACAGACAAAACAGAGGACCTCTTTCTTTTTCTCAAAAAATCTCCTTTTGTCTTCCTGTTGGCTGTTTTCACTCTCAAGGAAACAAGAACACAGTGTCATCCTGTTGTTCTTAACTGTGTGTGATTCTGTTGCTGAAGTTAGATGTAAATGAATAAAAAGGAGACATACAGGTGAGGAAAAAGAAACAAAAATTCCAGATCATCAAAGTAGAAAGTCCGCTAGGTTTTTTATATATATTTATTTCTGCCATGAAAATTAACTACCATTAAGTTATTTGCAAATAGATACAATTTCTTTTTCACTCACTTTAAGGTCTTATAGTGCTCTCTTTCTCTTTCTTACCCTCTTTCTTTTTCTCAGTCATTAACTTTCTATTTCTCACAGCTGCTGCCGTTAGCTGGTACTCTCAGGTTGTTCACATTTTTCTCTTTAACCTTCCTCTTTTTTAAGTCCTTGAGAGGGCAGTACAAAGCCTAATGTTGTGTTTCACATTATTAAATACCAATAAATGTCCAACCGTCATCCTAGTGTCAGTTCTAGAGTTTTAGCAGTCATGTTTTGACTAAAATGACATTAGTTCCATGACCTGATTCCTCCCGTTGAAATGCAGATTTAGTTCCTGAATTCCTTAAAAGGTTGTCTGTCCACTGGCAGAGTGCCTGTGGAGAGTATTCCCAAAACGTAAAAAGTTTATAAATTTGCAAAACAGTTTAATATTTTTGTTCATGTTGTGCAATCCTGTGTTACTTCTTCTTAAATTACAAGAAACATTTCCTGTTCTAAAGGCTGCCGGATGGCTCTCTTCTTGCACGTCGGTTCCACAACCCAAGTCTGTCTGATGCCATCCAAAACCAGCAGCTTCGTTATGCCTCATACAGGGTGCCAACAGGCCTGCAGGGTGAGGATAATTGCTATGCTGTGGTTCCTCCCTATGGACCATGCTCAGGACACTGGGCCAAGAATGCCCGAGGAGGAGGGGAAGGAGGGGAAGACGTTTGGGCTGCTGAGAGGGTTTTACCACACGGGACGGTTCAAAATCTGTCAAAATGGTCTATGTATAAAGAAGACGGGATGTTGGAAGGATATTCACCTGTACCTCGAGTTGCAGACAGACAGCCTCAGGACCCAGACTGGACTCCTGATAGAGACAGAGTACCTGGTCAAAGCTGGTATGACAAGGTAGCTACATTTATGAATTTATGTGTTTGTAACATGTCTTTATAAAGGCAACGCTTACCTATTGTAGGAGGATTAGGTGTTTAACTCTTCACATTTTTTTTAGGATTTTTAGTGAGTTGATAGGTGATAAATTCTGATGGGAATGTTTAGAATATACTTATTATTCAATCAATAGTTGTGAAGTGTGCAACATAGATTGGGA
>JAPQLA010000019.1:7237347-7252169 GCA_029822935.1 Naso vlamingii
TTTAAACATTTTCACATTTAAAGTCCTTTTCCAGTGAAGTACTGTGTTAACAACACGTTTTGGCACACACTGATAGCATGTATAATCATCACACCATACCTGCTTTCCTTTCCTGAAATTACTGTACCAGGTGCCAGGCTTTTCCCCTTTCCAGGCTGCTAACTTCACCTGATGGCAAACAAACAAACAATAAAATCAGCTTCAAATTCACTAAATCAACACACAGATCAAGATGAATAATATTTAATCTCTTTTTGAGAACTCCATCATATGTGTAAGTGTGTATGTGTTTCTGCATGATAACTAACCGACTGGAATTTCTTGTCAGGGTACAGACATGTCTCCCCCTGTGCAGTGAAGTTGCAAAACACTTTGAAGGAGTCTCTATGGCAACCCTGGTTGGGATCTATCCAGTATTCACCTGCCGAGAGAGAGAAAAATGGATGAGGAGGTCAACAACTTAAGGTTGACATCACTGTGAACATCACTGTCAACACAAAACCACAAACTAGAGAAAATTGACAAAGATGCAGCAGGTGATATCACATTGAGAAACAAAAATAGGAGCCTAGCAGAGCAGGAAGACAGCTAAGATTCAAACTGATACAGTACCGTTAGGGAGCTCTGGGTGGAGGAGCCACAGCTCCTTGCAGGTGCGTGCAGGGCTGTGGTACGTCCCTTGTGGGTTACGCAGACCCTCAACCTCTACTTTCATAGAGGACAGAGACGCAAACACTTCCTCCATGCCTTGGCCCTCCTTCTCCTTAATCCAACCATTCTGCTCCGCCTGGTCCCCCTGCATCCATTCTTCCTCCCCACCGTCTATCACCTCCCCTTCCTCCTGCTCTTCAATTGCAGCACCATCCAGCAAGGTGTCTGTTCTCCTTCTCCGTCCTCGCTCTGGCTGAGGGGACATCCCGGCTGCTGGCAACCCCTAAGGAGAGGAGAGGAGAGGAGAGAGGGGAAGTTTGTGAGGAGCATAGGAATCACAGATGAAGGTTTTACTGTTAACTGTAAGTGAACTGAAGCGGAATAGTTGTTGTTGAACTAATTTCCGGTGAGCAGAACTTACTGGTGGTCCTGGAGGTCCTGCAGGTCCTGTGTCTCCTCTGGGACCAATTGGGCCCTAAAGACACACAGAACAACGGAATCAGTTTATGGTGGCAGGGCGATGTATGGCTCCATCGTGATATCACATACATAATCCAACAAAAACATAAGCATCAGAGTTACCAGGTTTCCTTTAGAGCCCTTTGGACCAATAGCACCCTGTGAGAGATGTAAAGAGTTAAAGGTAAGACGACCAATGCCCCAGTAATCTCGAAGCCTGAATGCTTATGTACATATTTATGTACTGTCAAAATTTTCTTGTGTACTCACAGACAGACCCGAGGGACCAGGGGGACCGGGGAGACCAACTGGACCGATCGGACCCTGAAGTTAAACAAAGAAAACACAGAGCTGTCAGATAAGGAAAGCAGGTGGCTCAGCTGAAGGTAGCTTCTACAAAAGTTGTTGTCGATTTGAATCTTTTTACATGGAATATGACAACAATTATAAAAAATATTAAATACCGCCAGCCTAATCAAATAAAGATTGATTATCCTGCTGAGGGGCCTCTACAAATCCCCTTTCTTCTGTATATACTGGAGATTCCCTACAAACAATTACAATATGTTAATAATATCAAACATGCTAACTGTTAGGTTTCATAGTAATGAAATCAGAGCATTACAGATCCATTACCTTCTTACTTAATTAACTCACTGGCCATATGCAAAGGTATGGGTGTCTTTTCACAGCAATAATTATGGCCCATGAACCAGTTTAGTGTTAATGTCACTTTACATGATTGTAAATGACTTTGCCCGGCTGATAATCCATGCTTGCATGTTTGTGTGTGTATTTTTTAGCACCTCATCTCCTTTTGCACCCGGTAGTCCCTGGTTTCCTGGTAGTCCTCTGTCACCCTTCTCTCCAATGTCTCCCGGTGGCCCTATGAGACCTATTAGACCACCATGACCCTGCAGAGATGTCAAAAAAAAGAGCTCACGGTCAAAGTCAAGCCGAGGTCAGAGTGAATGTTTGTGTGTGTACAGTATATACGCACTTTGTCTCCCTTCTTGCCATGGTCTCCTTTTAGTCCTGGTAATCCTGGAGGACCCTGAGAAGATGAGGGTATGATGAGGTCAAACACAAGTCAAAAAGTGCATTTAAAAACTTTTTCATTTACCACTCTGGCTGTTGTACCTCCTCTTCTTTAATAGCTAAGGATGTGAAATCAGTGTCATAACCATTTGAAAAAATTCCTTAATTTTACAAAAAAGTTTTTTATACACCCTTTAGGTGGTTTTTGCCCTTTTGAAAAAGAAGTTAATGTACTTTATGGGGGATAGAAACACCTTTTCTGAATAAGTTCTGACGTAGTGAACATTAAATTCACATATGACTGATCAGGTGTTTCCGTTTTGAGAGGAGAAGTTCAAGAAAAGAATAAAAATAAGCCTTGCACAGCGAGCTTATTCGCTCCAAACCAACTAATGGAAACACGCCTTCTTTGCCTTTTCTTTTCTGTATAAGTATTTTTTTTATCTCTTGTTTTGATGACTCATCTTACCATTGGACCTGGAGGTCCTGTCTGGCCAGGAGGTCCGTTTAAACCCTGCTCACCCTGAGAGAAAGATAAACAGACAGAAGTAAGCTAATCTCCATCTTTTTTATGCTCCATTTCCACTGCTTCACTCTTTCGTCTCCTTTATCTTACTGCAGGGCCGGGGATCCCTCTTAAACCTTGAGGGCCGATCTTCCCAGGTTGTCCCTGGCCACCAACTGGCCCTATCTTCCCTATGGGACCCTCCAAACCGGGAGCACCCTAAAACAGACAGAGACAGATGTGACTCTCAAAGGCTGTGAGTGTTTTCATATTATTCAAAGAGATGTTTCAAACTCTCACCTTGTTTCCTTTCAGGCCTGCCTTTCCTTCCTTCCCTGGCTTTCCCAAGTGGCCCTGAAAAACAAAATTTAAAAGAAAAATTTAACCTGAACCTGTTGTACAGATGCACTGATGCACACATTCTGTCAGAATGCATGAAGAAAAAGTCCCTTCAACTTCATTTAAAGGGTGAGGAGGCTTTAATTTCATGTTTTAATGTTACAAAGAAAATTGTAAGTGAGAATTCTGTTCACTGATTTCGACATACTTTAAATGTCCTTTTTTTTGATCTTCCATAGCTGTGGTAAAATGAAAGAAATTAACAAGAAGGTGGGAGAGACGTAACAGCGTATCCTAGCAACGCACGTTGCTCAGCCATAGCCATCATAACATGGCTGCTCACATGAGCCCACATCGCTTACAGTGGGCGTAGTTACAACTAGGCTCAAGCTTTGTTGGTGCAACCAACTTAGAATTGATTCTTAAGACTGGTTTTAACTTACTCTTAGTTTACTCTGAATTAGTATTTAGTTAAGACCAGTTGGCACAACTGGCCCCAGAGGTGCATCAGGCACCAAACCACAAACATCAAAACACACAAACCCTTCTGCCAGGAGCGCCAGATGGTCCAGGTTCTCCTGCTGCTCCAGGTGGTCCCTGAAAAATAAAAATAAACTTTTATCTGGCCAGTCATTGCGATGTTTGTGACAGCATCTTTAGTGAATGAATAAAAGAATGTAAGGATGTGAGATGTAGAAGGGAGGAGCTCACAGATTTCCCAGGTTCTCCAGTGTCGCCTTTGGACCCGGGCAGACCATCCACACCCTGATGGGAAAAAAAAAAAAGAGAGAGCGAAAGAGAGAGAGAGAAAATTTGAGAAAAGCAACTTTTGCCCCAGAAAGTAAAGTTAAAAGTCTTCATAGCAACATGATATCTGAATTTATCTGTATGTGCAAATGTTGGAACATTTATGAGGCTTTAAAAAAGAGAGAGAAAACAGAAATGCAGATAAAAAAATTACAACCGAAAATTTCTAAAGTTCCAAGTTACAAAAAAGTATCACGTCACAAGGATACAGGTTGATCTGTCTTTGCTGCCATGGTTTTATAATAAACCTTCAAAATAATATTTACCTCTTTTAAAAGTCAACTCAACACGTCAGCTTTAGACAACCAAAACCAGTCAGTATTTACCTACACTTGTCAAAGAAGCTGCAGGCAGCAGTTCTTAAATGAGTAAATCAGAAACTTTCACTCCTTCCAAATTAAGTTTAATGTGATTCTGTGTATTCATCTTTGATTTGGTTTTTAAAGTTTGTCTTATCCCATATTTCGTCCTACTATTGTTCCTTAAAAGGAATTATTGTAGTAATATTAAACAGCAAAGTGTTCCTTTAAATAAAAAGCAAGTCTGAAAGACAAAATGTTGCAGTGTTTTATCCCAGGAAGATCTTTTTTTGTCAGCTTTTGCTCTGCCAATTCGACAGATGTCTCCATCACTGCCAAAGGGTTTTAATAGAAGATGATGATAAAGAAGAAGATAGAAATGAGGAAGATGAAAAGGAAAAACAGGCACTCACATTGGGTCCAGACTCTCCCTGCTGTCCGAGATCCCCTGTGAGACCGATTGGACCCTGAGGGGAGAGAGAGAGCGAGAGCGAGAGAGAGAGAGAGAGAGAGAGAGAGATTGCATTGTTATATCATTTTATTGTACAGTGGGCTAAAATGTGCTTTTAGTTATGTAATGCCCTGTAAAGGCAGCGAGAAGCAACTAAGAAGCAGTAAGTTGAGACAATCTGTGTGACAGATAAAATTTTGTAATACCTTCATTTTTTAAATCCTGTTTTCAATGTTTGTGTCAGATTCCATGTAAAACATCTATGTAAAATGTAATTCGCTTAAATACATAATTGTGTACATGAGCAGTTTTTCACCTTCAATGGAAGTACTGGGGAGATGCATTTACCGCCATGGAGTCACATAACTTTTGCGCAATTTACAACAACAAAAACAAATAAAGGCTACTGCATTATCGCTCCACGTTTTTGTCTTGTATGTTGTGATAATGCACCATTAATCTCATGCTGAACACCATTAGGTATCTGAGAAGATACGACGACAAAACAACAATGATAGTTACAAGCTCTGGTTCACGTTTTGTGTTGTCTTGTTTATACAACCGTCAGGTTTTCAAAAACGGTGGTTGCCAGCGCTGGCTCCTGATTTCGTCCAAATAACGTACACTTATGTAACTGTAGTTCCTCATGTACTGCCAAAGTGCATACTCTGGAGTTGAAGTTAAAAAGGTTCCTCATGGTGTTGTTTTAAGAACTATAATTGTTCACAGGTCCTGAGGTGTGGATGCAATAAAATGAGAGGTTCTTAGAACTAAGTTCCTAGAACTCTGAAATAGCTCCTGCAGGCCAAAAATGCCTCATATCTCTATAGCGGGGTGAAAATGCATGAATAGTGATGGCATGGGTGTTTCTCACAGCGTTGCCCTTGGCTCCATCCTCCCCTGGGGGGCCTCTTGCTCCTGGAGGTCCAGCTGCTCCTGGAGGGCCTGTATCACCCTTCTCCCCCTGGTCTCCTTTTTCTCCCTAAAGTAGCAAATGAGCAGATTAAGAGTGCTGTGGCAGAGGAGGTGAGCAGGAGAAGTGACGATGATGGGAGCAAAATTCAAGAAGTGTTGAATCAAAATGGCACTCTCCCCAAAAAAGGAAACAAACTCACTAGTCTTCCTGGAAAACCAACAGGACCGGGGTCACCTGCCTCGCCATCCTCCCCCTTAAAGAGAAACAAATTACGTGTGAGAAATGGTGTTACTGTTCAGGTGGGAAGGTGGGAAGTAATAAAGTACAAATATTTTATATATTTTCCAGGTAGCTGTACTTTACTCGAGTATTTATTTAATTTACTGAAAACTTTTTACTTTTACTCCCCTTTATTTTAACACAAATATCTGCACTTTCTAATTGTTATATTTTCAAAACAGGCTTGTTACTTTAGTTTAATGTTTTTGCCTTTTTGGCTATGCTCAGGATGCTTTACAACCCAAAATGTCACTATTTGACATTATGGAAATGAGACTCAACAATCAACTAATTTTCTAGTGTGTTTAGGAACAGCTCAAACAAATTCTACCGATTCTACCTTAAAGTTTAGTAGTCTGCATTATATTCATATTTCATGAAGTTCAGTTAGATTTGCACAGAAATGGCCGGTAGAAATGTCCTTCAGAATGATATTTTTATACGATGAGCACATTTCGGAGCCTGTACTTTATTACTTTTACTTAAGAAAAGATGTTAAGTCAGTATGTCTACTTTTACCAGACTCTTTCTTTACACAGGCATCCATACTTCTACTTACTAAAGAATGTGTATACTTTTGCCACCTCTGCTGTCGATATTTTTACCTTCTCTCCAACAACACCTGGCTGTCCTATCATCCCCAGTCGACCAGCGGGACCCTGTAAAATACAGAAGAGATTACAGAATTTCTTCAGATTTGAAATCAAGTGCTTGAATAAATGAGGATGCATTGATATTACTGTGAGGCTTACCTGTCCCCCAATAGGTCCTTGAGGACCAGTGGGCCCTTGTTGACCAGGAGGCCCCTAAAACCATTTATGTGACATGGGAAGAAATAACATTAGTTAAGTCATTTGTGTAAATAAAGAAAAAAATATAACATAAATAAAGGACAGAAGTTTACCATTAGTCCGACATGTCCACTTTCACCCTTCTCTCCTGGCAGGCCGGGCATGCCCTTAGAAAACACAGAGGATTAGAAAATTACAAAGTCGAGTCCCAAGTTCATCTACACAGAGAGCATCACCTCAGTTATCTGCACCTTGACTGCCGTACGCAACTCACCTGTAATCCTATTGGTCCTTGGGAGCCCTTGAAGCCGCGGAACCCCTCATCTCCTTTCGGACCGTACATGCCCTGCTGGCCCCGGGGACCCACCAGTCCATCTGCACCCTAATGCACATAAGAGAGTGAGAAGTTAGAGTGTTTATGGCTTTGAAATGATTCTGAAGGGTTAGAAAATGGTTCTTTTTTGAAATAACAAGCAGAAAGGGAGGACTGTTAAAAAGGTGTTATTATTTTTTTAGGTTGGACTTTTTGCTTACAAGTGTAGTTTGAGGTCACATTTGCCAGCTCAGTGCTTAAAGATAAAAAGCTCACATATAAATGGTACTTTACACACTCTGTTTTCTAAGGATAAAGCAACCAAGATATAACATGATAATAAATGAGTATTCTGAGTGCTAGTGCAGTGATTCTCAAACTGTGGGTTACGACCCCCATGTGGGTCGTGAGATAATCTCTCAGGGTCGCAAGATGGTTGTGGAGAAAAACATAAAACAAAATATTCAAGATAACATTAAATATTTAGAGTGGGGAATCGTTTTTATATTAAATAGTTTGTACCTGCGTGACAATCTGTTTTATGGCGTGGCAAACTATGATGTAAAAAAACGTCAAACTACTCGACTGAGCTTCCCAATCTGGTGGGACTGGAGGTGGGATGCTGGCTCCAAAAAGAGAGCACAACCACGGTGGTGTGCCGCTGCCTCCTTCTCGTGCACCAGCTGATTATTCTGTTGGGTAGCAACTCAAAAGGTTTGAGATCAGCTGTGTTAGTGTATGCTACACTAAATTAATTGTCTGGTGGTTTTACTGTGGCTTCACATTTAATGGTGAGAGGTGGGAGATATTGGTTCTGTCCTTTAACACCAGGCAAGAAAGGAAAAAAGCACAGTTATTGAAATGACTTAATATTCCTGTAATTTCTTAATGCATCACGAGTCCAAGAGAGATGTTGAAGCTAGAGTTATAAAAGCTAGAGAGGGAGCATGAAAAACAGCAACAAACTAAGTTTTTTCACTCAAACAAATCTAAACTTTTGGAACTTCTAGGAGTTGCAAACTTCTCCTCATATACGTGCTGCAGTGCAATTTGAGGTCTTTAGTTTTCAAGACACTAAACTGAAGATAAAGATGAAAAAAAGAAAAGCAGACTCACTGGAAGTCCTGGCTGACCAACTAGCCCTTGAGTGCCAGTGGGACCTTGGGGGCCCTGTGAAGAGAGAGAGAATCAGATGTGATCAGATCTACTCTGGTAATGACGTTCAGCTGAAGTCGATGTAGTTCTGCTCGAGACTCACTGCTTCGCCTTTGTCTCCTTTGCTGCCTTTCTGCCCGGGTGCTCCCTGCTCTCCCTGTGGATACACACATATACACACAGTATACACAATTTATGGCCACAGAACCAACACACACTCTTTCTCTGACTCACAGACACACCCATTCTTTACCTTATCCCCATCGTCCCCTGGAGGTCCTGCAGGGCCCGTAGCCCCAGGCATCCCCACAGTCCCCTGATCTCCATCCTGACCTGCTGGCCCGATTGGACCCTTCTCTCCCTGGAACATAAGCACATTCAACACGTGTCATTCTGCATTCAAGCTAAGTACACAAACAAAGACCTGAAAAAAACAGCCAAATAAAATGGATGCATGTTGTTTTCTTTTTATCAATACTGAGTAAAGGAGGTCTAAAAGGAAGTCATAATACAAGAGCCACTAAATACAGTAACATAAAAAAATTTGTTAGATGTAATTACAGGCTCGCCCTTCTCTCCCATTGGTCCAGGTCCTCCGATTGCTCCAGCTCGACCAGGTTGTCCAATAGCGCCTGCTGGTCCTGGAGGGCCCCTCTCACCTGTGGCTCCCTACAGACAGGGCATATGGTCCTTATACGTCTTTTGCAATGACAAAAAAGTGATTCAATGGAGGCTAAAAACAGATGTGCAAAACTGCTGGAATCATAACGGTCTTTAATATTGGCTTTAGTTACAAAACATCAAAAAATAGTTTTAAAAAATGTCAGTTTTTAAATTAATTTGTTCAGTGGAATTCGATTCATCATGCATGGTCTCTTTGGAATTGCTTCAAAGCATTTAAAGTACTGCACTAAAATGATTTCATTTCACAAACAAAAAACAGATTTCAAAGACATCCTAAATATGAACTGTTGTGAGGAGAGATGTATTGTAGCTCACTATGGTTCCTGGGGATCCTGAAGGTCCCGATCCTCCTTTCAGACCAGGGGGTCCCTGAAAAGATCACACATTAAATGCACTGCGCAGCTTATGATCACTTATGAGATTGATTAAGGAATCAAGTCATTTGGAAGGAGTGAGGCATTTGTGCATTTGTTTGTTACCATGACTCCAGGGGCTCCTCGGCTCCCCCTGAACCCTTTCAATCCTGCAGGACCATTCTTCCCAGCTGTGCCCGGTAAACCTGGATCACCCTAGGAAGCGGAAAGAAACAAAAACAAAACGTGTACAATCCAAACGCAAACAATAACTTTACGAAGATGAAGTTTCTGATTGTGTATTTATGTGTGATAAACACTGTGGACCCACCTTTCCACCTTCTTTCCCAGCAGACCCAGGTAAACCGTGCTCACCAGGTACACCTGGTGCCCCTGGGTGACCACGGTCCCCTGTTGGACCAGGTTCACCTGATTTGCCCTGAAACACACAAGTGACTGAGTCGGTTAATACAGACACGAAGCACAAGGCAGGAGAAATATGACGTAACTTATTCACTTTGCTACTCTTACCTGTGGTCCCACAACACCGATTGGTCCTGGAGGTCCCGTCTTCCCTTGGAATCCCTGCAGTCACAGAAAGATTTATGGATAACATATTCTGGTTTGTGTGTGTGTGTGTGTGTGTGTGTGTGTGGTAAGTGATGGCTTCTTATGAACTTTCATGAAATTTGACCCCACTCACCGGCTCTCCTCTTTGACCTGGGTGACCTGGAAGTCCGTCTTTCCCAGCAGGACCCTACACACACACATGTGCATACAGAATAACACAGAGACACACACATGCAAAAAACCAAGGTGAGAAATTAATGGTAGCTCATGTTAAAAAATGGCCTTCTGAGTCCATTTGATGTTTGTAAAATAAAGACAAAAGGAAACAAAAATTTCTGAATAGTCACATACTGTAGTTACATTTCACCCTGATAGCATTTTATTCATTGAGCGGTCGAATATTCAGTTATGAATGCACGAATTGGTTGTGCTTTGAAAGGTCAGCGGCAAACAAGGTCAAAGTTGAAATAATTTGAACTTTGAACGCAGCACTCAGTGGCAACTCCAAGCAGTACGCCATGCCAAGGATAGCATTTCCGCCTAGCTGGGCACCACTGCTCTCCCCACAGGACGACAATGGCACAGCTAGCGCAGAGTAGTTTCACTGTTGGTAACTGGAAAAATAAGATTCCCAAAGATTAAACTCCTGTGTTTGCTTTGTTTACAGAGACTCCTCTTTAACTGGGACAGTTTATACATAAATATTCTAGTTCTTATTTTAATGCATCCACAAAGTCGAAATTTTAGCCTGACCTGAACTGAGGGTTTTTTCGTTGTGTGTGAGCACAGCACAGCAGGGATTTGCATTTTAAGTTAAAAAAAAAGGGCTACCTGAATTAAGCTGTGTCTTAAACTGATGACGGGCTTGTCTTGAATCAGTTGTTATTTTTGTGTTTCTCCATCACACAGCAGGGCAGGTAAAAAAATGTTTTTCTGTTGGAGCTAAGCTGTTAGCAGAAATGCAGTAAGAGTCTGTTAAGTGCAGCTCTTTATCCAACATCTTGCTGTGGCTGCTTCTGCTTCCTCCCAGCAGTATAAGTAGTCTTGCTTTTATTCATGAATAGTTGCTGAAGAATAATTTCTAACAAGGTTAATTTTGGTGATAAACACATTTAATTTCCTCTAAATTCTTAAATTAAGATTTTTCCATTATCTTGTTATTTAAAAGCTTGTACTAACAGAAAATCCGGAAATGTTGGGTTTACATGGGTTTTCATCAACAGACACGACTCGGACCCCGAAACAGTAAATGAAACAGATATTTTAAGTACAAATTTTAAACAACAAAGCCTCAGTAAGAGGCTACAAAAGATGAGACAGGAGAACACAAAGACTTGTAATAACAAATTTCCTTTCACTCTGAGTTGAGTCTCGCAAAAAGCGTTTGACTGAGGGGAAGAAGTTCAGTAGTCATGACTGGTCGCAGTCAACAAGACGCCACCGCAACTCGCCCGCAGGAGGGTACGTGTGCTTCAGCCCTACTGGAGAGAGGGTCCATCTCAGGCATGGCACAACTTAATTAGCTCACAGCAGAGTGCAGCATGATTTTACAAATCATTAATAAGAATAATTTAGAATAAAATAAAAACAGTTTGTAAAAAAGTGCAACAGACGACAGATTAGATGATTAAAAAAACACCACCATCTACTTCTGTGCTGTGTAGCAGGGATTTTTAGGACAAAGAAATATACACTGTAAAATGTAAAAATTGGCTCACATTTGATCCTTTAGGTCCTGGCTCTCCATTTCTGCCCTGAGGTCCTTGAGGTCCCTAAAAACATAACCATTCAATATAACAGGCTACAAATAACAGATCAATCACCTAATCAGATATTCATACACAGTGTTTTTCATACCCGCTCTCCAGGAGATCCAGGGGGCCCGTCATGTCCTGAGGCGCCCTTAATAAAAAGAAAGAACATGGAGAAGGTGACGAATAGAAACTGGTGAAGCAAAGCTAACAATGTATTGGCTGAGAGAAGTCAGCTGACCTTTTCTCCTGGTTTTCCTGTAGGCCCTTTTGCCCCTCTGGCACCTCGTGCACCCTGTGTTAGAAGAAACATAAATGAGACCAAACCAAAGACAGTCATAAACTTTTCCTGACCTGAGCCAGAAAGTGACCAGTTCCGTAGGAAGTGACTCACTATTCAGTGAGCTATCAGAGGTTTTCTTACGTTACTGGTTCAGTGAGCGTGACATTGTGATTTTAAGACGATACGTATCTCAGATATACTGTCGAACGTTTTGAAAGTATAAACTGTTCAATTAGTTAAGCAGCAATTTCTGCAATTTGGAGGGATTAACACAAGCTTAACACATTACAAGGACTATTATCTTCAACTAAAACTGTAACTAGATTTAAATAAGCAGTTAAAATGATTGTTGTAAACTAAAACTAAATATATTAACCATATAAAAATGGAACTAAACTAAAATCTGAAAGTTAAAACTAAAATTAAGAAAAAAAAAACTCACTGAAATTTTAAAATTAAATGCAAATAATGACCTTGCACAACACTGAAATATTTTTATCTTTTATCTTATAGCAAACAGTTGCCTATTCACACATTGAACTGACACAGCCCAATACGAGCAGTCATTTGAAGTTGTGCTTCTGTTCACCTGAAAATGTCAAGTTAAGCATTCTCTCTCTTTATCCATGTTTTCTCCATGTGCCACTGAGGGGAAAATCTGTCCTTTAAGCTGCTAAACACTCTAATTTTTCCACCAGCCTGGAGCTCACTTAGTCTGTTTAACGAGTGAAGCTGTGCAGGTAATGCAGGTTACCTAGGCCAGGTTTTAAGAGTTATTTCTGACGAAAAACAAAACAAAACAAAACAAAAACAAATCCATGAGAGCTGAGAGTGAATCAAAACAGTAAAGCTGTTTGACGAGCTGAAAGCGCCTTAAAACCAAGTAGAGTTAAAGGGAACTGCAGAGTCATATGATCATTATCTGTGGCTTTGTCACTATGAGCAAACTCTGTCATATTACTCAAATTGCTCAATCGATTCTTATTATAAGATTCTTGAAGTTGGAGTAGGCAGTTGATAGAGGGTGTCATCATGCTAAAATTCCATAGTAACCTTTAAGCATATTGTAATTCAGGTGGACTGAAAGAACACTAGACTCCTGCACCTCTCTGTAGGTCTGTACCCAGACTGTGACGGGATTTTTGGCCAACTAAGGTAATTTTAGAGAGCACGTTTCCTGTTGGCTGCTCATCACTGTGCTTCTTAGAAACAGCTGCTGTCGGCACGAGCTGATCGGCTGTGAAACAAGTGACCTGCCTTACAAAACTGGCCTCTGGCCAATAGTTTTTGCAGGCCACACTGTAAGATGGCTTGAGTCGAGTTGAGACTGACCAGATTACACCACTGCAACTTTTCCTGCAACCGTTTCGTCTTGTCATGAATCTTTGGTGCAAACTGGACTTAAGAGAGCGACAACAAAGGAAACAAAACGCGAGCTGGAGCAAAAACAGGGAGGGGGAGGGTGCAGCAGAGTTGTTTCCTTAGGAGTCTCATGCTATAGCTAGCTTGACTTCAAGATGTTGCCTACCTCAGCTTTAATAATGCTTCATTATGCCTGTTTTATTGAAGCAGAAGTGTAGTGATATTATATTCAAAATAAATCTAAATGGGCATCTACAGTTGCACTGCATAGTCTATTTAAACAGTGTTATTTTTATAAGGATACAACAAAATAATGATTACAATTCAACAACAGCATACGATCCCCCATTATGTCTTAGTTGAGTGCTCATGCTAATAAAACAATCATTCAAATGTTGAATTAAAAAACTAAGCCGCTTACATTTTTCTTGCCAGTTAAATGTTGCTCATGATATGGATAGGAAAAATGTTTCAGCTCTTAAAAAAAGCACTTCAAGTGACTCTCTCCAAGAAAACAACAGCATATGGAAGCGAGAAACAGCTCAGAAAGGGGGCACAGCTTCTACTCTTCATCATCTGACTCACCTGGTTTTAAAAGTGCATTCTGGAAACTCTGGCATGGGCCTTTCTTTTCAAAAATGCCTCACTCTCTGTGCAATACATTACCTACTGAACCAAGAAAAGTTTAGAGACACAGCACTCACATTTGGACCCCTCTGTCCTGCACCTCCTGGTTGTCCTGCAGGACCCTGTGTAATAACAGAAGAGAAAGGGCATTAACAGAAAAAGTCTGTTTTCCTGACAAAAGATCAACATAATTTTAAACCCCCTACTCACTTTCTTTCCTTTCTCCCCTGCAGCTCCAAGTACACCAGGAAATCCATCAGAACCCTGAGGAGGAGCAGGAAACACACATTTACTTTATATAAATTATATCTAATATATATATTACTTGTTGGCATTAATTCATTTAGGTACTGATTACTTTATTTAGTTTACCTTTGGTCCCTGTCGCCCTGGATATCCTGGCAGCCCAGGAACTCCCAGTTTCCCCTGAAAAAAAGGGAGAGAAAAATTGTTACTCTGAATTTGTCTTGTACGAGTTTACAATATTTACTAATGGTCTATTAATTTTGAGTTGATAGCTCGGCTACATACCTTCTCTCCAGGAGCACCAGAAGGACCAGAGTCTCCTTGAGGACCCATCTGGCCCTTTGGTCCCTCAGGCCCGTCTTCTCCTCGGCCACCAGTAGCTCCGTTGTCTCCAACATCCCCCTTTGCTCCCATCTCCCCTTTGGCCCCTGGGAAACCATCCTCTCCCTGCACACAGGACAAATTGGAGGAGACACCATGAGAAAAAAAAAATCTATTTTAACGTAAAAAACATAAAATCAAAGATGGTGTTGAAAAACAGCACACATATTGCAGTTGATCTGTGAAGGCAAAGTAATATTTTTAGACAACAAAACATCCTACATGTGTGCAGGCTCAACCTGTCTCTCTCACCTTTTCACCTTTGCTTCCCTTTAATCCTCTGATTCCGTCTGCTCCCTGTCAAACAGGAGAGAAAAAGCAAGCCAGAAGTCAACAAGTAAACAGAAAATACATGATGCCGTGTATGAGGCTGTTCATGACATTTTAGTGAGGTGGTAAGCACATCGAATCACTAGCATGCTCTGCCTTTAAACCGCTCGCAGTGAGAACCATAATTATTTGACTAGCAGACAAATTACAGCCTTATTTTCAGGTGGACAGACTTGTCATTCTTTGATGGGAGTTCCTTAACCAAGAGAGGACCATGAAATTCATCAGGTGA
>JAPQLA010000019.1:7414003-7424178 GCA_029822935.1 Naso vlamingii
AATTAAAATTCTGCAAAGAATCTCCAATGGAGCGTGGCCAAACCGTTTTTACAAAGTGAATTTATAGGTCTGGTTTACCAGACTAATATGGAACCTGTGCCCAACAGCATTTATCTGAATACTGCTAATTTACACAACGCCAACCTCTGGGTAGCAGCAGGGAGCGAGTGGGTTATGGCTGATTTGATGGTTTTCTGTTCAATTTTTTTTTGGGGGGGGGGTTTGCGTTGTGTGGAGTGTGTGAGCTTGGGCAAGTGGACAGGATTTGGTCGGGTTTGACATGAGTTGGGCCATTTTTTAAACACGCTAAAAACTACACTATATTATTAAAATAACTATTCATGAACGGTATTCCTTAGTTTTACAAACACATCCAGTCAGTCAGCACAGCTTTGATGTGACATGATTTTAATCTGAGATTCACCAGGGGAATATGGGGAAGAAAAACATAAATGATTCAGTCTTAAAAATGCAGCTAAATAATAAATATGTTAAGCTGACTCATAACTTCAACACCAACTTTCCCCCCGGCCGTCAATATTTCAGAGTGTGTCTCTCTTTTAGAGAGTGTCTAAAATTATATTGAAAAGTCAATTTTTCTTTATTGTGGAAGCTATGGGTAAAAACTAATAAAAACTGAATTTTGCTATTTGACATTTCAAGAAGTATTTCAGAATGCATCTGGTTTCAAACCTGTGGAGGCAATGTCAGGATGTTGAACTTTTTAAATCTAATTTAAAACCAAGGTGATTAAAAACACCAGTGTGTTGTATTTTTAAAATGAAATTTTTGTTGCTCAGAAAGAAGAAAATGTGCTGCTTGGTTCACATTACACACATTAAAAATGTGAGAACTTGTTATTTTGCTGTCAACCATGAACTTACTTACTGAAATGGCCAAGGGACATCTTGCTGACCTTATAGCCACTGGCCCACTGTGGAGGAAATGACAGCAGGGCGTGCATAAATTAGAAGTCAGCTGATTTGATTCAAATGCTATATGACAGGGAATTATTAATTCACTGATACTGGGCTGAGGCCCTGTGATTCAGTTTCATGACATTTTAATTTAACCCTCCAGGTTGATTAGGTGAAAATGCATTTTCTTTATGGAATTCATTCTCAGGTTTATCATGAGAAAGCTTTCATTTCAAGGTCTATGTTAATTTATTCAAAAGCATATTATTTCTTACCAAAAGCCGACAAAAGCATGGAACTGGTTTTACACAGTCTAAATGGGTAGCTTGTCACCAATGCATTATGTAAGCATAGCATCTGTAAACATAATAAATGATGAATGTTAAAAGGGTTTAGAAGAACATATCCTGCTTTAATGTTTTCACCCAAGGTTATTATCAATGTACATTATTCAGTATAAAGCCCCATCTCCAATGATGCACAAAACAGATAATACATCTTGACAGTATATGTACATATGTAAATTCTCGATGAAACTCTCTTAAAGTACGGTTAAAAAACACTTTCGTCTCATGAACATCTCCATCCTGCATTCACGTAATATTTTAATAATGTTTCCATTTTTTGCAACCTGATTTTATGTATATTTGTCATTTTTTGTAAACCACATTGCATGACTGCAGTTCTACAGCTAGTTATTGTCCTTGAATAATTTTACAAGGCATGGCAACACAGCAACACACTGACAGAATGAATGAACAGGACACTGAGTCACCAGGTTATTTTCTCAGTTCCTGAGTGTTCCTCCTCCGCAGAGAGGCTCAGTCACGCCCCAACTGGTGGACCCCATGAGTCCTTATTTTGGAAAACTTTGTGCTGTAGTCAATGGACAGAGGCAAATTATTTTTTCAATCTTGTTTAAATTATTTGTCATTTTAAAAGATCATTTCACAAATCAATGAATTCACAGTTTGCTGTGAGGATAGTTAAGTATCACTTTTTGTGAGTGTTTTTGTTTTGTGAAACCGCCCAGTGAACTAAGTCTCTCATCTCACACCATATACGTCACCAACGGTAACATGGCTGTAACTGTAGCAGTTTCTTTCGTTCCCTCAGAATGAAGGAAAATGGATTAAAAGAGGTAAAAATCATTAGAAGCATGGACATGTTGAGAGCTGCAGCTAAGCAAACAGAGAGTTCAGTCAGGACCACTTCAGTCAAAGAACTTTGTTACAGTTACAATTACAATAACAAACTGAAATTTGGCGCTGTGACTCTGTTCTATCCGTCCCCTTCCACGCGCATACGTGGAAAGCATGAGGCAGGGAGAGCACACCTGCCTGCCTTTTCATGTGCCAACTCGGAAAGCCTGAGGGAGGGAGAGCGGCAGCAAAACCCCCTGCAGAACAGAGCAAGCATAAATGACAACAGAAATGTCATTGGTAAGTCAGAGCACATGATAAGGAGGAGCTGGGGAGGAGGTGGGTTGTGAGGTAGCATGCAGAGTAAGCAGCTAAGGCAGGCAGGCTGAAGCAGTTTAAATAGCGCTGTCAGCTGACATGGGTTGGCCTGACATGGTCAATCAGCTGATGTGGGCCTGCCCGATATGGCTTAGGAGCCGAGCAAGCTTGACTATGTGGCCTGCCAAAACTAACACTGCTCCATTTAGTCGGTTCTGTAAGATATCATTGTTAAGACGTCACTTACGTGACAATTGGGTGTGTAGTGTGTAGTGTGTTGCTAAATACGTATTTTCAAAGTCTTACACTTCAGGAGTTATGTAATAAACTGCGACTTTTTTTGACTTGCAAAATTATCTTTTTGACAAATATCGTATTTGGGTTTGGCGGTAAAATTTAAATGGGATCAAAAAAATATTTTATCTCTTCCCACTGACTACCATTGATATTTTTTCCAAAATAAGGTCCCATGGACCGAAAGTAGAAGGGTGGGACTTGGGCTCTGTATTCATCTGCGTTAAGGAGGCAAATCTATAAACCTGGGAGACAGATTTTTTGTTTGCAGAATCCTCGGACCTGTTTGAAAAAAGGTGGCAGTGTCTGTCGTTCCGTGAGACAAACAGACATGCAGTATTACCTCTAGGTGAGTGTTCGGTGGGTTGGTTGGCCCCCTGCTTCATTGCTCCTGCCACTTTGATTAGAAGTGGGAGGACAGTGGAGACTAACCTTTAGCTGGTCAGGAACAGTGGACCAGTCTTATGACATATCACAGCAGGGTTTTCATTCATTGGACTTGGCCTACTGTACCCATGGCATCCAGTAGAGGGCGACACTTGTGTGAGATAGAGCAAAGGTTACAATTAGTCACCCTTATTCTATAAACACAGGTGGAGTCCTCTGCCTTTAAACCCCTGCTGCTCCTGATGGAGCTGTCTCATGGCAGGCAGCAGTGTCACTGTCTTTATACTGTGCAGGATTCACAGAACTTGGGCACGAAGGATTGGCTGGCTATGCATATGCAGTCTTCAGTGGGCGAATGTGTGCATGCTATTGGCTGAAAGTATTACCCATAGAGGCCAGAAGAGGGCTCTGCTTGTGTTTAAAGAACTGGATTAACAATAGTATAACCTTCATTCATTCAGACAATTGTTTTAAGAAAAGTGCTGCTACTGTAGCCACATAGAAAAAGCAGCTAAATACAAATATATTAATTAATTGCATTCAATTGATTTTGTTAGAAATCCTTGTAAGGGTGTAAACAATGATAGGACAATAAACTACATGTCAATATCTATATGGATCACACAATCAATCAGAGAAGGGAAAACCCAGTAATCCCGATTTATCAAGCATCAGCAAAGGAGGCATCCTTAATTTATTCAGGTTGTGAAAGGAAATGTCAGTGAGCAAAGAAGTCCACCGAGTGAGCTTACAGTCACTTTTTGATTGATTAAAGCATTTAAGAAGTGCCATCGGTGCTGCGCGGTGGAGTGTGTGTGAGCGCGTGTGTTTGTGTGTGTGCGTGTGTGAGCAGCTGCTCCCTCCCTGCCTCTCTCATATTCAGTCCTGCAGTGGTGGATGTGCTCAGTGCTCCCGCTGGCAGAAGCGCAGACATCTGAGGAGCCTGTTAGCGTCAAAGAAAAGCTGACGGAAACACAAGAGCTTCTCTCAACAAGAAATCCCTTTGTAGCTTTGACACTCAAAGAGGGATTATAAAGTGCATATACCGGCTGTGAGTGATTCAGGAGCAACTTTGTCACTGTCTCCCGTTTTTGTTTGGTGTTTGGTGCAGATCTTCATTCATCACCTGGCTTTCTCTGGCTTTCTACATGAAAGAGGATCCCTACAGGGTCAGTAAACAATAGCCTAACTGATATTTGGCAGAAACTGCTTTTCTCTGAGGGTGAGAACATAAATTTCTTTACCAACAGCTATTCCATTGCCTTCTATTGAAATATGTCTTTTGTAGGATGCGTTTGCAGTGATTTTTTAAGTTTTCTTTGTTACAACCTCGCCTTTTAATGCTATTGAGCGGTGCAAATGACTCTCTCTGTTCAAAAATGGAAAGAAAAATTATATGTCTGCAAAATGAGATTTTTATGTCCGGAGTGACATCTTGTTATCTTATTAATATATAAATAATGATCAATTAAAAAATGAATATTAAAGGTATACTGCAGTCATTTGTCTTTTCCATGTCTACATTCTTAACATTTCAACAAATATCAAATAATTTCCTCATTTTGTTCTTCCTTAAATGTCTCTCACTGGGAGAAGCTGTGATCCAAACACATCATGAGAAGATGTTAAAAGCTTTTCAGTGTTTGTTTGTTTTTTTCCTACAGGAATGTGTTTGGTCCTCTACAAAGCAGCCTCTGATACGTGTGATATTTCTCTAAACAGATCTGATTGCATTTCTGTGATGGACTAGAGGTGTGGGGACGAAGAGGGAGTGAGGAGGAGGAGGGAGGTTGCTTTCCTTGAAGGTGAGAAGGAGGATTATCAGGTTCAGACAGCCACTCCCTGAAGGAATCAATGTACATATGTTACGTAAGGATTGCACTGGGACCAGTGCTAAACAGCATCGTGACTCCAGCTGACTCATAGGATGTGGCATAAAAAGGGGGACGATGATTTACATTTGTCAACAAAGATTCTCATCTACACAAAGCAGAAGCAGCTGCAGAGCACAAGACTGGCTTGTGGAATCGCACAATGTTTTTGATAAGGATTTCCTCTTTGTTGGAATCTGGTTTTGATTTTGTACTTTTCTTCTGTTGTGTCTATGAAAATATTTTCATGAGGACCAAAGGAAACCAGAACAATAAGCTTTACAGTTGAGATATTCTGAAGTCTCCACTGCCTCTCTTGCTGTGTCTTTGTCTCACGGGAAAACCAGTATGGAACTGTCCCAGGACCATCTGTCAGACTGGAGCTCGATCCAGCCCACCTTCTCCCCCCTGTTGCAGTATGACAGCTCTCAGGAAAGACTCAACCACACCTACAGCTTCTACAGCTCTATAATGCTCCCCTCCACTTTCAGCTCAGCCCCCGGCTCCCTCCATCAAACCCTATCCTCTCTGCTGCCCTCTTCTCTCATCTCCTCCCCTTTGTTCTCCACCATCTCAACCTCATCCTTTTCACAAGCGTCCACTTTTGTCAATCAACCCTCCTCCTCCTCCTTTCCTTTGTCCCTGTACACCTCATCTAATGACTTGGCAGACTTGGAGAACATGCTGCTCTGGACTCTCACGGAGCCCAGCACAATCGCCCTGACCATCATGTACTCCCTGTCTTTCATTTTGGGAATTGTTGGGAATTTAATGTCCCTCCGCGTCCTTACCAACAGGCGGAGCCGGCAGCTAGCCGGCGTCAGCGCCACACGCAGTCTTCTGGTAAACCTGGCGGTGTGTGACCTGGCTGTGGTGTGTGTGTGCATGCCCATTACTCTTGGAAGCCAGATCTACACCGCTTGGGTCTACGGTGACCTCCTGTGCCGAGCTGTGCCCTTTACACAGGCAGTTTCAGTCTCAGCCAGTGTGTTAACACTGACAGTGATCAGCGTGAATCGCTACTACAGCGTTCGATCACCACTGCGAGCTCGCTCCATGTTTACCCGCCGTCGTATCTTGGCGACTGTTGCTGTGGTGTGGACAGTGTCGTCAATCATGTGCGCCCCCATTGCAGTGATGAACCGGCGACGGGAGATCAGCTTTGGGACATTTGCCATCTTGATCTGTCAGGAGGACTGGCCTCAACATCGCCTGAAACAAGGGTAGGTACTCAGACAGACAGCCAGGGTTCTTTGAGTTCGGCTTTGATTAAATCTATGCAAATCATTTGTTCTTCAGTTCATTTTCTCCTCTTCTTCTCTTCACCTCTTCACCTACATACCACAGTGTATCCTGAAGGTCCTGATATATCCAGCTGACAGTGAGCCATCGGTTTGGCCTTTGTCACATTTCATGCTCATCCATTTCCAGGAGTTTTTATGGTGTCCAACTCTGCAGGCAATAATTAGCTATTAAATGGAAGTCGGGAATGTGAAATCAGAGGAGTGTGTCGGTAAAAAGAGAGCTCTCTGATTGGCTGTTCAGCTCAGTGAATCAGTGATTTCACACATTCAAGGTGTTCTCTCCCTCTGTAATTTTCCCCATAAGAAGAAAGAGCGCAGGCCGACAACTCCAAGGTTTCACTTTACTGCTTTTTGCCAAACATTCAGGACAAACAACAATGATTTCAAGAAAGTGTGGGTGCTGTGTAAAATGTACATAAATCAGAATGTGATATTTTGCTAATCCTTTCTCATTTACTCAGTTGAAAACATTACAAATACAGCACATTCAGTATTTTACCTCATCAACTTTGTTGATTTTTGAAAATATATATGCTTATTCTGAACTTGATGCCAGCAACACGTTTTAAACAAGTTGGGACAAGGAGCAGCAAAAGAAGGATAATTGTGAAAAACAGTCGTGCGCTGAATCATAAATGCTGTGTTTGAACGGCACAGACTGTCATGTTTAAAAAAAAAGGTTTTACTGTGTTAAAAGGGGTTTGAGACACTTTTTTAGAAATTCAAGAGAATTGTGTTGTTTTCCTTGATCATAAGCTGTAAAATGGCTCAGAATGACTTTCACCTTTTTGGCTGATACACCATTATTGCCTAATTGTTGGTTCAATTACTGTTTTAATTAACTGTGCTGTGCAGCAAAATGCAAGTTAATGGTGGTGATTATTCTAATCTAATTTTCTCTGGAGGTTTAATACTGGGCTGCTGATTATTATAATGTCATATTGATCCTTTTTATCTCTATGATCAAAACAGATGTAATTCAAAAAGGAGCCTGACAGAAGTCCGCTGGTTTCGTGATTATTGCAATCCATAACCTTAAGCAGATTATGCTGTTACAGTGATGAAAATATCCCTAACTCACAGTTTGTAATTTTTCAACTGTAAAGTATGGAGTGTCTTCAGCAACATAAAAAGTTCCTTTAAAGCATATCACCACATTTACAGATGGATATAAAACAATATATGTTACGCAAAACATAAGAGATTTCAGTAATGGACTGAGTTTCAGAAGGAAATTAAATCAGTATTTCATTTTTAATTCTTCCACAGATACAATGTGCTGCTGTTTGTCATGCTCTACTGCCTGCCAGTGACCTTTAACCTCACCATCGGCTTCCTTACCGGCAGGCGGCTCTGGGGAGGGAGAAAATCCACTTTTGCTGATCTTGATCCTCGCAGCCAAGCTCTGCACATCTCACGCCTCAAGATGCGCCAGAAGATCGCTAAGATGGTGGTGTGTCTGGTGCTGCTGTTTGCAGTGTCCTGGCTGCCACTCTACTTGGCTGACCTTTGGATCGACTGTGAGCAAAGGCCACCATCTTGGCTCCTGCAGACACGGCCGTTCGCCCAGTGGCTGGGCCTGACAAACTCAAGTCTTAACCCCATCTGTTACTGTTTCATAGGGGATCTGTACCGCTCAGCAAAGGTGATACGGACGCGATACTACCAGAAAGTTGCCTCTTTTTTCAGCTCCTCCTCATTCACCAGCTCAGCTGCAGTGACATCTCCTGTTGCAGTGATTTCAGACGCCAGAGTAACTAATGATGAGCACCACCATATTGCTGCTGCTGCTGTGGCAGCATCTGCCTCCATCGTTCCAATCCCAAGGCTGTTGAGTTTGGCCAGAGGCCAAGGACTGACGGGGCAAAAGGTCGGAGACAGTTCAGACAGCCGAACAGGATCTGACCACAGTATTTCAGACTGGTGTCGCTCTAGTCCCAGTGTGTGTGACAACTCCTTGTTTCCTTGCCAGCTTCACACACTCCAGCACCCCATGCAAAGCACAGACCTCCTGCTGACAAGACGACACTCTGTGAATGCGAATGCTGGACCTTTACCTTTAAGAAACGAGTCAAAGGAAATTGGCATGCTGCCTTTGAGGAGGCATTCAGGGGACAGAATGTATGATCTGTCAGCTGATAAGAGAGACATGATTACCATGGGCAAAGACCACCTCTGTGATACTGGACAGCACAGAGACAAAATATCACAATTCTACTCTCCAGCAGGAGACAGAAAGGATGATATAAACGATGTGACCAGCCTGTGAAACCTGCAGATAATCTGATAAATCAGCAGAAAAGAATTCTTTCTTTTTTGTCAGATACTTCTCCTGCTTTATATTTTTTAGTCGTCACTGTGAGTAAATTCCTTGCAAAGCCATTGTTTGTCTTGATGCTAAACTGACCTGGAGTACACACTGTTTTTCTCTGTGTAGTGTTCTGTTTGCTTCAACAAAAGCTTGGGATCCAGGACCAATCTTTGCGATGACATGATTAGGTTTTCAAAAGCTGGCGGAGGGAGCTGTAGTGGAGCAAACCTTGCAAAGTAAGACACTATAGTGTTACATAGCCTGATGGTAGGAAGCCATTTATCAGAAAGAAGGAAAGACAGCATCCCATGCAAGTCATATTATAAGTGATTTAGCTGCTAGTTCAGGTTATGTCTTACATGTGTTTTAGATAATTACCCAGCAAGACGAAACTGTGGGAGAAATTCTTTTGATCAGATTCTTCTATTTTATTGCTTTATTCTTATTGCTTTGCTAATTATTGCTTTGAATGTATTTGTTTCTCTCAGAAAAACACTTTTTACACTGCAATTTATCACACAAAGATGCATTATGTGTAAAGAGTTTCTAAAAGGACTTTACAGAATAATGTCACCTCCAATGTCTGCGGTCTCTGAAAGACATTTCCTGTAACAGCATGTGTTCATGTGTGCAGTCAAACAGGTAATTTGCAGGAAATACAAGATATACTGTGTGTGAACCAGAAAATGAAAACTCTGAAAACAGGAAATGGTTTTGTTGCACATAATACCTCTGTGATTTTGCTATTATAGGTAAGGAATAGCTTTTAAGGTTCATCAGAGTTTTGAGTGCTACACTTTCTCAGCTAAAATAAGCCCAAAGCAAGTAGGCTTACTTCGTTTAGAGGAAAATTAGCATATTTTCTCTCTGGTTTACTTTGCCCTGGTGTTGCACAGGTGTTGCTGTCTTGTCTGTTGACATCGCCATATGTTATTTTGATGGATGTAATTTTGCTTTTGAGTGCTCACAGGATTTAACATTTAAATAATAAAATTCAACTGCCATCCAATGTGCTTCAACCAAGCATGGATACGTCAACCAAAGACATGTTCGTTCTACCGACTTATTTTCAGTCAACAGTGGAGTTTGTTGCAAGGGGCAGGTAACATTTCTCACGTTGGTTCAAGAAATACTTAAAATGTTGGTTATAAAGGGAAAATCCAAATATATTGGTTTTGGTAAATAGCTTTTATGTGGAACCAGTGTTTCTCCTGGGCTGGCTGCTTTAAGGTGGCAGATCGACCACAGGGGGTTGGGGGAGGGGAATGAATACAGGAAAACACTGAGGCCACACAGGAGCAGTCTTACTAAAAACAGAGAGGTCTTTCCTTTGCATTTTCAAAATAATTCCCCATTTACATGAACAACTGAAAGCACTGTAGTATTGTGCCGGGCCAGTAGTCGCCAGTGTAAATTTGTAATGACATACCATCGAAGCTGCCAAAGTTGTTATTTAGTTCCTGCTGCTGCTAAGCCATAAGGAGCCACAAATATAAGAAATTCAGCCGTTGATTGACTTCTAAAATTATTCTACGAACACTTAAATTCGCTTCATTAGACTGTTGTCATATTGACCTGCTTTTGGTGCACTGCGCAGTGTTTAATCGTAGTTTGGTAGTGGCTACAGTGTA
>JAPQLA010000019.1:7836137-7848632 GCA_029822935.1 Naso vlamingii
AATGATGCTTCTGAGGAAGACTGGAGTCACAGTCGAAACTGTCAAGCGGGTAACTTTTGTACATCTTTACTCATTTGTCTGAACAAAAGAAAATAAGAGTTACCTGGATGCCTGGAGCATACGGGTGTGGCAACGCAGCTGATCCGGGAGGCAAGAGAGAGCAAAGGAGACCTGGCAGCTCTCTGGCTTGATCTAGCCAACACTTATGGATCTATTCCACACAAGCTCGTCGAAATCGCACTGGCAAGACACCATGTTCCAGACAAGATCCTCAAGAGCCTCATCATGGACTACTACAGCAATTTCAGCGCGCGAGTCTCCTCAGGCCAAGTAACATCTGCCTGGCACCGCCTTGTAAGGGCATAATCACTGGCTGCACGATCTCAGTGCCACTCTTCTCACTAGCCATGAACATGATTGTTAAGTGCGCTGAGGTAGAATGCAGAGGGCCCAAGTCAAGATCTGGGACGCAGCAGCCCCCCATAAGAGCCTTCAGAGATGACTTAACAGTCATGACAACATCTGTTCCAGGGTGCAGGTGGCTCCTTCAGGGGCTTGAACGGCTCATCCAGTGGGCAAGGATGAGCATCAAGCCCACTAAGTCCAGGTCCCTGGTCCTGAAGAAAGGCAAAGTGATCGACCAGTTCCGCTTTGCCCTGGGAGGGACCAAAATTCCATCAGTGACTGAAAAACCTGTCAAGACCCTGGGCAAGACCTTTGACAGTTCCCTGAAGGACTCAGCAGCCATAAAACAAACCAAGTGCGACCTGGCAACCTGGCTCACAGCCATTGACAAGCCTGGTCTCCCAGGAAAATTTAAAGCCTGGATCTACCAGCACGGAGTCCTGCCAAGAATACTCTGGCCCCTGTTGGTCTATGAGGTACCAATAACAACGGTAGAGGTACTAGAGAAGTCAATCAGCAAGTTTCTCAGCAGATGGCTGGGGCTCCCTCGGTTCTTGAGCAGCATCACCCTGTACAGCCATTCCACCAAACTGCAGCTCCCTTTCAGTGGACTAACGGAAGAGTTCAAAGTCACCCGCTCCAGAGAGGTTCGTTGATGTACAGGGACTCTGCAGACGTCAAAGTCACATCAGCAGGAATTCTCGTGAAGACTGGGAGAAAGTGGCAGGCACAAGAGGCCATCACCAGAGCTGAGGCACGACTGAGGCACAAGACGCTGGTGGGCTCCGTGGCAATGGGGCGAGTAGGTCTTGGTTGCTTTCCAAAGCCGTGTTACGACCTGGCCCGTGGAAAGGAGAAGCACCAGCTGATCCAGGATGAGATTTGAGCAGAGTTGGGGGAAGATCAATGCAGCAAGATGGTCTGCATGTCCAAGCAAGGTGCATGGACTCAGTGGGAATATGCAGAATCCCGTAAGATTACCTGGGCAGAGCTTCGGAAAGCCAAACCATCACACATCAAGTTTCTTGTCCAATCAGTCTATGACGTCCTCCTAAGCCTGGCCAACCTGCACACCTGGGGCCTAGTTGATACTTCCGAGTGCAAGCTGTGCCAGAAGAGGGGCACCCTGGAGCATATCTTGAGCTGCTGCCCGAAAGCGCTGGGAGAGGGGCGGTACCACTGGCGCCACGACCAAGTTTTAAGATCTTTGGCGGACTCTATCTGCATGGCGATCCAGCACAGCAAGACCCAGGTCACCCCCATACAGTCAATCTCCCTCATTAGACCGAGACAGAAGGCTCGTCCACATCAGCCTAGCTGTACAGGGGGGCTCCTCGCCACCGCCCGTGACTGGCAGCTTCAAGTCAACCTTGGAAAACAGCTCAAGTTCACAGTCAACATCACAACCACTTCTCTCCACCCAGATATGGTGCTAACATCAGAGTCCACCAAGCAAGTGGTTCTTCTAGAACTGACTGTCCCTTGGGAGGACCGAATTGATGAGGCCAACGAGCAAAAGAGGGCCAAATACGCAGAGCTCATCACAGAGTGCCGAAGCAAAGGCTGGAAAGCCTGCTGTGAGCCAGTTGAGGTCGGGTGCCAAGGCTTTGCTGGCCATTTACTACTGCGAACCCTCAAACTCCTTGGAACAAAAGGACTGCAATCTAGGAGAGCCATCAAGAACACTCTAAAGGCCGCAGAGAGGGCCTCAAGGTGGCTGTGGATCCGTAGGGGGGATCTGTGGAACAATATGCCACTTGGACACAAGCTGGGGACTGATCACCCCCGGCTGGGTCGCCCAGGCGAGGGTGTGTGAAGATTAAAGACCCGAAACACCCTATGACCCCGGGTTCTTCACTGATGACGTGTCCAAGTATCACCGGAAGGTGTATTCAACTCTAATAAATATTAAAATTGACTCACCAAGGTTTGTATGTAACCATGCATAAGCATCTATAAATTAAATTATTTTAAAAAATGCTAATAATAAATTAAATTGCTAAAAAATTAAAGTAAAAATGTGTTGATAATGCGTTAAGTGTTCAAAAGTTTCTTCTGAGTTTTGTAGATGTAATAGGTATCCATTTTGAAACAGCACTTCCTTTCTTCCTTCCTTCCTTCCTTTCAAAGGTTTACCTTAAAAAGAACAGCTTGCCTAAAGCTGTATGCGATTAATAAAAGCACATTTTATGTAATAGTACAATCATTAGAGCTCATTACTTGCCTAATCACAGTTTATTAATATTCAAGGTTTGACAAAAGGTCACATCAATTCATGTGTACAACGAAACAAACAGCAACAACACATTTAGTGACAACATCATCAGTGATGTACAAGGAAATCTGAGCTGTAAGTAAGTGAGCAAAATTAGATTCTCCAGTCTAACTTTGTAAAACATAACTGAATCAGAGACATGAAGAGACTTTGTATAAGTTCCAGAGCCAGCTTTGTTTACTATCAGTTTATTTACCTGGAAACTGCTGTCTGGAGTGCAATGTACTGAGAGGAAGCACACCATATCAGCCAAGGCTACAACTAATGATTATTACCAATTTATGCCTGATTAATCATTTGTCTTAAAATGTCAGAAAATAAAAAAATTCCTCCATCCTTTTGCACAGCTGAAGGTGACATCTTCAAATGTCGTTTTAACAGTTCTGAAATCCAAAGCCCATCAGTTTGCAATCATATGACAAAAAAAGTAAATTCTCACAAAAACAGCAAATGTTTGGCTTATAAGCATAAAAAATAACAAAATTGTTTATTTGAGCACATTTTTTTTCTGAATCAACTAATTAATTGACAAGTTATTGCAATCTTAATATCAGTTATAAACGTTTATACACGCCCAGTACAGTCTTGCAGGTGGGACAGCTGTGCCTCGCATCTCTCAGCCGGTCCACACAGAATGGGATGAGACAGCAACCTAAAACAAAGCTGGAGAGGACAGCAGCTAACATCAGGATCAACTAGTCATAATCCAACGTCATAAATTTTCAGATTTTAACAAATTAAGCAATAATTCTGTATGCACAACAAAATTCTTTTACATTAATATTTATATTTTTGGTAAGTGTACTGCAGATGGCTGAAGATCATAGCATAGCATGCTAATGTTTGCATGTCAGTGTAAGCATTAGCAAGGAACCCCAGTACAATAACGGAGATTTAGCATAGCACAAAATTCAAAAATCACCCAACTTACCCCTCTAAAGCTTGTTTCCCGTTGTTTATTTCCTGCATAAGCAGTGATGTGTGCGGATATAGTGGAAGTTACGTCCTTAGCTTTTTATTGACAAAAAGCAGTTATATCCACACATCGACTTCTTTCTTCTATGCAGAAATTCTCTGCCGATTGACTGGCAACTACAATGTGTCAAGACCTAAAAGAGTCACTGTGCCCATTTTCTTCAAAAAATTGCTTACAGCTTATTTTTCCTTAAAAGGTCAGTTCACCCAAAATGAAAATTCAGTTCTCTGTTCAGTTATCTATTCACCCTTATGCTGATGCAAGGATGGCTAAAAAGATTTTTGTCCACAAAACTCTGCTGGAGTTCCACAAAGTTATGATAAAGGGAATAAAAAGGTCTGAAAAAGTTTGGATTTATTTTTGTTCAGATGAAATGTTCCTGAGCCGTGTTCACATGCACACAACATCTGAAGCTCACGCAGGGGTGCCAAGTTAGACCAATGAGAGCTCACGGTATCTGCTACACAAAGTCTTGTGCTGACAACAGACAACAGGGAACCAGACTCGTCCAGACTTGCCCTCAGATTTATACTGCCTTGAGCTTCGGTGGGCGTGTGGGCGTGCGTGCATGTGAATGTGGTTCCCATCTCAGCAGCTACAGACTCCAGTGAACAGTGAAGCTACAAACATGGCGTCAGTGACATGTTTCAAAACAACTTGCCATGTCAAGGCTTCAGGACACTTTGAATACATCGGACGAGCAGAATGGAGACTGTTTTTTATGATTTTATAATGTATTTTTTTTGTGTTTGAGTCCTGGTCACCATTCACTGCAATGGTTCGGGAGATAAGTGCAACAGCTTTTTCCGGTGAAACTCTAGCAGAGTGTTGTGAACTACAAAGCTTCACCTGACCTTCCATCAATCAGGATGAGGGTGAGTAGATAATGACGGACATTTCATTTTGGGATGAACTATCCTTCAAACTTAGAACCACAAAATATTGCTCTTATACTATTGTCTGTGAATTAAATAAATTAGATGTAGTCCTAACGTGTTAATTCATTAACTTATGAGGTGCTGGTAGGCATTTCTTTTTGTAAATGTTGGACAGGACTTTGCAAAGTTAGTTTTCCTGCTTTCAAGTCCAGTCTTTGAGCTGAATTAAGCCAAAGATAGTCAATTATTAACACAAGATCCCCCACTGTGCGCTGTGCCAATGGTGTGAAATGGTACATACACCTCCCGTGTCCTAAGTGGGCGGAGTCACGTCTCCCATGGAGACAGTTAGGAACCACCACCCCTCCGCCTCGTCTGGAAGTGTTATGACGTTGTGTGAATGGATTAAAGCAGATGGATTTTTACGTTGCATCATATTTGTTTGATGGAAGTTTGTACTTTGAATTCATGGTTTTACCTACAAGATCATTTAAATGTCATTTATGTCTGCTGTGAAACAAGGCGGGAAGCACCGGTTCACAGATCTCATGAGAGTGTGTTGCTGAGACAGAGACAGGTCTGGAACAAAGTTCATTTTCTCCTGATTTGTGTGTCTGAAAAATGAAATTATTGTGTCAGAATGTTCAGAAGATATGTGTCTTGTGAAAAATAGGTCCAATATGTATCTTGGTGACGATGGGGCGAAAGAACTGGACATAATCTGTGATCACATTTATTTCTCCCTTAAGAATAAATGGACTCAAGACTACTTCCTGTCTCCTAAAGGGGCGAGGCCATGGCGAAACCATGTGACACTGATACAGGAAATGTAGGGTCAGTGGGAGGTCTCACTTCCTATTAGCCGTCTCTGATTAAGCTAACTGATTCTCTTGCAAAGACTTCCATACATATCACACAGACAAGAGTGTTATTTATCTTTTTATCTAACTCTTGGAAAGAAAGCGTATTTTCCACATTGTAGGACTTTTATGCACTCTTACCTGACACTAAAATCTAAAGAATTGTTCATTTTTTCTCTTTTATTTATATATCAGAAAATGTGTGGCTTCACAGACTCCAAAAGCTGCATGCACATCTGTAGACATTTAGACTTTGTGAATACTACAATAGAGCCAATGGTGCTTACCCACAGAAGAAGAGTCCTCCACAGAAAAGGTAAGTAATCAAACCAGGGGAGTAGTCCACCTTGGACAGAACTACCTGATGGCACTTTGGACAGGAAATTTGAGTTGGACCGTCTCCCAGTGGGCTGACTGTCACTACGTCAAATGAGGATGGTAAAAAAAAGAAGGAAAAAAAGTGAAAACAGAACAAAATGACAACATCAATAAAGTTAAAGAAATTAGAGCAAAGTTACGAGGAACAACCCACTGGTTTACAAGTGTTGTGTTATAACTTCTTATATTTCCTCCAAATCAGACAGTTAAGACTCACCAACAGGCACTTGAGCGTTTGCCATTGCCCTGTGAATGTTCATACCAAATATGTCGGTAAATACAGGCTGCAACATGTGCATATTAGAGACAAATCCATGATACACACAAAAAACCAAGATGTGCATGTGTATGCTGATTTGTGAATAAATCTTGCTGATTACAAATGCATCATTATAAACTGAGTCTATCTTAACATACCAATGAATAGCAATATCCTATTTTTAAACTCAAAAAACTATATTTTGGAATAAATTATTCGTTTTGGGTTGTATTTTAAATTAGATAGTTACTGTTTGGGAACAGGAAGATGTATGTGGGATCCCTAACAGATACCCACTACAGTCCTACAAATACAAACAAAAGCAGCTTGACAAATGAACGGAAACGTCTTCGACTAAAGCAGAGTACTTACAGTATGTGTGGGTGAATGTCTGACTGCAGAGGAGTTTTCCCAGTGCAGGCTGCTCGTTCTCTGCCAACCTTGTTGCTTCCCCAGCAGTCTGAGATTGCTGAAACTGTGCACACTTCACTGACCCAACCCTATCAGCATCCTACTATGCACACAGGACTTCCCACAACCATATTTGCAATTTCTCAGGTCTGTGCTTAAGCTCGTCTGCTAAATGCAACTGACACGATCTGTCACACAGTATAATTTTTTATGCACATTGGTTGATTTGAACTCTTTTGTCTCTTCTTAAGCACTTCTTTAGGGGTTGGTTTTTTTTCTCTTACTGCAAAAGAAATCCTATTTTGTGTCACAGTGCAAGTTGGTGTTCAGTGCAAATATAGATTTACACAAACATGATGACAGCAAACTTAAAATAGAGGCTACGTATGTTTTAAACATATGGGTTTTCATCGAAATTAATCAATTAAGTCTTAAATACAACTCAAGGACTACGGGGTCATAAGGTTAAACTGTGGAGGCCATGCAGTTTTTAATGTTTTTAAGAACTCAGCAAAAACATAAAATATTTGGTATTTTGGAAAAAGTAAAACATGTCTGGGACTGAGAGACTTGCTGTGCACGAAACTAATAAAAGGCAAATAACCTTCCATTCAGACCGAAATGAACAGCACATGCTCCTGCTGCTCCAAATTAGTTCTGGCATTTAAATTCTTGCTGAACAAGCAGTACGGTTCATGGTGACCATGTCAGCAAACCATCATCAGTCTGCACACGGACACTTTCCAGCATTTCCCTGGAAAAAGTCAGTAAAGAGACAAGGATGACAAAGTTTACAGGTTCTACAGAAAATGTAAATCTTGTTATACAGATCATATCAGATCAATCATATATATATATATATATATATATATATATATATATATATATATATATATATGAGTGTTTGTGTATATATGTTTTACTACTTAGAAATGCTCTGTAGTTTCTTACAAAAAAACAAGCATTACATCCTGAAATAAAATTTGCAGGATTTACACTTGTCAGAATCCTGTGAAGCCTTTACGATAAGAGAAGGAGGAATTCATTCATGAAGATCACTACTAACATGTTTTAAAATCTGAGCCAGTTTCCTTACATTTAGCCTGCCCTTGTAAAACTTGTATTTCCAGGACTCGGAGACACTAAAAAAAAGGTTTAAAGCTGGGCGTACACTGTATGATTTTATAAATGTTGTTTGATTCTAACTCACAGTATATCAGTATATTAGTAAGTCATCCGCGTTGTGAAGCCAAAGCTCCTGATTTACGTGCTCACACTGTACGTGTAAAATGGCATGTCAGCCCCCGTGGACCCACAATTGTCAATAAAGATCCGTTTGAAAGCTCAGAGGCTGTTTACAAGCAAAAACACTAACAAGACAAATGTGTGCTGCCTTATGGAAGCCGAGCGGCCATGGTCACTGCTATCTTTGTTCGCTCTGTTATCTTGAGATCATGAAACTGTCATTCGTTATCACAGGACAACGGCTCGTTTTCCTGTGATAACAGGATAATTTATCAGGTGAGCTCTGATCATGTGATTGAAAGCGAGTGTGTGGTTCATGATCTCACAGATTTGGCGTTAAGTTCACTGCCAGCTACATCACTGACATGTGATCGTCTGTAAAGCTCCAGCCGGGCTCGTGACGAGTTCTGATCTGAATGTTTTCTCTAACAGAGAGACACAGCGCAGTTTCTGCCTGTGTTGGACTTTGACTGAAGTGCAGTCTGCTGCGCTGATCAATAGATACTCTGTTATGAGACAGTTTCAGTGAGCCTGCTTACAGGTGGCAAGAGCATCTACATGCTGATGCTGGTGGAGCTGCAGATCTCTGATAAAATTTTTAGTAGAAAAGAGGAAACAACAGGATTTTTTCATCTCGTTATCACAGGAAAACAAGCTGCTATCCCATGATAACCAAATGATTTTTTTTTTTTCGTGAACTTGATATAACAAAATGAAAAAACGATGGTAGCGACCATGGCTGCTCTCGGCTTCCGTACTGCCTTGATCATTTGTGCTATCCTGTGTTCCAAAACCTCTAAAACAAAAGATGTGCTGTTGTTAACTCAATAGCTAACATTAGCTACCCTCTGATTACCGCACAGCTCTATCTTTCCTTGTGCAGGTGCGTGCTGCCATGGCATTCAGACGCTCTGTTTGTCACTTCAGACAGGCACAGGGAAAAAAAAGGGCCTGAAGTTGATGAATTAAGTCGTTGTTTGGCGTCAACTGTGCGAGAGCCTGAGTCTGCTGACTAAAATTTCTGACGTCAGAAGTTCATCTGACCGTCCGACGGCCATTCGGGAGCGGATAATCGGCCCTCGCTCCCCCCTTGTACACTGCACAGCAAACAATGCCCGGTAAGGCAAAATTCGGCCCAACTCATTTTAAAATGAGTTGTGCAGCTCAATAATCGTGTCAGAAATGGGCTTAAATCAAACAGCGTATGCCCGGCTTACAAATGTGTGCAGGGGTGAACATGAAACTGTGTAGGAGTCATAACATTTGAAGAGGAGCCGGAGGTTGAATATGTATTAAATGCATCTATTAAACAGATGGTTTAATGGACTACACCAATAAAACACTGGTGAACAGTAGGATGAAAGATTTTAATCAGTAAAAACAGGTGCAATATTTCACATGTAAACAACTGCAGCATCTCATTCGTAATACCTGAATCGTTACATAGAAATGATTTTAGTGACATGATTCCTGGAAAAATAGATCAGTTTAACAAAACAGCTGCATCCTCCGTTAAAAAAAGGAAAGGAAAATCTTGCAAATAATTTTGAGTGCTCTTAGGCTCACCTGCAGATCGGTGAACAGGCGAAACAACTTCAGTATTAAATAAGTCTCAGCGTCTCCCTGCAGCCAAATTCTACTTCACTAACCTGTCTTCATGCCACAGAGTGCATACTTTAAATTCTCAAATACTGGCATTTATTTTTGCTTTATCTTCTGTCCCCATAAATCCAGCATAACGTCATTTTCACTGTACTAATTGCATCTGTACAACCAGTCATGTCAGGCGTCTCAGTTTGCTTTTTCAGGTTAACATTAATGAAGCTCAACACATTGTGAAAACAACAGGAAGTGTTGAATTTTGTTCAGGTTAGCTTCACATCGAGTCTGGCAAAGAGAGAATGTCTGAAATTAATCTGCATGAGAAGTAGTAAGAGTAAAACAACACAAACAGTCACACATAGCTGTAATTTGGGCCTTGGTGAGTATTTAAATATCTGCTTTTAAAGGAACAGTTTGTGGGATTTAGGGGAATCGATCAGTAAAATATGACAGAAATTCATTTTAATATTCAATACTATGTATTAATTAGTGTTTAATAACCAGAAAAATTTTATTATCTTAAAATTATCCTTTTATGTATACAGCGGGGGAGTCTGCTATGTCGCACCACCATGTTGCTACAGTGGCCCAGGATGGACAAACTTAACACTAGCTCCACCAGGGGCCTTTTGTGTTCATCATGAGTTTAGCAGCCACCACAGGTTCTCCCTCAGGCTTGGCAGGGGGAGGTTAGTGGAGGGATATTCAGTCAGGTGACATCTGCAACTTCACAGCTACATGTCAGTAAATCCCACACACTGGACCTTTAAATGACAGTTACAGTTACTGAAGAGGAGGCCGAGAATTTGGCTGCAGGGTCTGTGTGGTACACTTAACTCAGGTTCGTCTTCGCCCGTCAACAGACAAATCATTTTTGCAAGTGCAGCATCAGAACTGGGTAGTATGAATTGGACAGTTGGCACTTAATTCTCATACGAGTGTATTCCCAAGGTGTGGTCAGACCGAAAGTGATGAACGCCACAAGATTACGTGTTAAGTCAACGTAAAGATGCGGTTACACGTGATGTCACATGACGCAAATCTTGTGCTACACTTGATGAGAATCACACAACGTGACGTCCATCGTCTTCATCGCTCGAAGATGGAAAATACTGAACTTTTCAAGTGACATTGCGTGATGTGTGCCGCGACAGCCAATCAGTATCGAGATTCATCACATCCTGACGGCACAAACGTTGCCAGAATTTACCGAACAGACACTGAATAAGACATAACAGTTGCTGTGTGTGAATACTGTGGAGCTCCTACAGCACGACTGTATAAACCACAGGATTATGTTTTGAACACAGACACGGCGTCGTTACGTTTTCCAACATTTCTGGAACTTCCACAACTGACACTGATTGAATCGGCCGTGGTTAATGATGGAAAGTGGCCAGTCCCCCCTCCACTGAACGAACTAATATAAGCAGACTGAGTACATTACACAAATGACGCGATTTAAACAACTGAAGCAATGATCCAAAATATGATCCAATTACGATCAAGCGACATAATACCGGTGTTTCTTGCAATTACATCGCGTTCATCGCTTTCGGTCTGAACACCTCCAGAGTGGACAATCCCACAGTCATCACAGCACTTCAGAGTATTCTGTCTCTGACAAACACTGCTGCTTCCCTCGCTACTTCTCTGCCTTTTTTGAGGGTGTCCTTACTTCCATCCAGACTTAGCAGCAGTTTTAGTTTTCCTTCTGACAGATCACACCTGTCATTTCAACCTCATTTTCCTCTTCATTTTGACATTTATTAGATCGTTGCTCTACAGGCTTTATATGACCTCTTGGTTTCAGCTTCATTTAGCTCAAAAATCCCTCCAGCTTCACTGCATCTAACAGCTTCCATTTTTTTCAGCTATTTCAGTCCTCTGTTCACGTCCTGGCTCTGTTTCCTCTCTACACCTCTTAGGATTCCCTGGAGACTTGTGGTAAGGAGGCCATGCGGCTTCTTTTCTGTTATGCCTCTTTTCTCTCCACCTCCGCCTGCTCTTTAGCTTCCGTCCTCTCCTTCAGTGCCCTCAGCAGGACCCTGAGCAGCGTGTTCTCATTCAGCAGGTTTTCAGACGTATCTGCCAGCTCCTGCAGCCGTCTCACCGCCTCCCCGAGCTGCCGGCTTTTCTCTCTGTGCTGTTCCTCTAAGCTTTGCCTTTCTTGCAGCAGCTCTGCATTCTGAGCCTCTAAGCTGTGAGAGTCAAATGTCAGTCTTCGGTTGTCTCGCCACAGCTGTGCCAGCTGTTGGGAGAGACGTTGGCGGGCGTGACGCAGCGTTTGAACCTCACGCTGGAGTGCCAGAAACTCTGCCCGGAAGACAGCGCTGGGTCCAGAACCCTCTGCCTCGCTCGATGCCGTCACAGGTTTGTCTGCGTTTTGCACAGAGCCGGAGTGCTGCAGGATGAAGTGAAGCAGGTTGGGTAATGTGATGGGCAGGTCGTCAGGAAACTTCACACTAAAATGTTTACTTGAAGAGAAGCAGCAACAGGAAGAACAAGAGTGAGAACACTAACATGTGTACGTTTCTTCATTGTGTGTCAAAACAGCATCAGTTTCCCTTTAAGTTTACAACACTGAGGTGTCACTGTTACAGCTCTGGAGGTAACAGACAACAACTGACGATTCACATCATCAGTTAATGTGCTAAAAATTCTCCTAATGAACTGAAGAGTTTAGTCCATTGAATGTAGGGCTGTGCTAAAAAAATCGATACAGAAATATTTCACAATATTTATTTTCATGATATCTGCATCGCATTGTGACCCATGTATCATGATACATATCATATCATCAGATTCTTGTCGATTGCAATATTGCAATATTTATTTTCATTGTATCGTGACGCGCACTGTAAGGTGAAGTCCTCGCGAAAACCCAGAACTAAAGATCAGTGACATGAAAGAACACTTGTGCACTTTATGGTCATGTTTTTGATTTCAGTGTGTCCAGTTAAAGTGCAAGAGTTCACTCAAATTTCATTTTTCATTTCAATGTTATGGCAGCTGCATCAGTATGTTCCATAATTTGCGAATACCGTTTAAATAAATTGGAAAGGAAATTCTGAATTAAACTGTTTTGACTCAGTTTGTCAGCTGAATTATCAATATTGTGTAATGTGATGTATCAAGACCCAGATCATACACAGCAACTTGTATTTCAGCTGTTTTTACATTTTCAGTGAACTTTGTGGAGCATC
>JAPQLA010000019.1:7857446-7894504 GCA_029822935.1 Naso vlamingii
AAAGCTACTGACTCAACCTTTAAGACCCAGAAATATTTTTTAAAAAAGGGCTCAGATTGAAAACACCAGAATTACCCTTTAAGGTTGTAATTTCATATTTAAACAATCCGTCAGAGTGTTTGTTGTGTCATCAGCCGTTCTGTACCTGTTTGGCGAGCTTCTTAGCGACCTGCTGCACTTCCTGCCGGGCAGCCATTGAGTGAGCGCACCACGGCGCATAGAAGAAGATGAGCGACACCTCCGCCATACTCCGGAGACGCTCCACCTGGACACAAAGTGTTACTGACGTGTTGGAGACGTAACCACTGTCCTGGATTGTAATTCAATGTGATCATTAATTTATCCATGCCAGTGATCAACGTTTGTGGTTGAGCATGCAGATTGTGACAGCTGACTCACAACTCATGTTTTGCATCAGCTGTCTGTGTCTTTAAACCACACCTGGTCTAGCTGACCCAAGTAGAGGTCCACTACCGGGGCCTCGGCAGAGAAGAACCGCACCGGAGGCCGAGCTGCTGCCACCACATTCTTAGCACGGCTACAGAAAGAAAAGATTACACTGTCAGTCATAATCAGGTCCAAATTAAGTTTCCTGCATCAAACACTTTCCACTCTTTGACAAAAACCGCCCCAAATCATTTATGCCAATGAATTATCAGCTGATCAACAGAAAATGAATCAATATTAAGCAACTGCTATAGTTAGTAGGAGTTAAAATAATGGATTGGTTTGTTGTTTTCTATTGTTTCTATTGTTAAGTGAAGCATCTTTGGTTTTTCAGTCGGGCAAAATTAACTTTTAGATCTCACCGTGAGCTCTGAGGACTTGTGACTGGCATCTTTTCACAGTTTTCTGATGTTTTATAAATTAAACCCCTTCAAGGTCAGCTGTATATGTGACGTCGTCCTCGTAAAATTTTCTTATTGTCCTTTATTATTATTTTTGTTCCTTTATTATCGGTTTATTTTTAGCTATTTCTTTTATGTGTTTGATATGTTTTTATTTCCTTGTAGTTATATCTTGCCGTTTTGCTTTAACCTGTTTTTAGTCAAGATTTTCTCGTGTTGGTTTAACTGTGGAGTGTTTACTCTGTTACATCATCACTGCACGTCTCGGGTTTTTGCTTTGTCTGTCGAAGCACTTTGTAAACTTTGTTTTTAGAGGTGCTATATAAATAAAGTTATTCTTCTTATTATTATTACAACATTATAAAGACCACAGCTGTTTTATGAAAATTTCCCTGTATTTAAAAATATGATGTCGGCAAAACTCTTGTTTGGCACAGTTATTTTCAAGGAGATGAATCATTGCTGACTGGCCAGGAAGAAACAACCAGTGCTCCAATTTGAGAAGCAACTTACTGCTTGATCAGTAAAGTCAGTTGATTGATTGAATAATTAAAATACCTGGCACTTAATTTTCTATTGATTTTATTGCTTGTGTAACTAAAAAAAATAGATAAAAATTCTCAGATTCTGTTGGTTATACATTTGAAGCCAACTTCCACTGAAGAAATATTTTGAAAAATTGACTTTTACTAATGATTACATTACTGCACTAGTTTTACTCAGTAACAACACTTTAGGTTGTCTTTCACCACTGCCGGATGAGAAATAGGACGTGTCTGACATCATTTGTTTGCGATTTGCTTGAGGTTTCAGGGCTCACAGCTGTTCCCTGCACAGCTGGCTTTGAGGATGGTGATGGACGTGTGGAGCTTACAGCAGAGAAATGTTGTCATGTGAACACACAGACAGAAAAAGCTGAATAAAACCCTGACACTGGAGGAAAGGTACGCAGTAACACAGTTTGAGCGTCTTTAAACGCTTCACGCTTTGGATAATCCTCTTGACGTGAGTACGAGTCCGTTTCAGACCAGCTGCTCGGCATAATGAAGCCTAATTGGTTACAAGTAACTTGAATATTACAAAGAATAGCTAATTAACGATTTACTGATGCTTCAACAGTTATCTCCTCACAAAGTTACCAGTAGGCTGTCAGTCATGATGTTTAGGAGGTCTAACGTGCGCCTGATCACAAAATAAGCTGGCGTTAATAGAGATGAACAGAAGCTGTCACTGCTGTTACCTGCATGTGAATTTCACGGCCAGTATGAGCAGGACGCCGAGCACGATAGCCCCGCAGAGAAGAGCCGGTCTCCGGGCCATCAGAAACAGCACCTGCCGGAGAGACTGCCGCACCCGGCGCAGCATTACAGGCTGTCGTCGGCTCCCATTTATAACGTTACGCCCCGGCGGCTCCCCAACGCGTCCATTTGCCTAACGGGGGGCGGAGAGGAGGACTGGTGCGACGGGGGACACAGCTAACCTGGATTGGACATCGGTGCTGTTAGTGAGTACGGCATTCAAACGCGGTCAGGCCAACCTTTCTTCCCCACGTAGACTTTTCACTTCCGCAACCATGACGTAGGGGGGCGTCGGCAAAGTGCTGTCAAAGTGTGCTCTAAAACGGGACGTGTAACGCTGTCATGGTCGCCAAGGTAGAAAAAAAGGATTACTACGTGAACAGAAATGCATTAAAGCTGAATCGGACCCGTCGAAGTAATCATTCTGATTTACATCATTCTACATAATTATGCTTGCAGTTATTTTTGCGCTTTACGTCTTACACGCTCTTTTCAGACGGTCCCTACGTTGTTATGGCGACAGCCGTTGCTGCCTTGCCCGCTGTTGAACACTGGAGGGCGGTCGTTCTCAGATTTAATGTAGTGACAAGGGACTGGAAATCACAGTGGTTTGAGCCCCCCACCCCCCACCCCTCTTAAGAACTTTATTGTAAATATACTGCAATGACAGAACAGTGAAAAAAGCATTTTAGCATCACAGTTTCATAAAAAGTAATATGTAGAAAATAATAATAATAATTAATAACCTTCTCCCACCAAACAATAACAGAACAATGACAAGAAAAAAAAAGAAGATGAAGTAGTTTAGGTCTGCTAAATAATGAAGTTGAAGTGCTTAAATAATGTAATTGTTTTAGTTATTTATTTATTTATGAAATTTTAATTTTTAAATAGTATTTAAATATTTTTGGTCTGTATTTCTGAAAATGTAAATGGAGGGGATTTTTTTAGCCATATCATTTTATATGTATATATTATTTTGGCAGAAGTAGTTAGAATTTGCCAGATGTGTGAGCTTCCGGTCATACTGAACAACACACAGGGCAGCAGTCAGGATGCATTCCCCCTCTGATAATAGAGGTGGCTCTTAAATGAAGCTAAAACCTGAAAACTTGCGGAATGATCTACCGTTCACAGTTAAAGTGTAGTTGTTATGTCAGAAAACCATCCAAAATAGTTTAGGCCTACTTTAACTGTAGTGGAACTAAAATGAACAGCTGAGTATAAACAGGTGTTAACAGTTTGCAGGCAGCTCTCTTATTTTCTGTCTCTGTAACTTCCTGCTACAATGGAGGTAAAATTGAATTAGGGCCAAAACTTTTATTTACAACCACAAAAAGCAAGCAGGCCAAGAAATTAGGCGACGCGTCCTGCGAGCGTCTCTGTTTATCGATCCAGTTTGCTCCTCAGTGCTATGGACAGTGCTGCACGTTCATACTAACCTTCTAACTGATCCATTAAAGGGACAGTCCACGTTTTTGGAACCCAAACTCTATTTCTTAATTAGCAATGATATTGCTGATTGGCAGAGTCCTGTCAAAGCATAGCACATGCAGTTCTGAATACTAGCTCCAAATACTTAGCCGAAAAACAATGAAAAAAGAAGTAAATGGGGTCACACTCCTGTCTGTACAATGCTGACTGAGGCCACGTTTACACGAGAGCAGCCCTACTAAAACCAGAAATCTTTCCTTTGCGTCTTCAAAAAAATCTGCATTTACTTGAATAACTCAAAGTGCTGTGGTATGCATGCCGGGCCAGTAGTTGGCGGTGTACTGTGGCCTATCCCTTTAAAATAAGCCTCCAGGAGTCAGTTCCATGTTAAATAATTGTGTACAGCTTCTACACAATTAGTTGAACAGACAGCCATTTGTTCAGCGAGTGACATTTCTATGAGCTCTTCTAAAGCTCAGATCTCAACATCGTTGGACTCGTACATAATTATGCTTATATCTCTAAATTGTCCAGCATTTACATCATAACAAAAAAATATACACAGAACAAGATAACATTATGTAAAAATCTTTATTTTTCTTTTGTCATTAAAGAACATTGAAGAACTTAATCACAGTGTAGAACTTTTAAGTGCAAATGAACTTTTAAAAATAAAATGTATTTGATTCGATCAACCCACCCATCACATGGAAAAGTACACTGCAAACAAAATGTTTTAGAATAAAACAAAAATAACAGGCAATGCAATATCTGTCCACAGTATAAGCAAATAAAATCTGCTAGAAAGTTTCTCCTTAAATCATAAAAAATAGAAAAGATGTTTTAGCATCTGAAAAACGATTAAGAACATTATGTTATGATTCACATCTAAGTGCCACGTGTATGATAAGATGTTTTTCCGTTCTCTTAAATCAAATGTAAAGCCTGATGTTCCCATCAGACTGCACATCTACAAACCTAATCTGACACATTTCACATTGTTACCAAACCTTGCAGAGGGAATTTTCAGACAGCTGCAGCACCAAGATCTCAGGAAAAGCCGGAAAAGCACTGAGGACAATGAAATTTAAGTAAAATAAGAATTTCTATACATTTAACTCACTCTGCTGTCTCAGATACTTTAAAAACAGCAGTTGTTCACTTCATGCTATTTAAACAAGAATGAATTAACTGATACTTTTGTTCCACCTTCAGAAGCTAATCTGTTTACGCGGGAGAAAAAGCTCACAGCCATCTCAGTGCTACAGAGCTGTCAGAAAACTCCCACAGGCCCGTCTGGACTACCACCAGTACTGGAAGAGGATTTTTCATTTGCATAACTGCTCTCTGGTCCTTTCAGGCACTGTGCACGCACCACTGCCCTGTTGTTCCCTAAACAATAACAACACAGATATTTCACATTTTCATTTCTCATCTTGTTGGTTTTGCTTCTCCTACAGTAGCTTGATGCTTCTCTTGTTCTGCACAGTAACCATTCAGCAGAGAGACAAGACCAGAAGCAAGAAAACCTCCCTCCCAACAGCAAATAAGCCAGTCCTATGTGGATTTACTGCGAAAAATAAATACTTATCCTCCTCAGCAGCTGGATTTCTGGCGATTTTATTTGCTGTGAACTGTATGGCATTAATAGGTACTCCCTACATGCAGTTTGTTACAGTGCCTCTGTTTCTGGATGCATTAGCTGCTGCACCACCAGGTCTATATTAATAATGGGGCTGAAGTAGAGAGCCCAGTAGAAGAGGCAGTTGCACACAAACTGAGGGACAAAAGGCCACAGGAGGGCGAAGGCAAACCCCTGAGATAACATCTTCCACAAGTGGTTCCACATCTTGCGTGGCAGTGACCTGTGAAAAATCAAAAAACACAAGTTAGTGTAGGCAGCTCAACAACTACATATGCCTGTAATGCTCAAGAAGTGCAAAAAGAAATGAGTGCTCTGCATCCTGCAGTCTGCAACTGGACTGGAGCAAGGAGCAACTGATTATACACTAGAGCGAGAGCAGTCGATGTTCTTTCAACGCGGACAAAACGCATCACAAATTTTGTGCTGCACGGAGACATCTGCAGAGGGGTCGGTGCGGACATGGGCAGATGACGATTTTTACGTCACACGTACCAGAGCGGCCACCCGTGGACACACAGACACGTAAAGTATGAATAGGCCTTCAATACAACAAGTTTGCTAAACAGTATCAAAAACTGTTTATTGTCCCAGAAGTTAATGTTGCTCCCATACGGTTTCTCTTCATGGATCTATCTGTTCCCTGCTGGTGAAGAGATTTGAAAGTGAGGAAACTCTGATGATCAGCTGGTTGCCACTGCCACACAGTGAACGCAGTAGCAAGCTGAACCTTTGTGAATTTGGTGATAAGCTGTGCGTGTTCAGCACTGTGGCAGCTGCCATCTATCTCCATGACTCATAGCAGCACCAGCTCTCCAGCTTAAAGCACCTTTGCAAGTTTAGCTCATGGGAAGCTTCAGGTACAGGGTCGTTCCTGCAGTTTGTGCAGCAGAAAGTAAAAGCCATGTCTTCCCTCTGTGTCTACCTGAAACTGGCTCTTGTCCAGAGTCTCCACAGGGCGCAGCCCTCCAGCACAGACAGCAGCATGGTGTTAACAATGATGAAACGAGATGTCCAGTAGTGGACAGCCAACCAGTCCCAAGCAAACTCTGCTATCAGCTGGTAAGGAAGCAGGAGGTACTTCACAAGAAACTCCGCCCACTGTCGCCAACTGGGCTCCACCTGAAAAACACAGGAACAAAAGATGACAGTTACGAAGTGCTTTTAAGAAGATCAAGTTAACAAGTACATCATGTGCATATGACCTGCCGTGTTTTACCTCCAGTAACAGACTTATTGATGCTGTATGAACAGGCAGTGTGTAACGTGTCACCTGTATGTTGAGGAAGCTGCTCTCCAATGACTGGTCGGTGTGTGTGATGGCTGGACAGCACGTGTGCAGGAAGGGCAGGAAAGTTTCCGAGTAGTCGAATAAATACAAATAGAAGAGTGTGAGACGGGGGGAGCGCTTCAGTGCATACAGCAAGAACAGAGACTTCCCTGCATTAGCAGCCTGATCAAAAGTGATACAAAATACAAACAGTCATTTGGTTGTACATGAAAGAAACAGAACAAACACACAAGGGCTGGACAAACCATTAATATTCTGTCCATATTGTAATATGAGACTTAATATTGTCTTAGATTTTGGAAATTGTATTTGGTGAAAAGTTCTTAATTATGGTACATTTTCTTAAATGGAGGGACTGTGGAGCAACACTGACCACAAAGATCTTTTCTTAAACACGTTAACACTATCTCGTGTGACAAAACATTGTACACAAACTTGCTCAGAGGTAAAGTACTATAACTTCCTGTTCATCAACTTCATATTTATTTATCTAAAAAAAAAGCACAAAAGAACTTCAAGTAAGTAAGTACTTTATGGTACTGTGAAGTTGTGCAGCCCAGCAGACTCTTTACCTTGTATTCCCAGAGGTTCTGTGGAGGTTTGACCCCCAGGGCTTTCACTCTGTCCAGCTCAGCCAGAACAGCCCGTCGGTGAGCCTGATTCTCGATGCTGTAAGGAGGTTTCAACAACTCTTCATCCCCCAGCATCAACAGCAGCCTGTGAGGAAATGAACACATCAACATGTCAGTCAATCTACAGTATGAGCTGTAACTCTTCAAACACGCTTTACGGTGTTCTCTGCAAGTCTACACGTCAACAGAAAACAATATGCTATAAAACTACAGCTAAAAGATCACAAAATGTCAAAATAAATACCAACCATTCCAGTTTTGGATGGTGAAATATGTCTTCCAAAAAAGTAAACAAAGACGACACTGAAACAATAATCTAGTTTGGTCCGTAAGTATTTGGACAGTGACAGTTTTTTGTAGTTTTACCTCTTCGTTAGGGGTGGGAATCGCCAGAGGCCCTACGATACGATATTATCACTATATTGCGATATGTTGGGTATTGTGAAATCATAAATTGTAATTTTCTCACTTTTTTGAACTGCAAATCATTTTCCCAAAGTAAAACTCTGGCAGCATCATCTGTTTCATCCAACATGATACATTTTTCAGTCTAGTCTTCCCCCTTTAATAGTTTTTTACTACATTTTTTATGACCTCATCAGTGAGCACTTACAACATCTGGTGGACTGAAAAGTCAACTGATTTTTGTTACTCTACTGTACAAAAAAGGTCAGTTTGCATTTGCAACATTTATTAAGAAGGTATTTAACAAAATATCAATATTTGGTATCTATGAATGGATACAAAATCTCTTGCAAAATATCACGATGTTGCTTTGTATTGATTTTTCCCCCACCCCGACTCTTTACACTGCCATTACGGATTTGAAAAATAAAGCGATCAAGATGTGGTTGTAGCAAAGAGCTTTATTTCGATTATCTGAACAAACTAGTGTAACTGTAAATACAAGGACTATTTTTAATACTTGCAGTAAAATCCTTAGTACTTCATTGGCATCGAACGCTGACTTTTCTTCCCTTGACATGCTTTTCTTTAACGGTTAACGCAGTATTTCTGTTAAGCCTCTCGAATTAAAGCTGAAAGTCTAAACTTCAACCACATCTTGACTGCTTCATTTTAAATCATTTGTGCTGGACCTGGTGTAAACTGTGAGGCCGCTGTGGCTCCGTAGGTAGAGCAGGTCGTCTACCAATCAAACGGTCAGCAGTTCGAACCCCAGTTCCTCCAGTCCACATGTCAAAGCGTCCTTGGGCAAGATACTGAACCCCAAATAGCTCCTGATGGCTGCGCCATTGGTGTGTGAGTGTGTGTGTGAGTTCCTGATGAGCAGGTTGGCTCTTTGTAGAGAAGTCACCTAACCTTACTGTGTCAATGCTGACTTGTGCTGTGAAAGTGCTTTGAGTAGTTGAAAGACTAGAAAAGCACTGTATAAATATAGTCCATTTAAAGAGGCAAAAAATCATATTCTTGTCCAAAAACTTATGGACCTAACTTCATATAATTCATCTACCTCCCATTGACGTTCTCCTGCTGGAAGGGTTCCCTGTAAAGCTGGGCCCAGGGACCCAGGTGATCGAGCCAGGACACGACATCCTCCGGTGTCCAGTGAGACACGGGTTTACTGATCAGTGAGTCATGCTGGTCTACCACTCCACTGCTCCAGTGATACACCAACACGATCACCTAGAAACACACAGATATTAACAAACACAGTGCAGTGACGGCTTGTTTACCCCGCCCGTTCTGCACCAGGCTTCATTTTGTATCTGCATGCAAAGAAAAGTTTTAGTTCACTCTCAGTACTGATGAGGAGGTTTGCATGGTGGCTGGAATCCTTCATAGGACAGACTGGTCCAAACTAGTGACATTCTGGCGGTTCACAGCTTTGGTTCACCTCCAGAACATCCAAGATGTCCTGCATAAATCAAACATTGTCAGTGGAGGCCATCTGTGTCTGACAACAGCAGCATGACTGATGAAAATTCAATTAAAACATAAATATGCTCTTAAATTTTTAGTGTAATTTGATGAAAATTTTAAAGGATCTTCATGATACTCTAATTACATTTTAATTAATTTATCTCTACAGATTTTAACTGTTACAAACATTCATTGCTTAACGTGCACAGATTTTACAGATTTTCCATCACAGGTACAACTGAATGTTAAAGGAGAAGTTTGGTTTTTTTGCACATCAAGCCTTATAATAAGGATATTTACAATCATATACAACGTTCTACAGCATTATTATGATGAACGGTGCAGTCCTGAGAGCTGGAGCTCCTTGCTGACATCACTGCTGCCTTAAAAAAGGATGAAAACATCAGAGGAGTATGTGCACTCAGACAGTCCGTCAAAAAAACAAAATAAACACTCGGTTTAAAAACGAGAAACTCACTGCATGTATTTAGTGGTGTCCTCTCATGTACCGGCACAAAAACACAACGTTTAACAATTGGTTATAACCCAGAAACGGCCGTTTGTTTCTTTCCTGCTGCAGCTGAAAGAGCCGTTTCCGTGCTATATCGAACTTTGTGTTTTATTGTCGGTACATGAGAGGACACCAATATGCATTTGGTGAGTTTATCATCTTTTCAAATGAGCGTTTATAGTGTTTTTTGATGAATTAGCTGAGTGCACATGCAGCTCTGTTGTTGTCAGCTGTTTTCAGCCAACGGTGACGTCAGCAACAAACTCCAGCTCTCAGGACTGCACTGTTCATCATAACAATGCTGTAGAACATCGTATATGATCATTAATATCCTTTTTATAAGGCTTACTGTGCAGAACACAAACCTTAACCAGGTATCCAAATGAGTACACATTGTGTTCTTGTAAGAACAAGGTTACTTCCAAACAAAAGGAAAAACTCAGTATTAAAGAAATATATCCACATATTACTGCCACACATGACAATTTGCTCCTCCTACTATAAAATTCTGAACAACTGAAGCTCTACATCCACTTAAGACACTGAAGGTATTTTCATATTTATAATAATTTTTTTTAATTTTATCATTGACATCATGATTATTAAAAATGTAATAATTTTTTTCCAGTACAGTCAAAAGCATCCAAAAACAAATGATGCTGTGCAAACAAGCTCAGGGATCCTTTCCTCCAATTAGATTCTTTAATAAACTGGACACAAAAACAGGACCATGCTGTAATCTATTTAGTTTCCCAGCAGCGTCCACACATACACACATACACACACACACACATTTACTGCCACGTGGCAAAACACACAATAAAGTTGCTCTCCAGTGCCACATGAACAAAATAAACATTAAATGATCGACGAACTGCTTCATCCACTGTGGCAGTGACCTTTCCCCCAGAGGCACATTTTGCAATAAACTGGAGTAAAATCATGGGCACAGGCAAAGACTCTTTGGCATGACAAAATCAGTTTAAATTCAAGGAATCTCTCTCTGTTTGTCTGTTGACTTTCTCAACAAGGGTTCATCTGAACAACTACACACAGAGGGGAGAGCGTTTCCCCCCAAAGCTGAGAAACTCCAACCTGCAGCTCTAGGCACATCGTCTCCAGACGAGGCGTGTGGTAGTTTACGGTAGTTTGTGACTACGTTACACCCAGAGCCATCTGAGAGAGGCTCAACGGCATCAGTTCAACCCACAAAGTGTCGGGTGGTATGAGTTTTAATGTGAGTCTTTTGATTTGGACTGCATATTCTGACAGTTCTGATGCCACTTTTCTACACTTTGCTTTTCATGTGTGCGCTATGGCCTGCATCGAGTCGATTAATGTAAAAAACAAAAGCAAAGCAGAAGTAACAATCATTGTTAATATTTGCAGTTTAGGTGTGGCTCGTGTTTTGAGTATGCCTCAATAAACTGTAAACAGCATTAAGCTGTGTCTCAGTTCAGCGGCCGCATCCTCCAAAGGGTGTATTTGTAAACCGATTGTGTCAGGGCGGCGCGATGAAGGCTGTCCCAATTCGTCGGCTCCTTCAAATGTGGCCGACAAATCCCCTGTTGTGAAGGATCAAACTGGTGGATCCTTCACAGCCTAACATATCCCAAGATTCATTGCGCACCGCCACCGATCTTTTTTTATTTTCAAGCAAACATAACAGACGAAGCGGCGGCAGTTAGAGAATCAGTTTTTAAATGTTAAGTATTAAAATAACAAACTAAAAATTTCTGGATCCTTCTTTTAATGCACATAAGTTAACTGCCGTGTCATGGTTGCTAAGCGACATGGTTGTGATGTGAGGAGTGATTTGTGACAAAAACTCGAGATGCTCCGTAGACCAAACCATCTCGTTTGACAGAAGTTTCAGTTTGGCTTTAGCGGTCCACGAACACGTGTCCTTCTTGGGCTGCAGTATTTGGAGGATGCAGCCCCTGAATTGGGACACAGCGACAGCATCCATCTGGTAAAGTATAGTAATCAATCTGGAGGCCAGAAACCATTTGAAGTTATACAACAAAAGGTAACATGGTAAACATGAAGGGTGTGTTTTTTCTGACTGCTGTTGAATACTTACAGCCACAGATGTGAGTGCGGTGAGGACTCCAGAAAAGAAGAAGCCTGCTCCTTTGTGCTGGTTTGTTCTGGATCTGCCCAAGTTGTCACCATACCTAAAAACATGGATGATATGTTGAACTGAAGATGCTCACTGACTTTAAACCACCAAAGGTATCAAATATAAATAAACTGAAACAAGGAAAGTTCATGCAGATAAACATCACTGTCAAAGGGAACTCAACTTGAACCATCAGATTCTCTTTACATGTCACCGGGGGTCAGTTACAAGTAAAAAAAAAAAAAAAAAAAGTGGTTTGAGAGGGAGCTGCACTGCCTCAAGTGATGTCACTTATGCCAGCCCAGTCAGGACTAAAGACTGAAAGTTAGAAAAAAAAAACTCAATCTGGGGGTTTGGAGTACGGAAGATGTGACTGTACCAGACCTCTGCGGTTAACTTCTCCTCTGTGTTTGAGGCTGGCAGGTCGAAAAGCTTTAAACCTTGTGTCGTGGATTATAATGCACTACCTCTGGAATGCCAGCAAGCTGCGAGAGATTTTAGGGTTAGCCTGGATCTCTGCTCTCCTCCGCTGAACAACCTCCAAGAACAGCTTGTCAGTTGCATCCCTGTGGAGCAGAGCAATGAGATAACAAGAACAATTAGTAGCTGAAAGTGAGATGTACTAGCAGAAAACAAACAACCACGTTATCCTCATGGATTATCTTTATGATCAACCTACTGAGCTGAATTACAATTTATTTTGTGTACTCATGTATATGTTGATCTGTTATTATGTTGAATTGTATTATGTGTTTTTTTTACTTCTTTTCTCTCTATTTTTTTCCTTTTCAATAATTATTGTACTTCTTTTTCATTGTAATGGATTATTGTAATGCGTTTTAAGCACTGGCGATTGCCCAGTTTGAGCTTTGGGGTTTTTTGCACCTCTCCATCACATCTATTATTGCCTATGCATATGTTATCTGTATTTTTTTTAATGTGGAAACCAATAAAAACTATACAGAAAGTCATATTTCAGGGTAGGTACTTGTTACTTTTATTTGAAAGTAACAAGTAAGTAAGTAAGTAAGTTATTTGAAAGTAACAAGTAACATTTAATATATTACATTTTGGAAGTAACTTGCCCAACACCGGCTGTGTCTGAAACACTGTGATCCAAGTGAAAACACTTTCATCAAGGCTTTCCCCTTTCCACGCTAAAACACTGCGCGCTGTGCACTGCAGGGCACTTGGCATCACTTTCCATGTTCTTTGGTGATATTGAGTTTGTGTATGGTCACCCGATCCATAAACTTACATACGGTCATACCCACTTAATTCCTTACTAGTGAACAACAGACACTTTTAAGTATGTGACTTCACAGAAGTAATTTATTTTGTTTTGAAATAGTGCATTAATGAAATTATGCTGCATTTGGCAAAAAGTCGACCACATAAAGCAGAAACAGCGTAATCATGTTGCTCATGTTGAAAGGGACGGTCTGCTGGTAATGTGAACTTTACACTGTTGGGGTAATTTGGTCGGCACAGGAACTAAGACTGACACAAAACTAAGATACTAGTACGGATACCCAAAATGTCCCTGTCTCACAAAACAACAGCAGCTTTGAAAGCATGACTGTGCAATACGGAAAACTGTTTTGTGAAAATAGTTGCTAAAGCCACTGAAAAGCTAACCATTACACTACGTAGGTAATACATAATGTACATGTTAGGTTTCATCTTATTTAATCTAAATTATTTTGTTTAAAAATAATATTGATTCAACATGCTGTGGACAAAAAGCACAATCTCTCACCACTTCCACATGTCCCCACAAACCCCGCCTCTTCCAGTTCAGCTCTTTTTTATGTTCTGCATTTGTTTCGATGTTTCTATGTTTGAAGAGAGGAAATGTGGAAACTGATGCCCGCCTCCCTGGTCTCTTTGGTCCTTTTTGTGAAGAAATTAAGTTCTGCACAAGTAACAACCAGTGTTGTTGCCCATAGGTGCTAATGCCAAAAACACCCAGGTCACATGGAGGGCAGCGATCCCATGAGCTATGACATGATGTCATTTGGGGTTTTGGTATCAGCATGGACAGTTATTTATTGCAACAGCACTAGCATCACAAATTTTTAAATGATATCCAGCCGGTGTATTTCAACCACACCTGCCACATGCACATGCACATGCACATACACATTCACACTAACACACACTTTTTATATCTTCACAGGTTGACAGAAGGTCTCAGTTTGTACTGTGGACAGAAAAATCAAACATTCTTTCCCTGATATGGTCTGGACGTAAAAGGCATACCTCAGCAGTATGTTGATTTTAGGAAAGCCTTCCCACTTCTCCCGACACTCTGGGCACTCGTTCTTGTGGGAGGACTCCCACCATAGCGCCAGACAGTGGCGGCAAAAGTTATGGCCACAGGTCAAGGTGGTGGGGTTCACTAAGATGTCGTAGCAACAATGACATGAGAACTCATGCTCTGAGATGTTGGTGGTGGTGGAGGGCTTTGACGGAGGAGATTGAGATAAGTGAGGGGGGGTGTCCATATACGCTCCCAGACGGTCATCTGATAAATCCCAGTCCATCTGCTGCAACATATCCAAGTCTGAATAAGAGAGAAGCGAGGTTACAAAAGGAGAACTAAAAGGAAAACTTTCCGACCCCAGTCAACAATTAGGGCTGTGCTAAAAGATCGATACAGCAATATACAGCAATAAATCTGTATCATATCGTGACCCTTGTATCGTGATACGTGTCATATCATGAAGTCCTCGCCAAAACCAGCCCCAAAGTTCAGTGACACAAAAGAACACTGAAGGACTTTACTGTCATGTTTTCAATTTCAGTGTGTCCAGATAACGTGAAAGACTTAAAGCTCACTTAAATTTCGTTTTTCATTTTGATGTTGTGGCAGCTACATCAGTGTGTTTGGTAATTTGTCAATTCCGTTCAAATAAACTGGAAAAGAAATTCTGAATTAAATTGTTTTGACTCAATTTGTCCACTGAGTTATAAATATAATGTAACATATTCAGACCACGCAGATCGTACACAACAACTTTTTTGTCAGCTCTGTTTTGACATGTTCAGGTAGGCCTGGACGATAGAGCTGAAAACCTATCACGATAGTGAAGTTTCATATCGGTCAATATCAATAATTATTGATCATGTAGGTTGTGATCGATACTTGTGCATTCTAAAGTTTCATATCGGTCAATATCAATAATTATTGATCATGTAGGTTGTGATCGATACTTGTGCATTCTAAAGGATGGGAGCAGCCAAGGTGATACGATGAATAAATATCACAATATTTTTGACCAAATACCTCGACACTGACACAGTATTGTAAGGATGACTTTTGGGGATTTCACAGATTTGTGTGATTGAGGAGAGACCATGAAAATCCTTCTGCAGTTAGCTCAATGTCCTCTTAAAGCCTGCTGACGTTCACGACTTTCGTTTACAAGGCGCAGAGATAGCGCTAACGTTAGCTGCTCAAACAGGAAGCTCGATTACAGGTAACAATCGATGAACGCCGAACATCACCACTGCATGAAACAGAAAGCAGTTGATTAAGTTTATTTTGATTGTGCCATCATGCATAATTAACGCCAGTTAGTTAACGTTAACGTTACTTTAGAAGCAGGTAACGTGAAATAATCATATCCTGATTTAACGTTAGCGTTAAACGTTAACTTTGCTGTAACAGGCTAGCTCCTCATTAGCCGCTGACGTTAGCTAGGTCAGCAACAACATCTAACGTTAGCTACTGCTCTGTAACGCAGCAATGAAAAGTTTACTGATATAAATCAATGGATTAATATTTAGCAGCAAATGACAGCTTCAAACAGCAATGTTACGTGCTGAGTTAACGATTACGCTATGTTTGTTAAGTTAGAAACGAAAGTGCTAACAGTCAACGTCATTCAGTAAACTAACAGTTTACCTGTCCTTAGAAACGGCCGGTGACAGGTGACCCGGTGTAGGATGACATAACTATCTGATTCAGAAACTCAAGTGTGCTTCTGGTGGGTTAACCCTCAATTAAACTCTTCATGGAGAGAGTAGACATGTCTGCTTGAGTAACTGTCGCCATGGCTCCGCGCTTCTGAGGAGAAAGCTCCACGCACACACCCACGCGCACGTCAGAGACTCACGTGGGTATCCGCGAACCGCCTTCATTGGTCAAACCAGAGATAGTCAATTAGCACAAGATACACTGTACACTGTGCTATGGTGCCAGTGGTGTAAAATGGTTTATACACTTCCTGTCCCCTAAGTGGGTGATCCACCGTCCCTCCGCCTCGTCTGAAGTGTTGTAACATCGTATGAATGGATTAAAGCAGATGGATTTTGCCTTGCATGATGTTTGTTTGATGTAAGTTTTAACTTTTAAAATGTCCGTCTATGTCCGTTGTGAAGCGAGGCGGGAAGCAGGGCCGATGCTAGAAAATCTGGACCCCCTGAAAGAATACTGGTGTGGGCCCCTGCCCTCAACTTTTCATTGCCACTATTTTAAGACTGTATATTATCACTTATTTCTTTGTTTTTCTGTTTCTCTGTTCTTTGCAGTGCCTTTTTTTTCCACAATGCTCTTTACAGTGCCTAATTTTTAAAAGTTGAATTACTCTAACTTTTCAAAAGAGCAATAGTAACATACAAAAGAGAAATTAAGAAAGATCTCTAATTAGGAACTAAGTGGTTTCCTTTTTTTTTTTGAAAAACCAACATTTTTATTGCAATAATATCTTATCTTTCTCTGATAAGTCAAGTTATGCATCCTGAAGCAGACAAAAAACACTAAATTCTGTTCAATTGATTTGCTCATTATTATGACAGCTTAAAAATATGTATTGCTACTGATGATTTACCCATTATTTAATAACAAATTTCCATTTAAGCTAGACTCATCCCCACTGAAAGTTTTACACTTTGTTTCTTTTGTCTTATTTCTCTTGTCATTTGCAATTTTATTTTATAAGTCCATTCAGTTTGAGTATTTCCATTTAAGCTGTATTTAAAATGACACTTTATTTACTCAAAATTTTCAGGTTATCATTTCACATTTTAAGTCCTATTTAGTTTATTTAGTAATTTAGTCCTAGAGTTTACTGGGATTTTTGTGGGCCCTACTGGGCTGTGGGCCCTTACAATTGTCATCACCTTTCTCCCCTAAACGACAGCCCTGGCCAGAAGCACGGCTTCCCAAATCTCAGGGGAGTGTGTTGCTGAGACAGAGACAGGTCTTGAACAAAGTTAATTTTCTCCTGATTTGTGTGTCTGAAAAATGCCAGTTTAGAGTCAGAATGTTCAGAAGATATGTGTCTTGTGAGAAATGGGTCCAACATGTATCTTGGTGATGACGGGTGAAAGAATTGGTCATAATCTGCGATCACGTTCATATTTCCGGTAAGAATGAATGGAATCAAGACTGCTTCCTGTCTCCTGAAGGGGCGGGGCCGTGGGGAAACCCATGTGACACTGAAACAGGAAATGAATGGTCAGTGAGACGTCTCAGTTTCTATTAGCCATCTCTGGTCAGACGCTCCCCTATCCCAAACTGGGGGCTGCAGCTGGAGTGTATGAGGACAGAGGGGGAGGAGCTGATGTTGTAATGTGTGAGGCACCGCTGATTTCAGCCATGTGGCTTTTTAAAGTTTCTTCAGTTCAAAGTTCAGCTCTAATCCTGTTACTGACACTCAGATTCTGGCCTGAGTTATGAGCTATTTCTGGCTGCTATAATAAATAAACAGTAATCTATTAACTTACATGCTGGCCCCGTGTATAAGAGGAGTAGACCATACTATATTTATTTTGAGTTATGGCCTAGTGTTTCTTCACGGTTAGTTCACCCTTTATTTTGAATAAGACTTTATATATTGGTACATTGATTATAGTAAACCAGACTAAGGTTTTGTGATGTAAATAGGCTACAGCATGTTTGGTCTCAAACTGCTTTAATTAATTAATTTTTTATTATTATTATTTTTTACTGTAGTTAGCCAACAACATTTCTGTGATCTCATCTCAAGTTCAGCTGTGTAATGAAGCAGAAACCCTTGAAAATATTGTATTACACGTATTTATCGCAAATATTTCACAATTTACCTGCATAAATCTTTTATTTGTAGTAAAATTATGTTGTGGCAGCATTAGCATATGTGGAGTATCAAAAGTAACTTCCTCTACAACCTGTAGGCCTATTGCAAAAAATAAATAACTGAATAAATAGATGAAAATAAAAGTGGATATTATCTGTTGAATTCTTTTCTTTTTCAACATAAAAAATGCTTGAAAATATAACACTCTTGCCTGTAGGATATTTCAGTTTTCAACAGTTGTGCTTTTCATTAATCCAACAGTTTCTATTTTTAATTTCTCATTTTTATTTTATCTGATAAACGTCTGAGCACCAAATGAGGTTTATGTAGTGAGAACAAATAATAGTGTTTGGGAAATTCACAGTGGATGGGCTTTATTTATTTATTTGTTTGTTTGTTTGTCTGTTTGCTTGTTCGTTTGTTTTTATTTCAAGTGCTCACAACACCATGGTCAGAACTTGTGATGTGGGTTAGAAACAGAAGTTGTTGTCCGAGATCAGAGCGTATTCAAAGTGTCCAGCAGGTGGCGGTATTCGCCTGCAGGCTTGTGACTTGCCGTTCCGGGTGGTAACCGCTGCAAACAAGAAGAAGAAGTGATGGCGCAACACAGTTAAGCTAGGACTGTAGATCATGACAGCTGTGCCCATCCAAAATAACGCTAACGCCACAGTTTAGCTTCTTTTACTGCTCGCTGTGATTTTCTTATGACATCCTTCAAATCCGGGGCACTATGTTTGAGGTAACTCAGCTGCCATTGGTGCTGTTGTTGTAACGTTACAGCTGACTGTCGTTTACTGAGATTTTGGATTTCTAGTTAACTAGCTAACACAGGCTACAGTTCGTTAACGTGATAACGTTATGCAGAAAAATATGAAGTACCTTGCAGGTGTGAGTCAGCTAGACTGATACACATGAAACAGCCGCTTCTTAAAAAATATCAGAGTAGCTTGGTAGGAAGCTAGTTAGCTAACGTTAGTGACGTTTTTTGTCATAGGAAGCGATGATTTTAGTAACGTTGACAGATAACGATAACGTCAACGCTAGAACTCATCCGGGGGATTTATTTTAAAGAAGAATACTTGAATGAAATATCAGGCACACAGCTCATAGGTTAAGGTTATAGTAGCCTGCTTATTAACAGGTTTATTCAAGCCAGCATACTATTGTAGAATAATTGCTTTCATGTTAAAATCGAAGTGTCAACTGTCAGTATAATTGAAGTATGTTTGCTTTATGCGTAAAGGCGGATCACACGACATGTGCTAAATGAAAGCTCTGCAAATGTTTCCTAGATAGATAGATAGGGGAACAAGAATAAGAATAAAAGAAGAAGAAATCAATAACGTGTAAATTGCTACGAAGTATCGATTTTATTTTTTTTTAAACTGAAATTCTTAAAAAATGTTGAATGCACAAACTCAACTTTTTTGGGTAATGGAATAACAAAAATGAATTGATCTTTCAGTCCACTAGGGCTCACTGTCTAATGAGGTTTTAAAAAATGCAATAAAAAATTATTGAAGTGAGATGAGTAGAGGGAAAACTTTATCTGATTAGCTGAAACTCTTTTTTTTTTTAAAGTCTATTTATGGTATGAGTTAGCAGACCTATGAATGTCTATGTATGAATGGATTTGTATATGTGTCTGTGACGTCTCTGCACTGACACTTTTAACCGTGAACGAAGTTCCTAACGGAAAAATAAAGTTTATTGAATTGAATTGAATTGAATTGAAATAGATGATGATGACAAAGTTTTTCTTTGGGAAAATGATTTGCAGCTGAAAAAGGATGGAAAAAAATCGCAATATATGATATTGTAATACTCAACATATTGCATTATCACGATAGTATCATATTGTGACTCAAGTATAATGTATCGCGGGGCCTCTGGCGATTCCCAGCTCTTGTGCAAGTAGGTAAAATGTATTGCACACTGAGTTGCATAGATTTACATAAAACTAAATGTTATGATATATATTAATAATGCTGCCTGTCCTGACCAGGAAATATCAAATAAGTTAAAAACAAAATAAAAACAATATTAACAGTAACACAGTCACTTTGTTGGTTAAAATAGAGTTTCAGAGCCAATACATTTTGTTTATTTTGGCTTGAAAGTCAAAAGGTAAGTCCGTACACATTAGCTCCCCTTACGTGCATTTTATTGGCACATCCACACATCCTTTTGTTTAGACGTGATAAAATGCACGTAAAGGGAGTGTGCGGACTTTCCTTTTGATTTTCACTTATGTTGTTTGGTCCAGCACCGGCCTTAAACATCTCTGGATGTGTGTGACTTCTCTGTGTTGTTTATTTCAGCTTGAAACATGTGACACAGTTGACTTTTCATTCATGGTGTGTAAAATAAGGTAATGACCTTTTGCCAGTTGTACACACTGCACTTCATTAATTAAGAAAAACAAAAACCATACAACCTTTGACCAGCGCCCTAACAAAGAAACAGTCTCTTCACAAACAACTAAAATAATTCAGTAAAATAAATTAAATAAAACAAGAAAGCGATGTTATTATCCATAAATTCCACAGTACAATAATACAGTAGAAACATGGAAGTTAAAATTCAGAATATTTTGATTAATATAATTTCATGAAAACTGTGGAATATCGCAATATATCATAATATTCATGGTATTGCAATGTATTGTGATAATTGTATCATGACCTATGTATTGTGATGGGTATCATATAAACTCTTTGCCAACATCCAGCTATAATATAACACAGCTTAAAGGTGGAGTCAGTAGCATTTGTAAACACAACAGCCGTCTGTAAACACAACATTCAGACTGGGCCCCTCCTCCCGGCTCAGCGCACCAGATGTATTGTAACTTAGCTTGTGCTACATGTACTGCTACACCGCCTACCTATCATTACACTGTAAGCTACATTGGAATATTACGTTTGTTTAATGGAGAAGTTGATAATTTAGCAAGCTAACAAGCTAACCGCCAGTGTTTAGCACCTACCTGTCCATCACAAAGCAGCCCAACTCTGCATCGCTCTTCCAGCCTCTCCTTCAGTGCTCCAAAGCAGCTGAAACCCAAACTGAGACTCACTCTCGCTCTGGAACAAGTTTTATTTGCTTGCTCACCAGAGCTGTATTTCCTTCTCTTTGCGCTACCTCCACATTTGTAACTTTCTCTGGTCTGGACGGCGTCCAGTAGCTGTGCTCCACGGTGCTCTCACGCTATCATTACTTAAAAACTGTTTGCGCGTCTACATCGCTCTCTACGGTAACTCGTCCGGAACAGGTCCTGAGTCAGCCAAAACATCAAAATACAGGCAGAGGGCGCTGTGTCTCCATACACAGTCACCACCACACATATACAGAGGCCCAGAAGTGATGACTGAGCAGCAATACTTTTGCATATGTCTGTATTTTATTTTTTAGTAAAATCCTACTGACTCCGCCTTTAATGCTGTTGTTTTATGTTTAAAATTTCGGTCTGATGAAGGTCTGTGGTCATATATTGCCATAATTAACATAGTGCTGACACTGTACAATTATCACTAGCTTTTTTTGCATTGTTTCAGTCTCCCACACACCTGTCTACCTGATGTGCATTACTGTGAGTTCAGACCAAAAGCTTCAAAATCGCCTGCGGGCGTTCTGGTTGCTAGCCTTCTAGCAGGTGCTTGCAGGAGGCGGACATAGGGGCGGGGTTTTCAAGCTGCGCTGCAGATGTGTCCATGTAGGCAGACCGGCTGTGCACTTTACAAGGATGAAAAAATACACTGTTTTTTAATGTTTTCACAATATATTCATCATGTCTTTCATTACAAAATTGAAATAGCGCTCAAAATCACAGCTACATAGCCCTTATGAGTCTTTTATTATTATGAATTTATCCTTGTCTTCATGAAGAGGCTGACTGCACGTAGGATCATTGACAAATGTGATTGGTGATTTTTGAACGTCTCTGGAAATAAACAAAGACACATTGTACAGCTCCAGGAACCCAGACACCGCTATGATCAGTTTTTCCTCCATCTTCTATTACTTGTTTTCCCCTCGTTTTTGTCTTCCTCTTCTTCGTCCTCCTCTCCGTCTTATTCTCTCGCTGTGGAAATCCCAGTCTGCAATTGGCTGCTGCTTTGGCGTTGTCGCTGCTCATTTGCATAAAGTTGAGCTCCTCTCAACTTCAAATCGACGCTCTGGTTGCTGGTATTGTGCCACTTGCTGCCGTTGAGGTGCCAGACGCCCTTCGTCGCCAGCGTTCATTGAAAATGAACGGCTGCCGGCTGCGTATGATGCTCATGAAGCTTTTGGTCTGAATTGACAGTTACACAACATTAGTTTAATATGGAGCTACAGGAATTGCAAGGTGTGTCACATTCTTCAAGCAATAAATTAACACACCCGAATTGTAACAACGGAACATTTTTCTTATTTTGTTGTCATGAATGTGGCATTACATGTCCAATCTTAGCTTTTCTTAAGCTGAGGGTACTCTAAGAGGCCTGATGGGTATTATTTTTTGCATAGACAGAATTTTAAAGACAGTTTCTATACTCCTATTACTTCTGCCACATGAAACTTTTTATTATGCAGAGTTTTTTCCTCTTGAATAAACTTTTGGTGGCCACAAGTCTAAAAGGTTTTCTGAGGTTTGTCGCTGCCATTGTGGTGTTGGTTACTGAATGTGAGTGTCTCTGTCTTGATGTCTCAATAGGATCCTGAATTCCAAGATCCATTGTCACTAAGTTTAAATGAAAACTATGACGACCGGAATATACCCAGTCATGATTCAAATAAGGCACCAGCAAGCCCTGACTATAACTGTGAGACACCAGAGATTCAAGTAATCATTAAAGAGGAGGAGGAAGGCTGGACTGTGAGTGAAAATTGTGAGTGGAAAATCTTACATATTAGCAAACTCATAGTAGGTTGCAAACAATCGAATTACACAATTGTTACTTTTAATCTTTTTCGCTTTGTTTTGCCACAGATGAGAGCTTCAGCTCAGAGGAACAAAGAGAGGATGCTTCCTTTCACACCAGCCACCCTCATCTCAGAGCAGGCGGGAAGGAGAGCTCCATTTCATACGGAGAAAAGACACACGAGAGAGTTTATTTGGTGGAGAAATGCTCAGAGGAGTCAGGGGGCCTGCCGCTCTGTGGGCAGAGCTCCTCCGTCAGAGATGAGCTGCAGAGACACACGCTCATGGACTCTGATGAGAAACCGAGGATTCCCTGTGTATGTGGAAAAGCACTGGAAAATGTGACTGCTCATCAGTGCAATAATACAGTATGTGAAACAACCTCCAGTCACAAAAGGAACATGAAATCCAATCCGAGAACATGTTCAGACGTGATCCCTGACATCAAACATAGCACATCTCTGCCAGCAGAAGCAGAACCACAAGACACCAAACGATCAGCACCTTGTCAAACAGTATGTACAAATACCTGTTCTGAGAATTTATTTTGTAATGTTATGTGAAGATTACTTATTAGAAGAAAAAAATTTTTCCTTCAGTTGTTTATCTAGTTGTCTGCAATTAGTCACCAAAATTTCTGAGATGGTTAATGTTGCACACGAATGAAGCACTGCACACTGAAGTGCATGTAGCAGCTGTGAGCACTAACCTTTGTTAGTAAGTACTCCAATTGAAATTGCTTGATCAACATCAGCACCCAAGTTAAATGTGTTTTTGTGACCACTGGTGGGTACACTTTTGTGTTGAGGCAACATCGTGTCAAAGTCTGCAAGGATCGCCAATAACAGGTGATGACACAAACTTCCTGTCGAGGATCATCACTGTTCACAACAGTTGTGTCTACGGCTACGACACAGAGACCAAACGGCAGTCACCAAGACTGCCAGAAGAAAATGGCCCAATCCCAAACTGCTTCCTGCCCACCACCACTTAACTACCAAGTGTCACTCCGAATCAGGTTACACTCACAGCTGTGGAGTGTCCCTCTACTGAAGGGGGAGGGTATCAGCGGTCAGCTCGTTTTGGGGCTGCCAGTAGGGCTGTGACGTAGCAGCTGGGTGGAGTTTGCACTCGATTTAAACTGGGCCTTCTCTGCGGGAGGCTCCAGACCTGCCCACTCAGAACCAGCGGTTACGACCAGCAGGCACGCGGTTGCAAACAAACAAGACGAACATGGTAGAGCCAGACGACCAACCAAACGGATAAGCAGGCAGTTCAGTTACCAAATGTATAAAAAGAAACATTTAAAGTCCGTGTCCTTGTCTCCTGAGATGCTAAATAGATTCTTTGAAGAACCCATAAAAAGCAACCTGGATATTCTTGCTTAATGTCGTTTGTGTGTCAGGAAGTTTTATGTCCTCACCTGTTGACATAGAACATTATTGACGTAGTCTCTAGGGATGCCACAATTCTCAATATAATATTGAACCTTACAGTCCACCGTCCATGGTTCATTACGCACTTTGAAATTGCGGTATTTTTGCATAAAGTTTTATGTAACTAGTTTCAATGTATTTCTCCCTGAATTGGCGCTGTCGGAGCTTCAGAGCAGTCCGTGAACGCCGCATGTGTCCTCGCCTCCCAGCCGAGCACAACACTGCAGCTCATTTCACACAACGAGCGGAGTTTAGGAGCAGAGTTTGAGGGAGCAGCTTTTCTTTAAGCACTGGTCTGTTTCTTTTTCACCCCTGATGATCTGTGTCTGTCAGAGAAATGCTGATTTTTAACATGAAATGGCGTTAGTGTGTTTGACCGACCAGTCCGCCTATTTTTGAGAGGAGACGATCTCTGCTTATCAATTTCTCGACAGTTACAAGCACAGCACGCGAGCCCAACAGCCAACAGAGAAAGCTGTCTGTGTGCCGTCTGACCGTTTAGCTTTCCACAGATTTAAACTCTTCCAAACTCTTGAACAGCGCTGCTGCTGCTAACAACCAGCCCCTCCTCTAGCAGCTACGTTACAGACAGCAGCACAGCGAGAGCAGAGAGGAGATCCCACACTGAACCATTCTTTCTACACTTCGCGTAGAAATGTTAAATGTCAGCAACATGGCTGAATTTATTAACATTTTTAGATGTTTCCAATGAGATATTTTTGGGTTATTGAGAACCAGTCTGAAATGCACTCAGAATTACCCCAGCACTGTGTCTCATCTATGAAAATTTTAAATTTTTTTTTTTTTAATCAAATTACAGAGAAGCATATGTCCTATAAAGGTAAAGAGCACCAAAAAATGAAATAAAAATAGACAGACTACAGTCTTACAATAGACACTCTTATTTATTTTACATTTTACAATACGCAAGAGTGTGTCTAAATGGATTTGTTTTTTTAGCTAATAGGCAAATAAAGATATAATTCTGGAAAAAATACATAGCTTTTTTTTCTCCGTATGCACAAAATGCGTACCGAAACTGAACCAAAGCCGTGACCCAAGAACTGATGTTCCTATTGAACCATGAGCTGACTGTATTGTGGCGTCCCCAGTAGTCTCATAGTGATTTCTGAATTTATTCTGTGTTCGCTGAGCTGATTTATTAGATGATGAAATGGACTATTATAATTTGTCACAGAATTCCATATTACCAAATCGATCTGTCATGTCGGGGGTGGGTTTGTGTTGCAACCGCGGGCTGCTACTTATGCACTCGATTACGGCGGTGCACTCTGCCCTTGCTGGTCTCCACCCATCACATGAATGAGAGGGTACCAGGAGCTCCAGAACAAGCGGACCCAATTTCAATAGAGGAGAGCAATGCAACGTCATGCAGAACAATACGCCCTCTTCACACCCCATTTTGGGTGAAAACAAATTGATCTGGACACTGGTGCAAGTTTAGTGTCTTAAAAATGCCCCTTTACAGCACTTATTAGGCAGATGAACACAAATAAGGCTTAATGTAACACATGCAGACCACTATAATGCTACTACTAACTACTGATAGTGGTCTGCATGTATTACTTTATGTCATATTTGTGTTAATCCGCCTAGAAAGCGCTGTAAATGATGCATTTTTAAGGCATTAAACTGTTTTGCAGTGTACAGTTGCTTCCCTCTTCATTTTTTTGATATTTAGGATGAAATTATTACCGATGTCTTTGGCGGCACGGTGGCATAGTGGTTCCTGGTTGGGGCAGGACCTTTCTATGTGGAGTTTGCATGCTCTCCCCGTGCTCACATGGGTTTTCTCTGGGCGCTCTTGGTGTCTTTCACCATCAAAACATGTACATTAGGCCTATCTCCAGTTGGTACCCTTGACCAAGATACTGGCTGAGAATCTGGAGTTGGTCCCCGGGCGCTGCGGCTGCCCACTGCTCCTCAGGGACGGGTTAAATGCAGAGAAAACATTTCACTGTACATTGTGTATACGTGACCAATAAAGTACCTTTACCTTCACCTTTTTTACCATTCGATCACAGACACTTTGGTCATAAACAACAGGTGAATCAAATCAAACAGCAGGTGATTATCAATGACAGTTATGGCCATGAGCTGTGACTCTGTGTCATATTATCGTATGTTAAAAAACCTCATGAGAAAACTATGAACAGCCTGTTACAGCTGCAGGTACGAGCTGCTAAAACCTGCTAAACAGTTAGTGAACAGTAATGCCACATTGTACAGACGACTGAAACAGCCAAATTAAGTGTGTTAATGGCAGAAAACGTGTCAGAAGTTCATTACCTGGAGATTCAGTGAGGTCGTTTTATAAGTCAGGATGTGAGACCTCTGGTCACTGAATGGTCCACTTTGATGGACACAGGCTGAGAGGACACTCACCAACCCCTATTTCCTTCATTTTTTTCAATGTAACAATGCCGATCATTGATCAGCAAAGACATTATATAAGAGTTAGATTGGCTGGCCATCAGTATGTGCGCTCCTGTTACCCAAAAGAAATTCAGTATTCTTATTTAAGGTGATTAAATTCACAACGTCGGATATTTTGAATTTACTGTCAATCAGCGAGAAGGAGTTTGTTTTCACCCAAACAGGGGCGTGGCCAGGGAGCGTGCTCTCATCTATAGCCAAACTATGGGACGTCCCTTACACTCAACTGGAACAAGGACATAGCCATCACCATGGCAACAGATGGACGCCCTCCTTGCATGGCTGTTGTGTTGTTCATAGGTTACAGTATGCGATGATAGCCGCTGCTCGCTAAAGATGAAAGTGCCTCAAAAGTGTCACAGCTTTGCTGTATCAGCAAAACAGAACTACTGCATACACGGTTGTGTATTTCATTAAATAACCATCTTAGATACTGTTAAATGCAAGAGTCAGTTACACGCAAACCACAACAACCAGGCAGCTTGCCGGCCAGTTAGTATCAGTTACACTTATTGTCTGTCACTGCTGCAACAGTTTTGAACTTCCACAGTTCTGTTCATTTTGTTTGTCAGCGTGACAAAGGTGCGAGTAAAAAAGTTCTGCCAGACAAAGGAGAAAAACGGAACTTCCGTTTGTGTGTCGTTTCCTTCATTTTCCTGTTGCACTTCCTGCCAGGATGGCCAGAAGTCTGCACTGATGCAGGCTCGCTACTTAAGGGTTTAATGATCCACTAACACTCCGCACTTCTCGGTTTGGGACGGCTCTTAATGTAGCGGACCCTCTGCGAGGATGCACAAATGGAGGGGGTCGGGATAGGGCTGATGAGTCAGGTCTGGCTTTTTCTTACCAACAACAACACAGTCGTTGTTCTCTACACCCCCTTGGATTTGGCTTCTGATGATTTTTTTTCTTTTTCCCAAAATGAAATTAGGTCTCTAGATTGTGGACCCAAATATAAGGTTAATGTAGAAGTGGTCACAAAAACATTTGCAAGTCAGGTTCTGATGATGATCAAGTGATGTAACTTGAAATATTTACCCGTGACAGTTTGTGGTACCTGCTACATGCACATTACTGTGCAGCGTTCAGTTTGTGCTCAACAGGAAGGTGTCGATCACACGTCATAATAGTTATTTCATTTGGTCAAATAACAAAGTGGTCCTCCAGTACCACTGCTGACAAAATGCTATATGTGTGATGTTTTTGTTTGATGGTGTCTGACAGCGGGACTCACTTGAAGCTCCATCGTAAACTTGCTGTGCAAAACAGGAAGCCAAAATACAATTTATAGAGCAAAGATTTCGCTAATGATCACGGATCATGGTCGTGCACCTCATCATAAACAGTTGACACTGGTGGAAAGGAGGATTGTTTATTTGAAAGGCTTTGTGAATCTCAAGCCTCATGGTAAAAAAAATTAGGACAAATTATGAAAATGTTCCTGCGCTGGGTCCAGTGACAGGTGTTTTTTTTTTGTTTTGTTTTTTTGTTCAGTTTTAGTTTAGTAAGCATCCCAACCAACAGAGAGGTGTTTTTATTTCTTTTCATATTCCCTTTGTGGATAAAGACTCCCAAAAAACAAAAACTTCTGGCCTACTCAGACTGTGTTCTGTGTTTAGGATTCTCCTGAATGCCAATCCCCGTTGTCACATGGAGTGAACGCTGCATCTGCAAACTTAGAGGACCAAACGCTCCATTTGACCGTCAGATTGCAGGCAGGGGAGGAGGAGGAGGGACAAGAGGAAGACCAGGATGAAGAAATTGGTGGTTTAATAAACTCTGATGGAGAGGTGGTTGAATGGGACGCAAGTAAGTGATTTTGAACAGCCTGTTTACTGTAGTACACTTTGAGGTACTTCAGGTACCACTCGTATTTCAGTTGCCCATATGATTTTATTTGGCAAAGGATACTGAGAGTAGCCATTTTAATCTAAATAAATGTACTTGGAATGAGAAACCAAACACTGAAGAATTCAAAAATAAGACCTTTGTACAGAACCTCAATTCTTTTATTTCTGTTATGATTTTGTTCACGTTCATTGGTGGTCATTGTGCACAATGTTAGTGAACACAATAATTATTTAGTTTATTTTTACATATGCCTTATTTTTTCAATCTTGAATGCAGCCATTTATGTTGAGGGCACAAAATACAAGTTCAAAATGCTGTTAAAGATGTTAAATATCAGTTTTCATGTGAGATATTTCTGCACCTGAGAAATCATGTTGATTTTTACAGGAGACAGTCCTGACGGAGCCTCTGACTGCACAGAAAGTCCTCAGCACAGCAAGGTAATTCATCTTAAGACACTGTTCACTCATTTTGCTATGAAAAGCATAAATAGAAACCTGATTACTTACAAAGCATGCTGTTTGAAAAACATTGTGTACGATTCAAGTCAACAGCACCACATAAACAGCTTTCAGAATGACAGCAGAGCTGAGGCAGTATGTGCCCGGCAAAACCGGGAGGGAAAAAAAAAAAGAACTTTGCAATGCAGCTTTCTCTTTTCTCTTTTTTTCCCCATTGATTTATTTCCCTAAAATGGAAAGCTTGGAAGGACAATGTGAAAATGTAGAAAACAACACGTTGAGGTGAAAATGTTCTTATTTATACCAAAAATATGATCCACTTATAAAACAAAATTATATTTAGATTCATGTCTCTACAGCGGGTGCTGCTAAAATTTCTGCTTTGTGTAGATGTTTAAGTTGCCGTCGTCATTCTAGGATCTGACCAATATGGGATTTTTGGGGCCGACGCTAATACAGTTATAAAGGAACAAAAAAATTCTGATATCAGGTATATTGGCATATATTTATAATATTTGTTGAATGTGGTTATCAAATACTTGTGACAAAGATATCTTACATTTTAACAAACTTTATTCCAAACATTGGCCCTCTAAACAGTGAACACTTCAGTTGTTAGTTAGGGTTAACTAACCCTAACCCTATTGCAGTTATTCCATTTTAAATCACTGATCCAAGCATTTTTTCCAGCCTTAAAAATAGGGGTGGTTTTGGCAAGGACTTCACGATACGATACCGATAAGATAAAAATAAATATTGTGACATATTTTTGTATTGATTTTTTAGCACAGCCCTACTTAAAAAACTGTTTTGACATTGGCTCACGTCAGACTACAGATACACCTTTACCAGTGTATCTGTGATAGGCCAATACTGGCGGATAATATTAGCAAAACCATTTATGGAGTCACACCCTTATTTATACATAGCAGCTGTCCAAGTCTTGAGATATTGACCTCACCCTCCTAAATGACTGAAATACCTGTGTAAAAATCGGCTTTATGCTACAGTGTACAACCGACCAAGTCATTTGATTAGACAAGAGGCGTGCCACGAGTGCTGATACAGAGTACGGCAGCACTGGGACTTTTAACTTTGCTATATTCCACTTCACAATAAACCAGAGCTTAGTTAACAGACTAGAGGGTCGTACTGCAGGGTAGATACATAGGCAGCATTACTCATCAGCAGTTAACCAGTGGACTGCAGGTGCAGCAGTACCGTGCAGTCCTTTGCTGCTTCTTATGCTGAGGTCAGACTACAAGATATTTTTGTCTGTTCAGATGTTCACTGTGTCAGATGAGGTGATTATAGAGTTATAAATTCTTGCCGTGTCGTGGCCGAGAGACATGATAGACTACACGTTGCTCCCCGATCATTTGCAGTTCACAACGTGCGTGATGTCACTGGCAAGGAAGTGCTCGCTGCTGACTTCTACTGCTGACAAGCCGTCGTGGGAGGTAAACAAAAAATCAAACGTGCTAGTCTTTCTGTCGTGACGTTGTGAGGCGTCCTAGATGCGGCATTGGTTGTCGTCCATTATGAAACACTGCGCGAGGTGAAACGATCGATTGTCGCGACAGATACTCATTGATCGTTTCCAAGCCTCCCCGATGCCCTGCGTCTTCCCGGTCGGGCTGTTATGGGGCTGATTTCATGGAGTCTGACTTCAGCTTTACCTGACACTGATGAGAAAAACAGCACTTTACTGCCACAGAATATTTGGATTACGTATCACCATAAAATGTAGTTATCGTTTCTATTTTCAGAAGCTTGAGAGCTGGTACCAAAAGACAGTGTGTGTGGGGGAGGGGGTGTGTTTCTGATTTCTGCTCAAAGGGTGTCATCCTGTCTGCATCTCAGCTGCCGGGCCAAAACCAGAGAGACAGCAGCAGTCCGACACTCCTCATGGAGGTTGTGTCTGTGGGGGAAGATGAAGAAAGAGAAGAAGGGGAGGAAAGAGAGAGAGTAGTGAAGATGGCAGCTGTCTCGACCTTGCATTGTGGTAAGAAAAAAATAAAATGCACATGTTTTAGATTATAGTCATGGCTCAGTTCTGGAAATGATCTTTTTGCACACAGCATTAGATTGGATTTATTTGACAACTTTACATCAGGTTGATAGGAATTTTACAACCATAAAACAAAATAAAATGATAAAGGAAATTAAATCGCAATAAAGTAATAAAGTTAATTTTTACCAGGAAAGAGACGCAGAAGAAAGAAGAAAATTCCAGAAATAACCGTGTCATTGGATGTCTCAGACGCAGGGAAAGATGTTCCTGCAAATCCCGGTGAGTGAAGTGAAGCAAAGATTTTCAGTACTTATTCTCAATGTTGATTTAAGTAGTAGTGTATATGTTGAGAGTTCAGAACAGTCGTTATAAAAGCTTGGAGGATTGTTTCATTTTAATTTAGTATGCAGTGTCAGTAATGACTGTTTCTCTCCATGTGGTGTTATTTAAATGTTTCTGCTGTTTTGTTTTGTTTTTTCCTAACAAAGTAAAAAGAAGAAGCAGAAGAAAGATTCCAGAAGCTCCGCGGTTGTCTGGTGAAGACTTGGAGGAAGAACCAGGAAGTAAGTTTTCCTTTTAATTTCTGTTATGTTTATGCATCTTATATATTAATTTAGCATGCTACTGTTTATTAATAATTGTCCTAACTTTTTATTTTTTAGTATCGAGGCGTACCCGAAGAAAGAGAAATACCCCTGCTATAGTGGAAACAGAGGAATTAAACTCAAAAACTGTCCGTCGTGGTTCCGGTAAGATGGGATTAAATTAGGTTTACAGTTTTGATTGAGTATCGTTTTGTTTTATTTAATTTTTCTAATGGATTCTGGTTCATTTCATATAATTTAAGTTAGAAAAGAAGGACTACAAACGGATGTGGACATTTGTGGGTTTCAGTTTTAAATACTTAAGAGCAGAACTGAACAGACCTGAAAAACATGTTCTGTTAAATTACTGGTTCTTTAACATCCTGAATCCCAATTTGAATCTTGTTTTGATACCCGACTTACATCTATATGACACTCAAGCATCAGTTTCAGTACACTTCTTCTCTTTTACCAGCAAAGCGACCTTACAGAAGAAGGAAAGATGCCAAACCCTCTGCTGAAGGAGAGGAAAAAAACACACGTGTTTCTGCTGGTAAGAGCAAGTAAAATGCTACACATGAACACAAAAAAGACACGTTACAGAATCATCATCATCTTTGATATTTATCCAAATGCAGAGCAGCAGCAGCAGCTGCAGTCCAACCTGTTTCACTGGCCAGCACAAAAACTATCAGTGGCAGTAATTTCGATGTAGACTCAGGTACATCTACAGTCAAGAAAGTGATGGAAAAAAGTTATAGGTATTTGGAGGAAAGAGTAAATATATATAATAATGTGTAGTAATTAGAGTTTTGCAATGTTTTGTAGTATTATATATAGGGATGCAACTAATGATTGTTTTTATTATCAGTTAATCTGCCGATTATTTTTAGGATTAATTTATGAATCGTTTATTCCATGAAATGTCAAAAAAGGTGCTAAAAATGCTCATCTCAGTTTCCCAGAGCACAGTGTGACGTCTTCAAATTGCTTCTTTTGTCCGAACAGCAGCCCAACACACAAAGACTCTGCATTTATGGTCATAAATGACACAAAAAGCAGCAAATCCTCACATTTAAAAGGCTAAATCAGCGATTCTTTTTACTTTTCATTTGAAAAGTGACTGAAACGATTCATCGATTATCAAAATAGTTGGCGAGTCATTTTCTATCAATCAATTAATCGTCACATATACTCCATGTGGTTAGTGTCATTGTTTATGTGATATCTTAACATAAACACACACAAAGAAACAGTCACTATCACAAAGAATTGTTCTGTTCTGTTGACAGACCAATCTACATCATGCTCATTGTGAAGGAGTTACTTTGTTTGAGTGAGATGTTTTATCAAGTGTTTAACACCTAAAAGGGAAAAGAACGGAGCAAGTTGACAAGAGTTATAGCGCCGAAAAAAATACTATTAAGATAGAATCTCATCGTTATGTAAGTGGATTTTGAGAACTCTTCAAGCTTATTTTGTTAGCCTGAAATTAGCAAGCTAATCATATCATTTCACTCCTTTTTGCATCCATAGGAAAGAAGCGTCCTGGCAGAAAGATGGTTCGTGTTCCAATAGAAATTCCTCCGGAGCTGCTAAAGAAGCCCAAAGAGAAGATAGAGTACCACTGCTCGGTGTGTGGCAAAGAATTCCCTCATGCCTACAAACTAGAGAGGCACGCGCTGATCCACACCGGAGAGAAACCTTACTGTTGCTCCATCTGTGGTCGGGGTTTCAACCAAAAGGGAAATCTCAAAACACACTACAAAGTCCACTTTGGTGAGACTGGATTATACTCAATTTATTTCACTCTTCGTTTGAGTTTATTTACATTTGCAATAATGTGGTGGGATATTTGTCATCACTTGTTCTCTGCATACAGGATATACTTATACAGCATAATGTAAGTAATGTCATATCAGAGAAAATGCTTAATTTTTTTTTTGTCTTGATAAAAAATTTTTTCAAAGACTCTATGCCAAAGAGGGCAAAGAAGTCTTCTTGAGTTTGGTAAAGCTACTTCACAGTATTTCGGATGCAAATAGAAAACTTGACTGAAAAAGGAGTAATGTTAATGTTAGTCTGTTACCTGCCACTTGCAGCGATTCATCTAACAGCTGCGTTCTTGTTCCGTTACTTTCACAGGCAGAATAAAACAAAAGTTACTCCCAAACATACCGGAAATTGATTCGGTGTCAACAAACGCTGAAAATGACCAGCTTTGCTCCACAAACACGTGTAGTGGTTAGACAGCCAAGCTAATTGAACATGTTGTGTTATTTCCTGTGACTAGCCTAATAGTCACTTCAAAATAAAAGTTAAGTTGCGTTTGGCCCATTCAGTGCTTTTACTGTGAAGCTGCAGCTGTAGGAAATAATCCGTTTGCATTAGCAGCAACTTATCTGACTGGCCAAATATATTGATATGCAGCATCTGAATGCACATGAAATTATACCATTTATTGCAGTTTAAGCAGCCTTTGCGATACGTCAGTCGCACATGTTAATATTGCAATGACGATAAATTTTCAATATAACGTGCAGCCCTGGTTGGTGTCTTCATCCCACCACTGCAGAAGAAAATCCATCCATGTGTAGACAGAGAGCGTTGCCTGAGCGCCACGTCAGCACAGTTTTACAGTAGTTCAGCTCAAACAGTCATAGCCAGTTTCACAACTTTCTCACAAATACCTGTTAATTGCACACTTTTCAGAAATGATAATTAAATCAGCTGAGCAGTTAGTAGAGCTGTGTAGTTGCAAGAATGTGGCGATGTGATACACATTAGGACACAGGGATGATGCTATAGTATTTTGCAATATATTGCAGTACTGTAAGCAAGGCAATATATGCAGTTTTTTTTTTCAATCAAATTCTGTGAAAACTATCATGGTATAAAGAACACACCACAATATCCATAAAATCAGTTCAAAAAAAAAAGTTGACTTTTTATGCAATCAGCGACACTTAATCACAACAGTTTTGTGTAACAGCTTTAACAGTGCCACGAATTTCTGCATGTGAACTGTTAATTTAAAAAAGTGGTTTTAAGAATCAATACAGTATCACAAAACATAATACAGCGAGACTGATATGTGACTTTATTGTCTTACACCCCCGGCAGTTAGCAGGCTCCTAGCTACAGTACATTAGTTTAGCAATTAGCGATGGTTTCTCTCTCTCCCTCTTACTCTCCTGCCCTTCTTGCTCGGTGTGTTGTATATTTAGCTTCTTTGCTTCCTATATAAATGTAGTTCATTTACCTTGTTGTAGGTGAAGTTCAGTGAATTACAAGTGCAGCTCCGCACCATGGAAAACCATTCATTAGCTCCTGTTATGTTAGTTAGCCAGCTTCCTATAAGTGGGAGGACCCAGCATAACTAAGCTCCCACTCTCAGTGTCTGAGTGAAGCACAGCTCACTCAGCGACACACCTGCAGAGAAAAAAAATTTGGGGTCACGCCTGAAAAAACCTCTGATTCTTAGGACCAGCAGGGAATAAATCAGGCCTGCTTGCAGTGCACTGGCTGAAACGAAATGACAGCCAACAAAAGGTGACCAAATTAAACGGTCTGTGTACTTTTTACTTTACTTAAAATTAATCACTTCTCTGAGTTTAGAAAGTGATTGAAACATTTGGTATATATGTTAGTTCACAACTCAACAATATACATAACATTGAATATGTCTTTTTTTTTTATTTAAATGCAGAACAGTTACATATTATAACTGTAACTGAGTTTTGTCTCCAAATTACCCAACAATAATAGGGATGGGAATGGAAGGCAGAGCAACACAACACAGAGTGCAATCATTTTACAAATACAATATTTCAAGAATTATATAAGACTGGCAACTCAGTGGAAACTTGACAAAAACAAAACTGATTTTAAAACCAGTGCTTATATTATGGTAAACCACAGGTGAAGTGAAACTGCAGTCCTGCACAATGCCAGGATTGTTACATTGGTGCTAAGCTGATTTTTCGTCTCTCCTTTGTGAAGGTCGTAAGGGAACTGTGGACTTTGACGATGAGGTGAATCCCATCACTTCAGAACTCTCTGAATACCTGAAATCTCTGCCAGGAGAGTCCAGGATCAGATCGTCCCTCCACTGTCTGGAATGTGGAAAAAAATGTGAGAGTCAGTCAGCCTTACAAGCACACCACATCACTTCACACACAGACACAGCTGCTGAATCAGACAGAGTGGAGCACACTGCGTCAGAGCTTTACTTCTGCCGCCGCTGTGGCTTTCAGTTCACTGAAAAGGAAAAGCTGGAGGAACATATGAAAACACACATCAAGGAAAAGCCCTACTCATGTCCCGACTGTGGCAAAAGATTCATCAATGAGAGCTACATACAAATTCACCAACGCATCCATACTGGGGAGAAACCGTTCCTCTGCTCCCAGTGCGGCAGAGGTTTCCACACGGCTTCGTCTCTCAAGCTGCATGAGATGCAGCACTCCGGGGAGAGACCATTTGCGTGCTCCATCTGTGGGAAGAAGTTTCGCATAAACTCGTACCTGACAGCACATTACCAGACCCACATCAAAGACAGACCCTTCATTTGTAGTGTCTGTGGGAAAGGCTACTCCAGAGCTGAGGAACTGAAGGTGCACCACAGGCTTCACACCGGAGAGAGACCCTACGAGTGTGGACAGTGTGGGAAGAGCTTCATTTACCGCCAGGGTCTGCGACAGCATCAGCGCACACACGCTGGGAGACGCATGGGGCCAACCAGACAGCTCGGGAGACCGAAGCAAGAGGCCAGACTGGACATCTAACAGTTGATGTATTGACAAAGTTATTTGTTGTTAACTGCGTCTGAAGATATTACAGTAAATTGTGCTTCTTTCCTGATCTTCCTTCCATTCCTCCCACCTACAGCAGAGACAGTTAGTGTGTCTGATAAAAAGCGTTAGAGTCGCTGTGGATTGCCAAGAATAATCGGACGCTTACTGTGTTGTCTTTCTTGTACTCATGTTTTGTACCCATGTTTTTATGTTTAATCTCTTCTAGTAGCCCATCTGTACAATTTGAGTGCCTTTGTATCCTGCATGCCAAATACTAATATTTAATGTTTTAAAAGTATGCACAATATCCTTGTTATTTTAAAGTCCATAATGATGGAATACAGACATTTTTTAAGAAACATGTTTGTGTTTTTCCTACTCGTCTAAAAATGTATTCTGAAAGAAGAGGTATCATGCTATCCTATAAATGCTGTTACAATGTCAGTCATGTTGAACGATCCCAGAGCGTTACATAATAATAATTATGGATGCATGGTATTGGATTTTTTGACGATATCTGATGCACCAGTATTTTACAACTCAAGATGATATTGATACAGATAAAGATATACATTTTTATTTTTTTTCCCACAACTAATTACAGAGATCATCAAGTCTCTTCTGTGGTGGAATTTAAATACTATGCCTTATTATACAGACTCTTACCATGTTGACCAGCTGGCATAAAATACAGAGCTTAAAATGATGTCATATTCATTCCTTGAGCAAAAGAAGGATGATTACATATATATGTATGTGTGTGTGTGTGTCCAGGATCAGCAACAAAAGAGAGGGACACCTTTTGCTTCTTTTGCTGTGTGTGACTGGAGGA
>JAPQLA010000019.1:7944597-7959079 GCA_029822935.1 Naso vlamingii
ATAATTGAGTGGTTTATGGATAATGTAAACAGCTGTTAACCTGCAGCTATAAATTGCTTCGGCGTGTGTGTGTGTGTTGGTTCTGGATGTTGCATTAGCACCACATGTTGGGTAACGCTGGGTGCTCAGAGTTCAAACACAGTTGACAGGAGAAGTCATTGCCAAATACAGAGTGTTTCAATCTGGGAACTTTGGGGTTGGCTATTCTGTTGTATTCTTTATTTTATTTTCGTTTTTGCACCTGGAGCTTCATTGTTGGACTTTGACCTGTTAGACAAACAAAGCTCCACGACACAAACTTCTGCTCCTTAAAGTGAAGTAGAATAAAGCCTTAAATCAGCAGTGATGAAAGACAGTATTAAGGATCTTAACTGACATAAAGCTGATCGAATAAACTACAAAACGTTGTTAGAGATTAAATGTCAAAAGGAAAAGTAAACTGAGTTTTATGGCCCTTTTGCTCATCTGATTACTGATTATGTTATGACTGTGCGAGTTGGCCTGCCCCTGCTTGTTGTTTTTTTTCTGCTTCCATGGAATTGTTGAATGTGAATCTAGGTTGGAAATTCCTGATTCCCAAAACTGCTCTCTTAACGCAAAGGATGAAAACACGTTTAGACTTTCAAACGAGGACCAGCATCTGTCTGCACTCCTGCTTTTCTCAGTGTGAAAATACACAGATTTTTGTTTAAACTTTCAAAAGTCCATCAATCCTAACAGAAGACCCTGAAAATTAAAACACTTTACAGAAAACTTTCTCTGGGACATTGACATTATCAAACATACGCTTAAACACAACACCATCAAGCAGCATTGCTCTTGTATAAATGCAGAAAGACTCCAACTCTTTCACTGGGATCTCATAAAGACAGACTGGGCTTTTTATGTGATTTATTTTTCCTTCTCTGCTTTCTGCCCGTCAGTGTAAATTCTGAAAATCCACCCTGAGCTTCCTCTGTTTTGTTGGATAAAGTCGATGTTATTTGCAGGCGTTCAGGGTTGCAGAGGAGGAGTTGGGAATTCCAGCTCTGTTGGATGCAGAAGACATGGTGGCTCTGAAAGTTCCTGATCGCCTCAGTATCCTGACATACGTTTCCCAGTATTACAACTACTTCCATGGACGCTCCCCGAGTGAGTATCAGTGTCTCACTTTGTGCATCTCTGCCTTTGTCCAGTGCTTCCTGTCCCACCTGTCTCTATGTTCATGTACTGTATGTGTTTGGTGCAGTTGGCGGTATGGGAGGTATAAAGCGGCCAGCTGAAGGCCCCACAGAGGAATCAGGTGGAAAGAAGAACCAGCCGGTGGTGTCAAAAGTGTTTGTCTCTTCCAAACCTGCCAGAGAGAACAGCCCTCCTCCCTCCAACAAAATCACAAAACCCGCTCCTTCCCCAAAACAAACCAGAAATGCCATGCAGGTAACCTCTGCCGCCTGAATCCTTCACACAAGTGAAACCAAGTTATGAATCACATTTGAGAGTTCAGAAAGTGTTAAAAAGGCTTGATTTTGAAATTGTTTCACTGATGAGAAATGTGGAAGTTTGTCACATTAAACACGTTAAATGTGACACAAATACCTACAAAGTTCTGCTGAGTCGCCACTAAACTGCTTTTCCAAAACAAACCAAAACCCCGCAGTGATTCAGATCAGTTACAGCCAGCATGGTAGCGAATGAGCTGTCCTTAACGGTGCACAATAAAATACCCACAATGCACAGCAAATTTGAGTGTACATTCCATGTACCCTACATTTTACTCCCATATACCACAACACAATGCAGTCGTGTATTTCCGAAGGAGAAGAAGAGGTTAGAAAGCCAGTAGGGTTTGCTAATGTTAGCTAGCATGTTAGCTAACAGAAGTGGTCAGCGAATTAACCAAAGACGTCTTAATAAATGTCTGAGGTGAGTTTGCATTCGCCTCCATCTGTGTCCAGAAGCGAAAGCTTTACCCAAAGCAGCAAAACATTCAGAGGAGATATACTCTAACAGATTTAGCCACCGATAGCTAAATTAGCCGTCAGCTCTTGAGTTTGTGGACTATCACAGCTTAAGTGATCAGGACTGATCAGGACACAGGACCGTAGCTGACAAAAAAAAAATTCCACATCATTGAAATTTCAACACTTAGTGATTGAACACTGAAAAAACTACAACTCCTACACACGTCAGTGCTGCGTGCTCAGTTTGTTTACATGATGCTGAGCACTGACACAATGATGTTTAGAGAACTTCTGTGTAGTGTCCGAAATCTCGTCCAGTCATTCCTTATATAGTTCACTATATAATACACACTATATAGGATGTAGTGAGTACGTGAGTAAATGATTTCAAACACAGCGAACCTCTCTCCCACTCTTGTAGGATGTTCAGGTCGGGAGATCCCAGCAGACGGGCACCCTGAGTAACAAATGTGTGCACTGTAACAAACATGTTCACCTGGTGCAGCGACATCTAGTGGACGGGAAGCTCTATCACAGGAGCTGTGCAAGGTATTGGTAATATTTCATTGTACTCTAGTACAAGACAACATTACAGGGCATGTAAAAACATTAAAAAATAGGGAGCAACACTAGGCTGTCTGGAAAGTTCTTTTGTTATAAAAGTATTGATGTGTGTGTGTGAAAGGTGCAATAATGTGAGTCAGTTATGGGAAGAATTTTTAGCTTGCGCTTCTTGCCTTTCAGGTCACTGTTCCCTACCAACACAACTGCAACTCTCAAAGATTCACCCACAAACACCCCAGTTTCCAAATTCCCTCCTCTACCTGACTCCACTAAAATGACCACGAATACTCCCACCAGTAACCCCTCCCGATTGGGCCCAATGTGGCTGACGGAGAAACCCAGCAACCCTCCCAGCTTCTCCAGCACTTTTCCCGCTTTGTCTCCTTCTCGGCCTGCCGCAAGTCTCTCTTCTGCTGCTAAAGACACTCACACACCTTCAGTCTCCAAACCCACAGCTTCTCGGACTACACCTGAGTCAACCTTCACCACAACCACTCCTGTCATCAGCAGGCCCACACCTGCTCCTCGGACTTCAACCACGGCGGCGAAGACGCTGCAGTCCAAACTCAAGTTCTTCCAGTCAGACGACAAAGCTAGTGATGAAGGGAAAACCACAGGAGGTCAGCCTGTGACTGTGGTTGTGAATGTTGGTGGTGTGAGCATGAACACAGGGGTGGAGGGAGCCAAAGCTGCAGGTGCAGGCGGAGACTCAGGGAAGACGAAAGCCTCAGCAGCAGCCTTCATCTCCAGAAAACTGGCTGAGGAGAACAACAACAACAACAGTAAGCCCTCATGGACGACTGTAGCGCTCAAGAATACTGAGAAGTGAGTAGTCTCACCACACACACACACACACACACACACACACACACACACACGCACACACACACACACACACACACACTCCATGACTTGACTTAGCAATGCCTTGCTTTGGCCTGACCTCTACTGGTGAACAACAGCAACTGGTAATCAGGGCTGGGAAGGTTACTGTGGAAATGCATTAGGTTACAGATTACTAGTTGCCCTATGTAAAACGTAATAAGTAATGTAACTACCTCAGTTACATTATCACAGTAATATAACTGGTTACATTTGATTACTTTTTGATTACTTCCCTTAATTTCTTACTAATGTTTTCAACTGTTAAGTATTTTCAGAAGTTTAAGCCAGGCCCTGTAACCTTACAGTAGCACTCAACACGGATCAGGCGACATGCCTGCAGATGTTTCCTCAGGTGTGACATGGAAAGTTCTGCCGTCAATAACGTATTAACAGCTGGTAGACATGTTTTGTGTTGCACTGTTACGTTCGAGCCCTTTTCTGATTTCTGATTGAAATGTTGTTGTTTTTTTGTTTGTTTTTTAAAATTCCAGCATAGATGTGGTGGCGACTCCTGGACAGGTTGTTTGGTTTTCAGCGGCAGTGTGGATTGTTTTGACAGACGTGGGGGGGCTGCAAATTCAAACAAGAGAACCAATCAAAAGCATTGGAATAACATTAAACTTTACTAAATGGCTTTGACAGGAAATGACAAAAGAACTCATAGTGCACATCAAAACATGCTTTGTAATCATTAACATTTTCAAAAGTAACTGAAATTTAATTACATATTTTTCCTCAGTAATTGTAACAGATTACAGTTACATTTATTTTTTAATTAAATTATGTAATTCTGTTACGTGTAACTAGTTACTGCCCGTCACTGCTGATAATATCACCTTACCTCTCATCAGACCATCTCAGGCTGAGACGCCGAAGAAGGAGACGGAGGCTGTCAGAGGGAGGGTGAAGCTGAAAGCAGACCCGTCACTCCTCGCTGACCTGCAGACTCCGAGCCTGGCCGACAGGAGTGGACTCGGAGCCAGAACTCCAGACCGAGGAGCCTGGAAGCCCAGCAGTGCATCACCCAACACCTCAGGTTACACACACACACACACACACACTTTGAACTTTGTGTATAGAGCTGCTATAATGCAGTATTTATGTAAGTTGAATTAATTTTTATTGTTACCTAGAGCTGAGCAATATGGTCTGAAAATAAAATCCACGATTTTTTCATACCACATTCAATTTTAATAGTTTTTTTTTTAACTGCAAAAGACAAAGGAATTATTTCAAATAGGTTGTTTTTATTTCAAACAAACATGAATTTCCCTATTGGAAAATAATGTGCAAACCAGCTTTAGCCAATCTAAAGATTTTTTTTAATTAAGGTTTGATCAAACGAAGATGAATTCTCCAATTCTGGATCATTGAAGTGCCAGTGTAACTTTCACCAAACTTTACTTATAAAAAATAAGATCCCACAGCTGAGTATTTATCATATTTACTCTAGTTAAAGGTAAAATTGATTTTCATGATTTTCATTTTATGACATTGTCCAAACAGCAGGGTGGAAAATTAGCCCCTGCCACTGGCCAAATGCAGGTAAATTTGATCGACCCACCGGCCACAGTGGCCAGTTACAAAAGATTCAAAGACAGAGTCGAGCTAAAGGACCTCCTGTTGTTCCGGGGCTCGTAAAAATAGAATCGGGGAGGATGTAAATTAATTTTGGGATGGATCTGAGATGCAAATTGAAAAAAGAAAAAAAAAAAAACACCTGCTAGCGTTACAATGAATGTTGATGAAAATGAAACTGACTTGTGTAGAACAAACGATACTTTCATCTGCCTGTTAGCTAACCAGTCAGCAGCCAACATTTGCATTTACAGTGAGCTAATGATAAAGTCAACAGCTCAAATCACGTTACTAACATTAAGACCCACCACTTAATAACTTAGACCTACTTAACGTTACTCCTCGTCATCCCATATAAGGCTAAAATTTCTCTGTCATCTTTCCTTGAATTTTGTCCTGTGACGTGTCGCCTCTCCCCGTGACAGGTTCTTTCATCCCTCCAACTGAGGCACAACAGTTAGCAGGCTAAATATGTCAATATTCTTAATTAATTTGAATATTTCTTTCGTCCATCATCGTCATTAATATTCCCATCCAGTAATGAAGATCTCCGGCCTGTGTCTCAGGGTCTCTGTCTACAGTCAACGTGCAGTGGCTCTGAGATGAGAGGCAGCTCGGCTGCTTTGCATATCAAACACATGGCTCATTGGTATATAGGCTACGTAACATTTATGTCAAATTAAATAAGCCTACAAGTCTGCAATCTGCCCTCTAATTTACTGAATCCTTTTAGTTTTCATTTCCAGCAGTGCTCTGAACTGTTACAACTGGAGAATGTTTGTGGGAGTTATAATGTGTTATGAAACCCAGAGTTCAAAAGATGCTGTTGTTATCAGTTATAATTTTATTTATTTATTTTGTTTATTTGTTAGGGACAGTGCAGGTCAACATAGTACCACATCCGCTTGTTACATACAAGTTGGTACGACTAATGTTCCACATACAAGTAAGGGCTGTTATAAAGCCTTATATATATAATGCATTTATAAGACTTCATAAACGTGCTTATGATGCATTATAAGTGGTGGGTTCATAAGAAGTGTTACTCTTTTTTGATAAAGGAGTTTGTTCCTCTGGTGATTATATTCAGGGCGTTCCATGAGAGTGACAGTTTTACAACACACAGTTACAGTATGTAGAGATTTATACTGTTGCTGTTGGTGCAAAATGTCTTTGCAGCAAAACAATAACAGGACTGACTTTGGACTTTGGATGGGACTCTGAAGTATATTTTGATTTCTTTTCTCTCAGCAGCATCAGAGAACGAGTCTCCTGCAGACTGGAGGTCAAAGCTCAAACCTGTCTCCAAAGATGCCAAGTAAGACTTGATTTATTTGGATTTTATTAATTTGGTCTGTTTTGTATCCGTATTGTGTGTCCAGTTAAGTCTTTGCTCTTACTGGCTCAGTTCCTGATTTTATGCCTCCAGTAGGGAGTATGTGTGTGTGTGTGTGTGTGTGTGGGCTTGCTCACAGCGTATCGACATCATCAAGCATTAGGAGCTTTTTTCTCCCGATGTCCTGTCCATCCATCCATCCATCCTCCTGCAGGACGCCTGTACCTGCTGATCCTCCAAATGTCTCAGCCTTCATCCGTAGTCAGAGCTTTTGGTCTCTCCTCTTCCGCCACATGCATGTGAGCCCCAAATGGTGTCAAGACTGAGCAGAGTCCTCCGTGGTGCAACATATGCTCATTGCTCAGAGTTCCTTTCCCCACATGACCTTTCCTCCCACTCTCATGAATCAAAACTGTTGCAAACAGAAAAGGGACGGCGTAGGAGCAGATAAATTGTCAGTAATTAAATTCTGTCTCTCTTCTTCTCCTTTTTGCCCATTCTCCATCCACAGCCCGGCTGGTCCTTCACCGTTCGCCCCTAAACCACGGACTAATGGAGCTGGAAAGTCACAGACCTCTGAGCTTTCTGTTGGGCCTTCTTCATCCCCTCCTCTTCCCCGCCCGAGCTCTTCTGTGACTCCACCAGCGCCAAAAGGTAACATGGTCACCTGTGCTATAATGTTGTTTTGTTTTAATACGATGTGACCGAAAAACCTCACACACACATTGCTATCTTGTTTCCTGCTGTTTACATATTCATCTGCATTTTTAACGTCTTTTTATTTCAGGATTCCTGAATGGTCAGGGAGACCTAACTGCAAATGGCACCAAGTCAGAGTCGAAGATTTCTAAGGTATCGAACGTCTGACGGAGAATAAGTTTGCTTCAGCATATGTCATTTAAATTGAATCCCTTTGAGGTTTTGCTTCTTTGTTCAGTCAAAGTAAGCATTTAGAAGATGATTCCTTGAGCCAGTGCACACCAGGCGCACAGCCTACTGCTGCTGCTCTTTAAACATTTCTTGGTTAGGGTTAGAGAGTTTGTTGAATATTTGTGCATTGTTGAACAACTGCTAAACATTTACAAATAATTTGTAAAAAACAAACAAAAAACATTTACAGATAAAGTGAAACAGTTGAATTGTTGAACGTCAACTGATATGTTGTTGAAATGTTAATAATACTCTGTAAACTATCTACAGGTTGACTATCCAAATAAAGTGTTACCGATGTTTTTTATTCCATTTTTATTTACGTTAATTGGAATTCAAATTATTTAAAGAAAGTTTTATTTATTAACGCAGTCATTTATTTTTTTTACTCGTATTTGGGACTCAAATACTTTGGGAGACAATGAGACAGATTGCCACTTAACAAAGGCACTAGGATCACTAACTAATGTACATGTGTGTAAGATCTTAATTTTGCTTCTGTGTGTGTGTGTGTGTGTGTGTGTGTAACATGTGTAGACTAAGCAGGGCTACATTCTGAAAGAGGACATCTTGAAGGAACTGCAGGAGATTGAAGAGAATTTGAATGCGTTGGAGAAAAGAGGCGTCGAGTTGGAGATGAAACTCCGCAGCAGTGAAGAAGGTAAAATGAACACACGCAAACTGTAAAAGTAAGCGGTGAATAAAGGCAGACACAGAGAAAGGAGTCATATAGGAATAACTTTGTGTGTGTGTGTGTGTGTGTGTGTGTCAGAGGGTGAAGATGACTCTGTCATGGATGGGCTCATGGTTGAGTGGTTCAACTTGATCAGGAACAAGCAGGTGGCCATACGCCGGGAGTCTGAACTGGTCTACATGTGAGTAATTGCACACCCACACACACACAAACACACTTAGAAAAAAAGGGGCATGCCACTATTTAGCGATTAGTGAAGCAGACTTGTGGCCAGAAGGTTGACAGTTTGAATTCCCAGTGTCCTCCCACCTCCGTCCCACAGCAAGGCATCCTGGAATGAGACAGCTCACCCCACACCGACTTCAGTGGACAGACAGCGTGAAGCAGAATGCTGCTTAACAGCACACATGCAATGATTTTATTTCAAAAATTACAGAGGCATTAATTCTTACATTTTTTAATTACAAATTAGTTAAGTAAGATATCTGAGTTTAAAATCAAATGTGCAATAAAATACATACAGTTGTTTAAGTCATGGAGATTTTTGCAGAATGAGTTATCCATGGATCGTGTAAAGGCGAGTTGAACTGCTGAGTCATGCTTATCTAAAACTGCTCCGATCGAAAGTGTTTATGTTGACATCAGAGAAATTGGCCACGTGTAATGTTAAAGGGTGTCGCTCATTGTGACAAACCCAAAGAGAATTATCACCCCCTCAGTCAGTATGTTTACATGACGTTAGAGAAAATTGATTTATTGTCTTAGTCCGGCTAAAACTGGACTTTAAAATGAATGTAAACATGTAAGTCCGACTGAAATTGCACTAAATCGACCTACTCAAAGTCAAGCTAATACACCCAGATAATGCGATTTGGAGTCTAATTACTCCTACATATTTACACCTCAACCGGACCCGGACTGGACTAAACAATCTGCACGTGATCCAAAGCCCCTGCGGCGTCTTTCACCCACAACTCAAACAGCATAAATTGTTATGTCATAAATGTAGAAGAAAGCCGGGAAGAAAACAAAAATCTTGTAAGCCTGAGGGGAAGTGTGTGTCGAACCAAAAGTAAAGCGTAGATATGAAGTGTACAGGGCTGTAAAGTTGTCTATGTTTACATACATGTATATAGATAATAGCAACCAGCTGAACGGGACATATCACCGCCTACTGTAGCAGAGTCGGACAATAAATCGATTCTCCCTCAGCGCTTGTATACTGGGACAAAGACAAGTAGTCCAGTGAATTGGCCTAATTGAGCTTTAAGCGTAGCTCAACTTAACTGTCGAGTTATGTACTGACTGTGTGTTCAAGTTTGGTGCGAGTAAAATAATTTGCCTCCTTTATTGGCTGAATTTGACCGCTAGAATGTTTTGTGTATTTTCTTGCTTCATTTGCATGAGTAACTTGCTTGTGAGGACTAAAATGATGCAAATTTTTGCGAGAAGGGAGGGACTTGGTTGAGCTTGACTACACTGCGAGGGTTGCTGCTTTGTACCTGCTGTAGAGCCCAAAACATTCAGAGATCCAGACACTGCCGTGTCCGGGTCCGGGGCCGCTTCATGACAGGTGCAGAGTTGTTCGATAATCAATAAATATTCCCTGTTCGGCAGCATGCTAATTTGCTCTGGTTAAATGAAGAGTTTTCCCTCCATTTCTCCAGTACATTCTTAATATCGCACATCACTGTCTGGAGGATCTCAGTGCTGATTGGCTATTGCGGCGCAAATTGGTCGCTATAGTTCAGATTTTTCAACTCTTGCGAATTAGCAAATAACACTAAATTTGAGCTATTTGCTTCATTCATGCTGCACAGTTTGCTGAATTTGCTTCACCTGACAAGAACTTGCTTGCGTGATGAAGTGTTTTTCAGCTCATCATTTTGGTTCTGGCCGGTCTCACATCAAAGTATGTAAAATACCTGATTTTAGCTGATTCACTAAAAGATAATGTCAATGTAATATTTTTCCTGTCTCAGTGTGAAAAGTACATGCAGTACCAGCAGGAGGTAATAATGATAAACTTAGGGGCAGTTTACACGCGCAAGTTCTTGCATCAAACAAAACACTTTTGTTGCGGTTCGACCTTCCTTTTACATGAGAACGGCGTGCTGGCGCCCCTGAAACCGCAAATGTTTGAAACCAGGTTCCAGAGAGGAATCTTTTGAAACTGCAGCCTTCTTTCCGGCTGTGTAAACTGGCAGACGGATTGCCAGTGATCACAGTGACTACACTAATGCTAATGCTAGCGTAAGTCAATGCATTCCGCTCTAGCCGCTACCAAACTCTGATTAAACTCTCCACAGTGCACTGAAAGCAGGTCGAATATGACGACAGTCTGTTGAGGCGCGTTCGAGTGTTTGTATTATAAAGTTAGAAGTCAAACTACAGCCGAATTTCTCTCATTTGTGGCTGCTTGGAGCTTAGTAGCAACAGGAAGTAACCAACCTCAGCAGCTTTGATGATATGTCAGTACAAACAACATCCACTGAGTACTGGCCTGGCATGTATACTGCAGTGCTTTAGGTTGTTTGTGTAAACGCATGGGGTTTTTTTAAAGATGCAAAGGAAAGACCTTTCCTGTTTTTTAGAAGGGCTGCTTTCGTCTTAACGTGGCCCAAGTATAAAAGACAAGAAAGTCCACTGAGGTCAAGTTGGTGAGTTATCACCGGATTTTTATTCACAAGGCCAGGGTTTGATTTCTGTGTGAAGGCAGAAGTCAGTGTTTATCATTTTAAGGAGGTACTTTTTTTAAATGTAACCACAATCTTTCTCTAAATCTAACCAAGTAGTTTTTGTTTCTAAACTTAACCAAATCTGACCCACGTGTGAAAGGTTTCTCAGCAAGCCTTATTTTGGTAGTCTAGATGCAGGGTTGTTTTTTTCACAGCCTGCAAATTTATCATTTTGTTTGCTCTCATCAGTGTTATTTTTAGTCTCATAAACTGCACACCACCTTTTCAGCACCAAACAACAGACAAAGTAAGCGACAAGCTAAATGTTGAGTGAAAATGAATCCTGCTCTTGACAGGAGGTCACAAACTTCATAAAGTAAGTTGTCAAATAAATTTTATTTGTTGTGGTTTGCAGTTTGTGTTTTCCATAATTATGGTAAGTCATATTAATGGGTTAGTGAGGAGGTTCAGTCAGGAAATGGCTGAAATAATTTGTCATAAAAAAAAATGGTACAAAAGATCACGAGCAAATGTTTTGGGGTGGCCATCCAAATATGTAGAGCGCCAGATTTGATGAATTTAAATTAGAAATTTTTACAAAGCTCATTCAGTTTGTGTAGCACTTTGGCAAAATATTTGGTGTCTCTAATGTACTTAGTTTATTTGATAGCTTTCACCAGAGCTTTCAACTGAAGTCCATGGAAACTGTGATTAGGCAGTAATGGACAAATATTGGACCAGGAAATGAAAGCAAAATAAAATATGTCAAACAACCAGACTAAAGACATTATATTCATAGGAAATAGTCACAAGTGCAGTAATCATTTGAGTTGATCTTTGTTTGTTTTTTCATGTGTAGTGGAAGAACCCAGGACCTGGAGGAAGAGCAGCCGAGTGTTGAGCAGGAGCTGAGGAGACTGATGGAAAAACCAGGTGACGGATTGGAGGAAAACACTTTGAACATGAGTCAGAACAGGAAAACTGATCAAACATTTGAGACTGAAGATGTGTTTGTGTTCGAACAGAACATCTGAAAACAAACTGGGACCGTAAGAGAGAGGAGCAGCTGATGGCCAAGCTGGTGGAGATCGTCAATGACAGAAACGCGATTGTAGAGAGTTTAGACGAAGACAGACTCAGGTAAGTATACAACTGATTATGTGTTGTTTTTAGACAGAACTATTTTTGGACTGCACAGTGTTAAATGTTTAAAAAAATTACATGGATGCCCAAACTGAACAGTTTAATGGCCCAACAAGCCAAATGTTCTTTAGGCCACATTCAGACGAAATCTGGTGATCTGTCGATAATGGAGCTCTTTCCATTCATCTTAAATAAGGTCTGTCTGTTCTGGCTGCGGCGGTTCCAGCCGCAGCAGCTGCCCAATTAAAAAGCAGCTGGATCTGGCAAAAAAGTTGAGACCGGTTCAACTTCTGCCGGAACGCAGCACGACGTCACGGGGGGGGGGGCAAGGGGCGTCTGCCAGTGATTGACTGGAAGAGATGTAGAGTAAACATAAAGGACTTGTTTACAATGGAACAGCAGCTTTTAGCATCGGTGAGACGGAAGAACGACGTGGCAGTCATGACCTTTCCTGAGCGGTACAATCCCTCCTGCAGGGATTACAAGGATACCAGTAGACGTGGAGTCGCCTGGTGTTGTGTTGTTGTTCAAGTCGGCATTTCAGGTTGGTAAGGTTAGCTGTTGTTGTTCAACTGCCATAGTGGCTAATAGGTAAACAACTTGATGTCACAGAATGGGGCCGTGAATGTTAATTATTTGACACTACCACCACCAGACAAACCCACCGGACAGCCCCACAGCATTTCGCCGGATCGCCTGATTTGGTCTGAATACGGCCTTACTGTCCGAGTCAGTAACATGGCCTCAGTTGAACTGATGTTATGTTTTACTCGACTAACCTTAGAATCCCAGGGCCCATCCACGGCCTGAAAAACCACTTTTAAAAAAAATAATTGCCATAAATACATTACTTGCCATAGCCAGACACTTGAAATACTGTTTAAATTGTAAGATTTTCAAGTTTCCGATGGTCATTGAACGTCTCGACATGTACCAAAATCCAAGCATAAATTTAACTTAAAACTGACTTTTCATCAGATTTGCTTCATTCGTCATGTCTTCTTTAAAAATCTGCCAGAAACAAACCGTTTGCTCAGTCTACAATCTGTAAGAAAGAAAAAATTCTTCGTTTCTTTGTGCACTCTCGAAGCCATGAATGATTCAGATAGACCCTCCCCTCACTTCTCTGTAATTTATGTGCACAGTAAACCCTGAGCGCTGCCTTGCAGGATGCCTTATGTAGCCTGAATACAGGCTGAAGAATTACTCCTGCATGTATGTAGAGCCACCAAAATATTTTCCTGTGTTCCTCAGACTCGAAAGCACCAAAAAATATGTTGCATATGCTGATTCCTTATTTTTTCAGTTTTTGTAAATTAAAAATCAGAGAAATTCGATGTTCGATTTTTCTTTTTTTTAATGATTTAGAGCATTGTAACTTTGTTAACTTGCATAGGAGGCATTGTTGAGTTACCTCCTTCTCTTGCCATGGTTGTCTTGAATCCATAGAGGTGCAGGACTTTATAGTGCAGTAAAAAATGATCCCACAGTGAGTAAAAATGTGACAGAAGCAAAAAACGGCCAAAACTTTTGGGGATTCCAAAGCCAGTGCATGTACGCTCACACAGGTATGAATTGTGTTTAATCTGTGTTCTCTTCTTCTGTGTTCTCACGTTATTTTTTCAGGGAGGAAGAGGAGGATGAGCAGCTAGACAAGATGATGAAGACTTTCAGTGAGTGTCTCCACCACCTCCACAGATCGTCTGACACACACACACACACACACACACACTGCCCTGCAATTTAGTTATTTCAACCCCAGTGTCACTGCAACTTAGTCGGCTTATAAATTATCCAATTCAGGATTTCCATCATGGCCGCCTCTAATTGACACAGATAGAATTCTCACCATGGTTTATGGACGTGTGTGGATATGTGTGTGTGAATGTGCAACATTTTTACCACTGGCCAATGTTTTCATCTCATTTGATCTAATGACTGCTAATGGAAAAAGCATCAAACAAAATGCTCCCTCTCTCTGTCAGCAGAGTTCCTATTAGACAAATGGATAATGCAGCTGGTTAATTTGACCCTCTGATAGAAAAGAGTTAAAGCAGGATTCATTTGCAATTCATGACTGGAAAAGCACGGCTGAAATTGAGGAGATTTATTGAACTTTAGCGAAAGGTCGTTATGCTACACCGAATGAACGTCGACCGTGGGCCAAAGACTCGTCATTTCACTTTCATGTATTCATAAAGTTAATGGCAAAGTTTCACAGTTCATTTCCACTCTGAGTCGAGACAGATGCTACTTTGTATCACAACCACAAAAATAAAATGTTTTGTTTTGCTGGCAGGTGTTCTTGTAACAGTCAACAGAAAAACTGACCTGAGAAAAAGATTTAGAAGAAGCTATGACGGTTAATCAAAATGATAGACATGAAGTCTGTGAACCCGAAACAATGGCTTTAAACATGTTAAAAAGTTCTGTACAGCTGTGAGGATCTGCACAGTTAGATGTTAATTCTCTGCAGGTTCGTTGAATGACACCTTTTACGTAACACGTGGTGATTTGATCTAACCCAGACCAGAGACTCCGCCCACTCCACTGAGTGGACTTGATTCTCTTGGTCTGGCACTGTGCTGTAAAACTGTGAGTCTCCCCGTTGAAAAAACGATTATCCAATGAGTGCCGGGGGTGAGGAGCCAAAGGCGGGACTGACGCAGCTGTCTGTCAAGAAATATCTGACATTTCAACCCACAAAGCCGTGTTACAGGACCAGTGTCTTTCA
>JAPQLA010000019.1:8032898-8044284 GCA_029822935.1 Naso vlamingii
CACACACACACACACACACACACACACACACACACACATACACACACACACACTCAGTGGGCCTTGCCACCAACCTGGAGGAGATTAGAACTTCTTAATCTTCTCTCGTCCCTATTTGTGCTGCACAAACACAAACTAAAACGTGCAAATTGTTCCCTAACATGAAAATCTTGAGGCCATTGCCAACAGGAGCTGTCAAGCTACTTTATGCTAGCCTTGTTAGCTTGTGTTCTTGTACTCTTAAAAAAAGACCAGTGGAGAAGTGCATAATGCAATAAATATGAGCAAAACTTTTTGCGGAATAATAAATTGGATTAAACCTTTAATCCATTTGCAGAGTTTTTTTGGTTTGTCCACCTGCTGTAAATGAGATGAAGGGAAAAAAAGTCACTGGGAAATACGTCAGAATTTAGCATGTTCACTTGGGTCTTACGTTTACATAAAAAATTGAGCTGAGCCGAGGTAAGAAAAACCCGTGTATGCTGCAAAGTCCACTGACCATGTGGTAAATGGTGAGTGTGCCCATCTCCATTGCACACAGAAGCCCGGATTTACACATTTTTGACCGATGGAAAAGGGCTGTTAGCCTTCTGTTCTGTATACAGTTTTCTTATCACAGAATTTTTCCTGTAATTCTTTGTCATTATGTCCCACAACCAACTGTGTTTGAAATGTCCAGCCAGAGAGGTGTAGATAAAGAATATTTTTTAACTGAAAGAAAAACATCAGAAGTAAACACTGGTTTATATGAAAACATTGAAATCATAGATTGCAAAGGCAATCATGGACAGCCCACAGTAAACAGGTTTGAGCTCGCTAGCAGTGCTACCAGCTCGATACCCCTGTCGATTATGTGACCCCTGTCTTGTATGTCTGTGTTGGCCTCCAAGAGTCCCTTTTCCCCTGAGAGATGCTTAACATGAACATATATCCTCTCTCTGAGTCTTTCTCACGACCCTACACGTCTGTGCTGCAGGTGCGAAAACACTCTGATAAACAAATAAACAAACTGTGAAAACAAACGCAGGCTAATGGTGGGACAGCTGTGCACCGCTCACCAGGGCTCTCTCCATTAGTTAAATGCCTCTTTATGACTTTCCCTCAAGGAGTTAATGTGTCAGGGAGCAAGAGCGAAAGAGAGTTAACACCTCAGCATTCAATATTGCACAAGCCTGAGTCAGTTCTCCATCTGTTTTGAAGGCGGCTACAGATACACACACTTCAGTCTGAGTAAAAAAACACTGAGCACATGAACAATTCTCACCTGTCTGCAGAACGCTAAGCATACATTATGTAGAATGGAATATAATTTACTCATCTAATCAGTTTTTGCTGTTGTTTTCGTTTTGGCATGTTATGTTTTCTTTTTATTTTCTGATTATATTCTAAAAGTTGCAACAGATAACTTCTGCAAAAGAGCTAGCAAGCTAAAATTAGCTGTAGCATGAGACTCATTGAGAAGCAAACATGCTGCTTCATTTCATTTGTTGACTCTCTCTTTTAACTCCACTTTGAACTGAGACCAAACGGTTGCAGGGAAAGTTGCAGCAGAGCAAACTGGTCCGTCTCAGCTCGAGCTCGAGCCGACTGACGGTGTCGCCTGCAAACACTCTGTTGTTGGCAGAGGCGAGTCAGAGCACGGTGAGATAATTAGCTTGTACCGACGTCACCTGTTGCTAAGAGGCGCAGTGCAGACTGGCCAATCAGAACAGAGAGCGTCACTGATTTTTCATTTTTCTGCAAAATTCTCATAGCTTAGCTCCGCCCTCCTTCCGTTCAGCTCAGTTTTCGCTGAGAATCAGTCTGGTAACCAGGCCCGTCTGTAGAATTGCAGAGATAAATTTTTGTCTGGACCAATCAGTGACTAGTGGGAGCGGATAAGTTCGATGACGTAGAATTCAAACACTTGTTCACAGTAGTTTAATCATGGTGGAGGCCTACGGCTTTGGTTTACCAGGCTACCAAAAACCTTTCGTTAGTAAAAACTACAGAATGTTAAATACAAAGAATGTTCGGACCGGAGGGACAGCAACTTTGGGGACACAAAATGTACTGTTTCTTTGTGATTACTACACATAGGGAAGATTATTATTTATTATTATTATTTAGGAGTCTTTCTACCGATCTGTGCGATGTGGACATGAGACTCACGCAGCCTCGAGTTCAACAAAACACGTTAAAAAACACAGTGAAAAAGCACTAAAACTGGCGAACATAGCCAATATCACAACACAATGTAACAACATCTATGTGATTATTTTACAACTTGTGGAAAACTAACGTTAGCCAACACTTGTCTGTCTGTAGCCTGCAGGCTACTTTGCTGATGTTTGAGCTGCTGTCTCAGGGGAGCGAGAGGGCGGGGCTTCTGCTGTTAGCGGTTAGCTGCAGCCTGTAGCTGCATCTACTCGGTGATAATGCGATTTTATTTCAACAAAAACCGTCTAATTGTCTCTTTCTGTGATGCATGGCCTGTCAGAATCTCAATCACAACACATTATAACAGCATTTATGTGATTACTGAAGAGATCAGACATTAACCTTCCCGCTCATCTGTCTGTTTCACTGAATAGCCGCGGCCACAGCATACATCATAGTCAGTGTCAATGCTGATTGGTCAAAGGCTGCTCCAACAGTTTTACACTTAACCAGATACCACGCCTACTAGGATTCAAATTCTGCAAAGAATCCCAAGTGGAGCGTGGCCAGACCCTTTTCAGTTAATTTATTTATCCTCATCACTTCGAAAATCTATTCGCTAAGTGACTTCTGGGTGTGGTTTACCAGGCTAAAACCTTCGTCCCAGTGGCAAAGAAAATATCCTGGTAAAAACAGGGCTTATTGGAGACCAATTTGGCAGAGAATGGTGTCATTTTTCAACCACTATTACAATGTTTAATCAGGTTGTACATCAGAATGACAAAGTTAAGCCACAAAAGTTGTCTAGTTTCACTTTAAGCTGAAAGGCATAAAGAAAACATGCATCAAATTGTCCATTATTCAAACAGAGCTGTAATAATCCTGTAGCAAAAGAGCGTGAGCAAAGAAACCAACACAATGAACCTTCAGCTAGAAGCAGGAGAGGGAGGCTGTTGAGGACATGGGCCTGATACAGTAGGTCTGCTTTTTTTTCTATTAATGTTCGCGAAAAACTCCACCCTTAGGATGTTGGCATTTAAGTTTCAGATCACCAATAAAAACTGGGGCTGAAAAGTCAGTGTGAAATGAATTTTGTCTGTAAGAATATTGGTGTGCTGCTCTCAGACCAGGGGCAAAAAATGAGACTGTCACACATACAATATTCAATAACAAAATCCCATCACCCTCTACTGCAGGCCAGCCCTCAAACTAAACCATTCAGTCACTGACACTTCCTGAAGTTGAAGAAATTATTTGCAGTCAGGTGAAGCCTTTTAATTCTTATTTCATGAAGTCAGAATGTAGCCGACTTTTATGAAGCATTTTGCTCAAAATGTTCATGAAGCTAAGCTTTGCTGCTAAAGCTGCAAAGGCTTGTTTTGTGTTATCTCAGAGTTGCTTCTTTATGTGCATGACAGGATAGTTTCACAGAGATCAAATGCCAGCGCAGACATGAAGACTGTAGTCATATTAATATTTGTTTGGTGCAAGATGACATTTAATAAGCCAGACCAATTTGCAGAGGCAAGTTGGTCCTCTCAGTTCATTTTCGATTTTTAAGGGGTGTTACCTGAAAGGCTGACCAGTAAGTTACTGGACAGAATTGGATAGACATAAAACCAATCGCAACAATGAAATGTGAGACATAGCACTGAACAACAGGGCGGCGCTTGGTCCAACCTAGAGGAGGAAATAAAGTGAGGACACAAACATTTTAAAATGCCTGGTAAAACAGATTTAAGGATGGAAATTGAGACACTTTATGTAGTACTTTGAGTATTTTTTCTTCTTCCTCTGCTGTTCTGCTGCTCCTCCTACTGGCACGCATGTTTGGGTTTACTTCCAGTACATATTTAATTCTAAAATGACATAAAGTGCTAATGTGAGTCTAAAAATAACATAACGTGGTAAATAAACAAGTCACAACAAGCACACAGGACCGTTTAAAGTTGTTGGAAAGTTTATCTGATGACTAAAGGTTGAGGCAGGCTAGCACTTCCCATTGACAACCAGTGTTTGAGCTAAGCTAATTAGCGGTGGGCGAGCTAAGCCCGTCTCTTCCCTATTATTGCACACACAGTCCAAAGAATGGGATCTGTCTTTTTGTCTGGAACTCAGGAGGGAGGCAAATAACAAAAAAAAAAAGAAAGTTGGCGTATCCCTTCAACCACAGCCCTTTTTTCAGCCATTTAACTGAAAACCCATTCAAAAAACACTTCTTCTCTGTTGTAATATCTGAGCTGGTTTAAAGAGTATGAGGAAAAATGAGGATGTGGTGCCCTCAAAGTTTGGCCTATTTCATACCGATTCACATGCTGTTATTTGCTTTTTTTTAATTAGGTCTGCCTGACATTGTGTTCATGTTATTTCTTGTTGGAGGGAAGTGTGACTTCATTTTTTCCTTGACCAATTACCTAATTCTTAATCTCACCTACAAAGCTTTGGTTTGTCAATTAGTTGTCCGACTGGGAAAAGAGCCTTCGTTTAAGGCTTATGCACTGTACCTTTGGAATCTGAATGAGTCTAAAGATGATTTGCCATTAATTGTGAAACACAAGACTTGGAGGAGCTTTTGTTTTTGACCTCTGCTGACCAAGAGGCCAAAGCACCTCACGAGGTCCAGGAATTAGCTTGTCCAATGGCGTCATCTCAACAGGAATGAGTATCTCGTTTCTAGAGCAACTTTATTTATCCTCTTCAGTGAAATCAGCCTCTCAGGTGAATTCTACATCTGCTGTGAGTGACAATTTTGCGCTAAAAGAGGCACAACAATCCTCAATCAGAAATTCTTTTTCTCGAAAACATGAGAGATTGAAACGCTCAGCCCCGCTGTTTGCTGAAACACAGTGAGGCCTGTTTCTTCTGTTTGATGACATATGCTGCCGTCTATGCTTATCTCATGAACAAAGTGAGGTTAGAATACACAGACAGCTGGCCTCAGTCTGTTGTGTATGGAAGAAGCTGCAGAGCAAGTAATAGCAGCAGGCATGTGGGAGTGTTAAATGGAGAGAGGAGTAATTTGCGCTTTTTAATGATGATTAGAGGAGGAAATTGGCTCAGATTTACAGTGTCACTCAGCACTGAGACAGAGGAGGGAGAAAATAGAATAAAGGCCTCTAAATTGTCTGATACTTATGTGTGTGTATGTGTATGTGTGTGTGTGTGCGCAGGTGTGAGACAGAGAGAGAGACCCGTAACGTATGACTGAACCCCCCCTTCCCACACATACACACACACACACATCACCCATCCACCCACACACCTTCACACCTCCACTTCCAGAGGAAATGTATCACTTAAACCAACTGCAGCTCAGCTCACAGAACCTAATGAATCTGGACTCAATTTTACGCCTAGCTGCCCATCCAACTGACACACACACACACACACACACTTAAATACTGAAGCAGTCTTACCTATAGCTGGGTGGAAGTCTTTGTAACGTAAAGAGGAAATTGGAAAAGTGTGATTATGGCCCTGATTGGCAGAGGAGTCTTTTCTCAGAATTTTCTGTCTTCTCATCAACACTTTATTCTCCTTTTGACCTCTCCATTATCCAAAGAAAACCTCCTGACATAAAACTCTTTCTCTTCGCAGACCCTTATCACTCTCTTCTACACCTCTTCATCTAGTGTTTTTTCCTCTACTAACTGCCCCATTTGCCAAGTTAATAAGAAAAGTGCAGTGAAGAAATAAAAGAAAGTAGCTAAATTTCATTTAAATATGCACATAATGCACAAGATTGTGTCCATGGTAATGCTTCAAATACAATTAGAGCAAGGCAGTTAGTCTGATATGACTATTTAAATGCCCCCTTTTTTTAAACTTTGTGACTATACCTTTTTGATACTGTAGGTTTTTGTGAAGGGCATATTTCATTTAGTCCTTATCAGCTTATGCCATATTCAGCTGATACAAGATCATTTTCAGTCATCACTGAGTTGTTTCTACAAAGAAAATGGGCAGGTCAGATATTTTATTGTGGGATAATTGTAGGCTAATAAGCTGTGTTAAAAGATTTTACAATAGAAAATGAAACTGGCCCTCACCAAGTCAATAGTTTTTCTCGGCTGTTACAGATACAAGGGGAATATGAGAAATTGACAAAGAGGAAAATATGATAGTAAATATTTAGTTACTTTATCTTAGCATTTTACCAAAATCTGTTTCTAAACAAATCTGAAGCAAACAATGGACCATCCAGTTGCTTAATTTGGTCTCATATTTGATCTACAAGGCCTGATTTAAAAGTTTGATCTGACCTTGGTAAGGCGATCGAGGACATTGATGCGTATACGTTTCCAGGCTGCGCTTGTCTTTTAAAAAAGCCATAGAAGGATCACATCACTGCCATAAGCATCGAGCCTTCCTTTTGATTTTAGTGTCTGATCATAACTTTGCATCTTTTTTAGCCACCAGCTAATGAGCTACCAAGGGCTGTATACAGTAAGTCGCGGTTTAATCCCTCCATGTTTAGTATAATACTAACAACACCTGGCGCGAACAGCAGTGGTAGTTGGGCACGAGTGATTTATTCAGTGGGACAGTGACACAGGCAAAAATTTATGAAGCAATTAAAGGGCTGGGATCAGCACAAGTTAGACAACGAAATCAGGCAATACCCACTAAACTGACTGTTTTCATTCCACATAGTGAAAAAAACAGCACAATTTTACTTCATGCACAAACCTTAACAGGCTAACTACATTTTTTAGCTTTCTCGCTATCTGTGGCTCACTGGAGCTGCTCCCACTTTGAGTCGACAATATTCTTATGTTAAATTTTAATATATTACATGTTGCTAGAGTTTCTGTGATTTGCAAGAAAAGATAGGCCTTCATATGTTGGGACAAGAATGTAACGGTAGCTAACATGTTAGCTAACATTTAGCCATTGCCAGCAAACAACTTGCTGGGCTGTCTTGGCCTTTGTCTAATAATGAACAAGAATCTCACTTCATGGACGAAACTATAATAAAATGTAGGCCTATGAGCAATGATTGATAATAATGGCTAGGCTATTAAAATATATTAAAATGTTCAGATGATGAACATTTTAATATATTTAATAGCCTATGAAGAAGATGAATGTTCAGATAAAAAAATAATTGTTTTTTTTTCTCTATCATTCAGTCTCGCATTGCGTTATTGTCGGGTAGTAACTTTTAATCAACACAGGAGTCGTAGTAGAAGTTACCAGGAGTAGTTAAATGTGGAGTCAGTAGCATTTTTTCGTTGCTGTTTGTAAACACAACATTCGAATTAGGCCCCTCCTCCCAGCTCAACACACCACAAGTATTGTAACTTAGCGTGTACTATGTGTACTGTTATACTGCTTACCTGACACTGCACAGCAAGTTACGTTGAAATATTTCATTTGCTTAATGAAGAAGTCGATAATTTAGCAAGCTAACAAGCTAACTGCCAGTGTTTAGCACCTACCTGTCCATCACAAAGCAGCTCAACTCTGCATGGCTCCTCCCAGCCTCTCCTTCAGTGCTCCAAAATGGCTTAAAGCCAAACCGAGACTCACTTTCGCTCTGAAACAAGTTTTATCTGCTAAGGCGAAACGGCAAGCGGCATATATTTTCTTTTCTTCATGCTACATCCGCATTCGTAACTTTCTCCAGTCTGGATGGCATGCAGTTGCTGTGCTCCACGGTGCTCTCAACCTCACCTGTGGGCTCTCATTGGCTGGAGGAAACACATCCCCTCTCCACCCAGAAACGTCCCAACAAAACCAAAACATCAAAATACAGGCAGAGGGCGCTGTGTCTCCATACACAGTCACCACCACACAGAGGTCCAGAAGTGATGATTGACCAGTGTTACTTTTGTATATGTTTATATTTTATTTTTTAGTAAAATCCTATTGACTCCACCTTTAACTTCTAAAGTCGATTGAAGGTATTATGGTAATTTAATTATTTGCTTTAATAGCCTGAACAGCTCCATCAATCTCATCCACACTTCGTTTCATTTGGGGTCACTGTTTTACTGACTCTGTCACTGGAGTTGACAGGGTACTCAGTGCGCCCTACAAAGCTCTAATGGGCTTTGTTGTCGGGTGGGGGGGCATTTGTCAGTAAATACAACATCACATTTGAATTGTTTTGCTTCTTTCTCATTTGAACCTTTTGAATCACTGTCAAAAGTGTGTCACCTTTTTAAATGCTAATCGTGAATAATTCAGAATAAAACTCTTCAGTTTGGTGAAAACAAGCCGGGCAATTACCGAACCATTTTCCCACCTCCACTGAGGCCTCTTTAGGTTTGCAGTGAAAAGCTCTTCATTTTTTTTTTTTAAAATGACATTTAATATAAAATCGCTCAAACAATTTTTATCATAGATAACAACTTCAGTGAAGAGCAACCTCAAAATACACTTCTGTTATAGTTTACACAAAGCACCAAAAAATGTCTCTCTTTAAACACACACACACACACACACACACGCGCACACAATCAGGTCACATACATTCTGTAATTCTGAGGATGAGTTGTGCCGCTTTTATTTGGTGGAGACGTAGCATGCATTTCTCTATTAAGATATGTAAATTCATAATCTCCCAAAAGCCCATTTTCACATCCATTTTTCTCTGTCATTCAAACAGTCTTCATTCTCTCTTTCTGTCGAGCTTTCCCCTCTTTTTCTGCTTCTGTCTCGCGGTTTGTATGTCTGTCTTTCTGCTCTGTCACCTTCTCCCCTCTGCCTCCACCATCCAAACAGTGAACGTCAGTGACGGAGGCTTGTGTCATCCCTAAAGGCCAATTGTCAGGCATAATTACCATCAGAGAATTAGAGGCTGAAAAAGCAGATTAGATTAGAGCGTGCGCTTATTTTTTTCCCCCTTCTTCTTTTTGCATTGTTCCTCTGCTCTCTCCATTTTTCACATCATTGTAAAATTAAAGAAGAAAGAATAATAAAACAATACGCAGAGAATGAGAGGAGAAAAAATTGTTTGTACTGAGACTGCAACAAATGATTACTTTTATGATGGCCTATATTCATCATAATTGTCACAACTGAATGTGAAAAAAATTATTAAATATTGAAAAATGTCTCTTCACACTTTCTCAGAGCCCAAAGTGACACAAAATATAAGATATTTATTTCAAAATGATATATACCACAAAATGATTCGCCAGGTACCAGTTTTCATTAACTACTGGAAAAATACACTAATCATTTCAGTGCTACTTTGCATTAGTGCTATATGTGCTTATACTGAGTCGCCACTTTAGACCCACCGTATGTAATTTCTGCGGCTAGGGGTCTTTCAGTACACGATGTGAGTCCCGCATCGATGTGAGTCAGGCATGCGTGAAAATGTCCGCCATCTTGGACAGCTAGCTACAGCTACACCACTTGGACAAATCAAATGTCACGATCTGAGTTTAACGCTCTAAATCAGATTTGATGTTTTAAAACTACATCATAACTGCATAGTGGTTAGCGTTACCCAGCTCTGGTGCTAGCAATGGCCTGTGTTATAATTTCAATTTATGGTGGCTGGTTAGCTGTTGCCGAGCAAGGATGCTAGCATAACGTTAGCCACTAACACAATTTCAACAACGTGATTGGCAAATAAATTACTCATCAACGGTTTACGTCCAGTTTACAACAAACCATGCCTTTGCTGCTAACTTAATGTGTAATCCTAACCTTAAAAAACAGTTGAGATCAGTAGAAATTTAATCAGGTACATTTAACTTTAGCATTTAATAGCCACGTGTGATTTGTTCAAGTGGTGTAGCCCTAGTTGGCTGTCTAAGATGGCGCACCTCTTCGTGGATGCAGGACTCACATCAACGCAGGACTTACATCGTGTACTGACAGGGTCCTTCAATCAAAACGATGAAACAAATGACATAGTTTGATGATGTCATGAAGCGGCAGGGGATAGCGGGAGTTGTTGTCATCACTGTTAAACTAGCACTATTAGCAATCAAATATCATGTTCCAGACAAGAAAACGTATCACAACTTGTGCACAAAATATTCAGTCACATTCACCAATTTCCTCTGCACTCTCTGAGTGACAGGCACCCACAAGAAACACAATGTTACCTGAATTAAATTATCATTTCTCTCAGGTTGAACATTGGTGGAATCACTGGGAGAACCTAAGTACACAGTGGTTAACATATTTAACATAGGTGTAGTCATTTTTAGACATCTTTCAGGAGGGGTGGGTGCTTCAGTAGAAACACTGGATGCTCAGTCGCAGTCCCAGGTCTTAAAGCAACACTACGTAACTTTGACCGCGACCCACTGCTTTAAAAACAAAACTTAATGATGCATGTTAATGCATTGCACAAAACAGCAATTTTAGTAATACTGGGTTACATTTTATGGAGAAAATCTCCTTTGGTTTTCCCTCTGTTGTCCTGCAACTGCTCTGTCTGTCTGCAGGCTTTTCTTTTAGTGGAGCTGTCCCCAACAATGACCCACTGCTGCAGCTGCAGCCTCAGTCTGCAAGCAGTCTACATGTTGCTTTCAGGAACCTCCGTGAATCACAGAGCTGAAGCAGAGCAGTTGTAGGTCATCAGAGGGAAAAACCAGAGGACAGTTTCTCCATAAAATATGACCCAGTTTCACTAAAAAAGCTATTTTTTGCAATGTATTAAAGTTTTGTTTTTTGAAGCAGTAGGTTGCAGTCAAAGTCACATAATGTTGAGGCATCCGGTGGCTCAAGTGGTAGAGCAGGCGCCCCACCTCACCGCAGCGGCCACAGGTTCGATTCCACCTGTGGCCCTTTGCTGCATGTCATTCCTCCTCTCTCTCCCCTGTTGCCTGTCTACTCTTCAGCTGTCCTATCCAAGAAATAAAGGCACAAAAAGCCCCCCCCCAGCCAAAAAAAAATCTTAAAAAAAAAAAAAGTTACATAGCGTTGCTTTAAAATACCAAAGCCGTAAAATAGACTTTACACAGACATGAAAATCTACATGGAGAGACGAGATACTGTGCAACTGTTGTCACTGACTGCATCAATTTTATCTGTGCGTACCAAATAAACTCATAACTGAGTGTATAGTCCAAGTATAGACACGTGGTGGTAGACCAACACACATAAACACACACAGACACACACACACACACACACACACTTAATCACTGGCTGGGCAAACCTTCAATACAGTTTCCTCCTCTGCAGCCATTTACCCCTTTCCAACACATACAAATACGAAAAACTGCACATTAACACACACACACACACACACACACACACACACACACACACACAC
>JAPQLA010000019.1:8542777-8553161 GCA_029822935.1 Naso vlamingii
AATTTTCTGTCCCGGGTTTTGACACCAAAAAGACATGGGGACTGTAACTTACACAAAAGAATCAGAGCTTCATGGTTCATTACTTAACTGTTTACTAAACAACTGCATAACCACTCCCCTTTCACTAGAAACTTTCTTCTTCTTCTTCTGTCAGTTACATCTGGACTATACCTTGCCGCCACCTTGTGGTCTAAGTTAGTCACTGCATTTTTTTTTTTTCCTTGAACTAAAAGGGAAAAAACATTCAACCAATGATTAATTTTGCCGTCAGTTGCTGAGGCAATGATTGAAGCTTTGAAGCATCTGGGTCAGCCCTACTAGAGAGCTAACTATGTTTTGTGGGCTTACTGGTAACTAATGAAAAGGAAAGGTCAGGTCTCATCAGCATCTTTGGTGTAGAATCCCCCACTGCTCCGTGGTCCTGGATGCTGTTATAGTAGAGTTAAAGGTAACGGTTACAGCTCTGTCCTTTTCTGTTTTTTCAGTTGGAGGAGTTTCACACTTGAGCAACCCAATTCAAATTCACGATCGCCCAGCACATTGATTTGCCCTCCTACTGAAAGCCTGAAGAGCTTTACTGTTTGAATAAATGAACCTTGAGGTGTAAATCTAACCTCAGTCTTGATTGTCCTTGCGTGTAAATTGAGCAGCAGTAGATCAACAACTATGATAAGCCATGCTGAAGAGGCTGACCGTAATGTCTTGCTTTAGCCTCAGTTTTTTTAACATGACATTGTGTATCAACTGCATATTCAAGACCCCTTTTACAAAAATCTTTTTAGAAATGACTGGCATGGCAATAAGGAGGAAACATTGTTTTAAATGAACTCAGAGAGCTCTCATTAGCGTAAAAAGCTAGCCAGTGAGCTAATAAAATCTGCTTGTGATGAGAAGCTGCTTTGTTTACTTCTCAATCAAAGAACCATTTTGATAAATGACTGCAAATTTAGAGTTGTTAATCTTCCACCCTTATTGTAAACTGCAGGTCACGTGACCAAAGACAGCTTGACAGGTGTAGCAACAGTCACTGTCTACGGACGGGGCTCAGTTAACGGTCAGAATGTCACAGCACATCTGTTTGTTCGTCTTACTTGTTGTCTCGATGTCTTGCTTTTGAAATCCACCGTTAACATCCGCAAGTTGAAGGAATTAGGAGTGTAATTGAGATTGTGATGAGAAAATTCAGCATCATCATCTTCTTTTGTCGCAAGGATGTTGAAATGTGAATGAAAAGGCAAAATATGTGTGTACATAATATCCATTTAATGTAACATTTGGCATTAATCATTGTTATAAGCTATGTTCTCCTTTTGAATGTCTGTAGTTTTCTATTATTTTCTTGTAATGAAATGCCTTTTTTTGAAAACTCACCAAATGGCCAAAGTGTAAAATACTGATATACATTGTTGTAGATAAGAAAAATACGAGAGCAAATAACGGAAAAGAAAGTAGATGTGATTGGAAATCTTCACAGCTGTCAATTAAGTTGATACTGAATTTAACTGAGCAATTATCTATGCATTCTTTTGATCTCAAGAAATGGTAAGTCGTAAAAAGCCTTGCATGCCCTTGGACGGTTGAAAGAACGACTGTATGTACTGAACAGAACTATTTTTTATTTTATTTATTCTATTTTATAAAGGTATATACTGATTTTATTAGTTGGGGCAAGTAAGGTCTCTGGACATATGTCATTGTCTCAGTCCCTAGTAAACTCACAAGGCTCCAACAAGCGCCGCTTTGCAGGAACAAGCAGATAAACAAATATATCTTCACCTTGTACAGTGCACTGAGAGCTACGAGTCCACTGCTGGTCTGATCAGTGAGGAGGAGGAGGAGGAGGAGGAGGAGGAGTGAGATGAAGGAGGTGTCAGCAGTGGATTCCAGCATCTCTGTCAAGCTCACAAACATAAACAAAAACAAACACGCATTTACCACAGTTTGATGTGTTGGCTTCCCTTTGCCGCTCACTGATTTGTACACTTTATCAATGTAACCAATTGTGAGAATAAACAGCATTATAAAATAGAACGCATGGCTTTATTTATTCATTTAATTTTTGCTTTTGTTACCAATTAGTCTTTCTTTTAGTTATTGATTTTAGTCCTGTGGTCCACAGGCAGACCTGACGTCTGCCACCAGATCCCCATTATCGATGTTTTTATATGTGTGACCCATCAGCAGGAGGCTTCCCTTATTAAATTGTTTATTTTGATCATTTTTCAGAGGTTGAGAGGTTGGAAAAATATTGAAAACGTCCTTCCAAGAGGTGCAAATATTTTCTTTGGACCATCTCCTTGAACTAAAAAAAAATCCTTGTCCAGTACTGTAACATCTTAATAATATAACAGTACCAGTGAACTGAAATAGCTCATCTTGCCATTGGTAGTTAAAAGCATAAATATTCAAAGATACTGTATTAATATTTAACTACTAATATAAGTCTATATATGTCTCACATATGAAATAAAGTAAAAATGTGAGATGACAAATTTAAAAGCACTGCTCCTGTCTCCAACAAAAAAACCCCCAAAAACCTTTCCACCTGCCACACTAATAATTTACATACAGTCCCTAAATGTTAAAAAATCTAAATGTCCAGTGTCTTAAAACATTTAAAAAGCTGTATTTTGACCTTTTTTCTTAAGCAGTAACTTGCTAGAGTAACTTCATTGTTATTTCAAAATAATTTGCTAATCACATTATGATCATAGTGACTGTTAAAGCAAAATATGCCAATAATATTATTTGCTGTATCAGTGAGAATGATCCCCATGTTTCTATAATCCAGGCAGTGAGACAGAGGAGGAGGGTGTAGATATTTGGGGGAGCTGAGAGTTGGACGGACGCTGAGAGGGAGAACTGTGACTCCTGCTGCTGAGACAGCTGGCAGATGGACAGGAAATAGGTGGCAGGGCAAAATCTGAAGGCTTGAACGTGTCCTGTGTCACCGCCGCTGTCTTCGGTTTGACCTTTCCTCTGGCTTTAAATGGGTTTTTTGGTGCAGCTGCATCCTTCAGTGTCTCCTCTGGTCTTTCAGGTTCTGTGTTTTGTCTTTGCACCTGCTTGGAGGCTGCGTGGGGAGTCAGTGGAGCAGGGCAGGCTGGGGAAATGGTGCTAAAGATGCTCTGCCGTGATTTCATTGATGGATTGCCACTTAGCTTATGTGCCAGGGCTGTGATAGGAGACAAGTGGTTGGGCGGTTTTGCAGAGGATATTAAAGTCAGTGTGAGACGAGGTATTTTTCTTGCTTTGCTTTTTGTCAGGCGCTTCTTGTGAGGTGATTGGTTGCCTTTTCTCTTTGTTGTTTTCTTCTTGTGGCTATGAGAGTGGCGCTTTGAGACTGTGATGGTCCTGCTGGTTTGTTTCGGTCGACCTTTGACCTTTCGCTTACATCCTTTAAGGCCTCTCCTCTTTTTTCCTCCCTTTCCCCCTTTATCTTCCTTCTTTTCATCTTTCTTTCCCTCCTCACTAAAATCACCTTTCTTCTCTTCATCGTCTGAAGGTGCAGTGGGATCTTGTTCACTCAGAAGCTCCCTCCCTGTCTGCCCCTCTGGGCTTGAGGGGCATGAATGTTTGCTTCTGGCTGAAGCTGTGCGATTCTTCCTGCTTTTCCCCTTTTTACCAGTTTTTGATTGTTCAGGAATTATTCCTCCCAGGAGGCCTTTCGCTGCCGCCCTTTCCAGCACATCCTGGACTGTTTCTACCTTAGTGGGATCCGCCTGAAAAAGCAAGGGCAGTTTAGGATTTGATGTGAAGATACAACACATTAAAACTACAAGCCTCTAGGGCGACATATAGCACCAGGGAGATCTATACAACAATGCCCGACGCTGTACAAATGAGCCACAGCTATAAAGCGAACCTGCAGAGGAGGAAGAAAGATTGCATAGGGTTTGATGGCTTTTACATCCCAACAGAGCTTTGTGGGATATAATTTGAAAAGCAACATGATAGTCAACGTCACAAGCCTCTTATCTTTTCTCGCTGGCTCCTGTTGTGAGAAAACAAGACTTTACAGCCAAGCTGGTAGTACAGATTTTGCTGATATTTTTTTTTTCTCAATGCAGATTTTCAGATTTTGTCAACCTAATTTTTGTTGACAGATGTTGGTGCACTATTTCTGACTGCAATGAAAATAATCGGGCAGAAAGTATCAGTTGGTATTTTAAACAGAAGCTTAAAATAAGGAAAGGTTACAGGGAGTGTACAGCATTACAAACTCTCATGAATTGATGCCTCATGGTCTGTACGGCACTGTGTACTCTCCTTGTGTTTTTCCTCTTTGTATTTATTGCATGGTGTATTTTTATATGGCGTGTACTTTTGTTTATTTCATGTCTATCTATATATCTATCTAGTCTTATCTTTATCCTCGAAGGCTACTTACAAGTCAGCTAATATACTGACTTGTAAGTAGCCTTTGAGAGCCATGAAGGCCCACAGACCAGGAGCCTGTCTCCCATTTCTGTAGCATGAGGCAACTTGATGTACAAGTACATCCCCTGGACATGACGCTAGTATGTCACAGGGATTTACCCCAGTCCAACCCTCGATGCTGAGTGCAAAGCAGTGAGGCATTGGGTACCATTTTTATAGTCTGTGGTATGACCTGTTGGGGGAATCAAATGCCGACATTCAAAATCTGAAGGCGGACACTCTACCCACAAGGCCACAGAGCTGGTAATAGCGACATAATCTCATATTTTTATCATCTCGCCAATATTACAGCCTGGAAAAGTGACAGACTGCTTCCAGCCTTGCTAATACATATGAAAGGGGAGAGTGTTTGTTCTACAGGAGGGTCAATGTGTGCATTAAGAACGGATTCAGGACCCAAACAAAATGCAGCCAGCACCACCAAAACACAATCAGTTCTTTATGTGCACATGTATGCACAAGGGTAACAGAAATACCTTTAAATCTGCTGCAGTTTTTCTTTTGCTCATCCTCCTCCTTCTGTCTGTCTGTCTGTCTGTCAGTCTGTCTGCCCGCCTGTAAGCCTGAATTTCTTCTTTAATAAAAGTTGAAATATGTTCAACATTTTTTATCCACCCTCAAGTTTCCTAATCTGCCCTTACATGGCTTTTCATTTTTCTTGCTTCGACAGCAATATGTGCTGCGAGTCATTTATGAGCCTCAAACTTTAATGATGCTGCCAAAATGTGAGTTTGTAATAAAATGAAGAAGACTATGTTGCAGCGGAGAGGCATGAAAGATGGCAACCTGTCAGATGTCTTTAACAGATTAGATATTTTTCATTTTTTTTAGTTGCTTCTGTACAGAATAATATATGAACTGCCATGAAATTTTGGAAGATAAATCATGCTGACGTTGGAGATCCCCTGACTTTTCCTCTGGTGCCACCATGTGGTTCACATTTGAGGTTTTAGTGAAGGGTGCAACAACCGCTGCGTAGACTGTCGTAATTTCTCCGACAGACATTTATCTTCTAATAACTTTGGCCTTGTCTGAACATTCCCTCTAGTGCCACCATCAGGTCAAATGCTTTTTCTCTTCAATTCTTTGCCTTGCGACTGGATATCTGCAAAACCACTGTTGCTCCCATCAGCCTCAGCTGCACTTGTGTTTGTTGTTAATTAGAGAAAACGCTAAGCTGAGAAGATAGATAAATAGTAAACATTATAAAATGCGACACAAAAGTATGTTAGCATCCAGACATGATTGTTGGGATAAAATCTTGAACCCCACAACTTTGACATTAAATTTTAGGGTGAAAACTTGTTAGGCTGTACAAATGAACAGAAGTTAATGTAAAGGCCCCATAAAGATAGCTACACATAACGTGTGTGTGTGTGTGTGTTGATATGAACACACTCACACATTCAGCCACATGCTCCTCCCTGCACCATTTTTTCAAGCTGTGGGGGATCAAAGGAGCAGCAACTCATTTCCCTCTGTTTTGTTTTTCTTCTTTTTATGAGTGAAGCAAGAGGGAAGAAAGAGGAGGGGGGCAAATTGATGAGCAGCAGCGTGACGCAACCAGACAGGCAACAAGGGGTTGAGGGAGGGCTGGAGGAATGCTAAGAATATTATCCCTTCACCTCGGCTGCACTGAAATGTTTCATCTGCTCAGGCGTATTTCATCCTTAAATTGTCTCTTTTTTATGGAGTATTGGAATAGTGCTGCAGTGTTCTACAGAGCAACAGTCTACTCTGTGTGCGCGCACGCAGACAAGAAGAGCCGACCGACCTCCCAGCAGACAGACAGTAAAAGAGTGCAGCATCAGCATTACTGGAAGGTCTCGTCGCATAGCAATCACACAAAGCGCTCATACACACACACGCACACACACGCTCACACACCACAAAATCTCTCTTCCTCCTCCTTCTCCAGACACAACCTTGCTCATTACATTTCTGTCAGTCTTTCCTTTCAGCCTCCCCCCTCCTCTCTCTCACCTGTCGGGACAGCCGCGCGATGAAGCAGCCGTTGGTGAACCGAGATGTTTCGAGCCTGAAGAACTTCGAGTCTGTTGTGTCCCCTGGCTGGGAGCAGTCAGGGAAAATGGGACCGTTCACCCTGAGAGAGCAGCACAGCAGCAGGCGAAAGTTGTTAAAAGGTGCTTTCAACATTAATTCATCAATGCCACATTAATTCAGCGAGGTATGACTGAAAACTAATGGGAGAATTATCAGGTTTAGGAAATTATACTAAGGTACCATGAATTATTTTGACAACCAAATACAGGAAAACTGATTTTTTTTCTTTTTATTTAACTCCGCTGTATGTGGCACCCTTAATAATCTTTTCAAGAACATGAAAAAACTTCTGCAACTTTTGCAACTCACAACTTTATGCAGAGTTCTCGAAAAATCTGATCTAGTTTTTACTTGACTTTTCACTGTGGATGTTTAGTGACAGTGTTCTGCAGGTACTCAGTGTATCTCAACAGACTGTCCAGCTCAGAGCCTCAGGCCAAGCACGTTTATTGGCCCCTGCACTGCCAGCTGTCACTGCTAGTTTCTGTATTTTGTACATCTGGTGTAAGTGTCCTAAGCATTAGATGTGTTGGCAAACAATTCTCAGTGGACCAAACACTGTTTACTTCTGTTGAATATAGAGATGATGTGTTCTGACCTTCAGTCACATTAAAAAATTTCAATGAGAAGTTTCTTTTCAAAGTAAGACACGATGCACCATTGTTCAGTAAATTTGCACTCACTGGCATTTTCTGCCGGGTGACCATTTCGCAGCTGGAGGGGAACCAAAAAAGAATTTTAAATTGTGGCCTGGAGCATTAATCTTTCCAGGGGTCCAGAATTCAAAATTGTTGGACTTTTTTTGATGAGTTTAGCAGTGAAGTTCAGAGATTTTCGAGCACAACTTTAACACCAGTCTGAGAGCAGCATTGTCCTGCCCTCTGCATGAAAGCTTGAAGTCTGCTACACCTCTGACCAAACCAAACAGTGATGTTAAGGTGCACTGCCTAACCCTGGAGTACACTCCTACATCACTGCAGCAAGGCAAAAATATACATATATTGTAGGACATGTCGAGTCTCTCTTAAAACGTTAGAAATTTATGCAACCAGGCAAAACAATTCTCTAAAATATTGGAAGCTGAGATGGAAATATCACACATAGGCAAAATCTTCTAAAATCTGTAAAACTAAAGTCTGTAGGAATGTGACAGGCTGATACTATTCAATTCTGTAACTATACACAAATTAATGCTTTTGAGGGCTTCGGTGACTTAAGCTCTACAGCTACATTTAAGCATATAAACAGAAAAAAGAGGCAATGACACATATAACGACACATAAAAACAACTAAGCCCCCCCCCCGATCTTTAATTCAATAATGAAGAAAGTACTAAGTGATTATGAAAAGCAACACTTTGATATAGAAAAGCTGTTTGCAGGCAGTTAAGGAGATCAGCATGCAAGCAGTATCAGATGCTATTGTGCAATTCTTCTAGGCGAACTAGTTCAAGCTCTCCTGAAAACAACACCGGCAGCATGGATCTGTGTTTTTTATTGAGCAAGTTCTGTGTACACACAGTGCGGAAGCAGTCGCGCGATGTCTGATTGCACTTTGGTAAGTTGATAAAAGAGCTTATGTGACCAAATAAAATAACATTTGGATTGCTTTAAGAGGATAGATGGTAGAAGGTGAGTGTGTGGAGCAGCGGGCGTGAAACAGACTCTGAAATATTCTCCACTTCATTCACCCCGAATGCAGGATTAACTGCGGTCCCAACAGCATCCAAAGCTGATCCTATACTGTTATCTCTCTCTCTGTCAGATTTATATTTACACTTATACACAGAAAAAAATACCCTTACAAACAGTATACTACAGGTATCGATATACAGATATGAGATACCTTGTCATACGAGGCTTACATGATTTGTCACTCACTCTCCATCTCTCTCTTGTCCTGTCTCTTCTGCAGTCTGCAATTCTCAGAGATGCATCTCACTTCTCAATATAATTGGGTTCTGTAGTTGGATGGTGCACAGATGTTACACGAGCAGCTGCTGAGCTGAGCTATTTGTTAATGACAGTGTGAATTTAGCTCACATACTCAAAGCCTAATCTCTTACTTTCAGTGTCGTGTTTTGCTACTGAGTGAAAATTGTCTGAAAGTGCTGCATTTTTTGCAAATTATTACACTTACAATTAAAGTGCTAAAATCTCGATTTGAGGCTAGCAGACAAGAAAGCAAGCCTTCCTCAACATTTTACATTCTATGTTTTGCATAGTGCACAGTGAATGTCTGTGTCCAGCATCTAAGAGACTGCAAAAGTGAATTGTCAGACTGTTTTCATTAGTTTTTCACAACTAAGTGCTATACCCATTCACTTCTCAGCCATGCTAGCAGCGTTGCTGGTGGGTTGGTACAGAATGAGATTTCTCAACAATTATTTGATGAATTGCCATGATGTTTTATACTGACACTCAAGATCCCCAAGAGATGAATCCTACTCAGTTTGGTGATACTCTGATTTTTCCTCCACCACCAGTAGGTTCACATTTTGTATTTTGAGTTAAATATCTCAATAACAGTACTCTGGGATGGATGGAGTGCTGCAGTAATTATGTAGTTACGTAGACCAACCTAGAAGTAAGATTGACGTGATTCCCACAACAAAAGCCATTTTTCTCCAGTTGGATTATTCTGGAAAATAAACTCTGTGGTAAACATAAAAAACAGGATACTTAAACTTTTTTAAACAACAACAACAACTTTGCACTTCAAAGGAACTGGAAGTTAAACTAACACGGTAACATGATGTTAGCATGTACGAGCACAGCCTCACACGGCCTTTGGCATGACCATAGACTAGATTAAACTTAAATTTATTAAACTTTGATTAAAGCCATGCAGGTTGGTTTCATTAAGTGGAATTTTGTTTGATCTCTATGAAAGTATTCACTTTGATGACTGAGCATGAATACATTAATCTGACAGGAACGCACAGTGACTGTGAGCACGCCCATTCAGCTTCAAAGCAAATGTCCACTTGATGTAACTATTCAAGCAAGGAGGGAAAACCAGGGTTAAGTGTCCTCTGCTCCCTGTTTTCATTTAAATGCAGCTAGCAAGACATTTTCCAAAACCCCTCATTGTTTCATGTTTACCATGTAGTAAAAGAAATTATTATTTACAGTTCACAAAGAGGGAGAGAGAAAGAGAGAGAGAGCTGTTGAGAGATGATCAGCCTGAAAACTGAAGTAAACAGCTGCAACATAACATAACATGATACAGAGAGAGAGAGAGAGAGAGAGAGTACCTGAATGGCAGCAGTTTGGGGTGAGTGTGTGTTTTCTCTAATACTCTTTTCACCAGCTGTTCATTTTCTTCAGGATACACTGAGCGTGTGCAGTAGACCACAGTCTGAACCTTTGGAACTGACAGAGACAACAAGAGTACAAAGAATGATCCTCTATGATGTTTTATCGTGCTGGCATCTTATAAAACGTACAAGAGGAAGATGAAATACAATACAGTAAGAATGCAGAATACAAACAGATCAGCATTAACTGAATGTATTTCTCATTTTTTGTGAAGTGTTTGATGTATTGCATTGAACCAATTACAAATTGGCTCAAAAAAATCTATATATGTGTGTGTGTGTGTGTGTGTGCGTGTGCGTGTTGCTTTCTCTATACTCACAGGAGAGAGCGTGTGCTAGCAGTCGTGCCTGCTTGGTGGCCAGTGTGTGTATTGTGCTCTGCGGTACAGAACCATGACACAAGTCTTGCAGTAGCTTCCAGTCTGTTAAAAGAATGAAATGTAGGCCTTGTGAAATGTAATGGAAACACACTATAAATCTTGGTAACACTTTACTTATATGCATTATGAACATACTTATAATGTATTATAATGCATCTATAGTGCTGTATAATCATAGTTA
>JAPQLA010000019.1:8891077-8902508 GCA_029822935.1 Naso vlamingii
TGCTCCTAATAACATTTGCAACAATCCGCTGTGCCTGAACAAAAACCACCAATCAGAGCCAGCAGACTCATGCCAACACAGACGCTTTTGGTCTAGCATTCAACTGAAAGCATTTGTGTTTGATGAAATGGAAATGAGGATCGACAATCAACAATCTTACTACAGAATCACCTACTGCACCTTTAAGACAAGAATTTAAAACCTTAAATATTGATAACACTCCCTAACTGCATAGAAAAAAATTGTAGCAGTCATGATGGATGATCACAGAGGAAGGTTCTGGGTAATGATTATCTGTTTGCATTGTGTTTTCTTTTCCACGTAAGGTTTGGTTAACTTTGATTTTTATTTAAAACCTGTATGTTAACCTTTCTTAAGTTATACAAAAACTATGAAAATAAGATCAAATTTTTTGAATGAAATCAGAATTATAAACCACAAAATACAGAGACTGAACCTCACTGGTTTCTTTTGCATTTGAGTGCATGGAGATACCGTACCTGTGTACCTCTGGAAGCAAGTGCACCACTCAGAGCTGGTTATAACTTTGTTAGAATGCGTGTCGCAGGATTTGAAAAACGCATCAGAGCAAGGCTCGTTCCTGTCCAGGTAGAGGCTCTTTATCTCTGATTCGTCCAGCTGGAGGTCAAAGTTTGTGTCCAACCGGGAGAACATCCAGCCCAGAGGGTCCTTACAAATAGGTGATGCCCCAACCTCAAACTCTGCTGAGAGAAGGACACGAAAGGATAGATGTGTGTAACAGAAACTGTGATGATGCATGACGATGTGTTGTTTGTGAGCGCCATGAGACTCACTGTTCTTCTCTGGCTTCTGGAGTTTGACTCTCTTGTGGTTGCCATTCTCATGCAGCACTCTGAACCAGTCTCTTAGACGACTCACCACCTCCTTCAGGTCCGACTCACTGCACACTGAGAAACAATAACACTAATTATTAATGATGCTAAAGTGATTCTTTATCATCCCCCTTCACCTATGTGGAGTCTTAAAAAGTCAGAGTCAGCTAGAGCACAGCTGTCCTAAAACTTGTAGGCATTCAGTGTCATGCTGAAAGACACAGCAAGGTAAAAGGGCTTCAGCTTGCCCGGAAGGCTTTAACATGTGCTAGAACACGCTGGAAGACCTCCTCATCAACAAGAATTCACAAGCTATTCATCCTAACTTGCAGCGTGCATTTATGTGTGCAGAACCTTGTACCTTTCTTCTCCGCAGAGCTCTGTTCAGGCTGAGAGGGGCAAGGACACATGCCAGGACACTTCACAGCGATCTTCTTTCCTGTGATGCATGCTTGGTAGTCTAACTTACACTAAGCAAGAGCAACAGAGACAGACGAGGAAGGAAAATTGGGATGTGAGCCTTATCAAGACGCAATGTAACTCAGATGTCTATTATGGATGAGAGATGAAGCCATTGTGTGTGCGTGTACCTTGGTGGAATATGTGTGGCCATCAGTTCCACAGACAGGAGAGGGGTGGACCACAGGGCAGGGTTTGCACTTTGACCCTGGACTCTGGTACAAACTGGCATCTTTAAAACTAGAGAGGAGATTCAAAAACTTCATAAACACACAGTAAACATTTGACTGCATTCATATAACAACATTGTAAATGACTTGACATTGTTTCTATCACAATGCACTGTTTATCCTTCCGGTTTCAGTCCGGCCAAATACTTCCTAGGCATTTTCATCTGTGATGGATTTTTTTTTCTTTTTTTTTCGTTCCTACATCAATTTTGGAAATAAGATGAGGCTTAGGATTTACAAGTGATTATTTTCTGATTTGCTCACATTGCGTAGTGGTAATTGTGATGTCGCTAAGAATGAGAAATGAGGTCAGTATGGCGTTACTGTCCTCTGTCCGGTCTGCAGTCTCCCAGACAGACACACATACACACACACACACACACACATACAAAGCCCATTCATATCACTTGGCAGGACTCTGTGTCTGTTGTAAGGCCTTGCCAGAGCTGGGGTAATTGGACTAAAAAGTAATGTCACACAACAGTCACAAGAGAGCCGGGCAACCAGTAGACCAGCTGGAAAAGCAGAAAAGCAGCCACCCCTCTGCTGTTATTGCTTATCGTGCTGCATGAATAAGTAAGGGGAAAAAACACAAAGGAGAAGGAAAGAAATGGGAAGTAATAAGGAGATTTGATTTGCTCCTAATCTGCTGTTTCATTTCTGGCCCATAAACATCTGAATGCAAATTTGAGGGACATCTTTGAAACTCATGCCTGTTAAACAGGGCAACTGTGTGTGCATATGTGTGAATATGTGTGTGTGTGTGCATGAGCGTGCTCTTACCTAACTCTCCGCTGGCTGACACAAGAGGCAGTCTTATAATCCTCAGCCACACACACCTTGTGGCGACTGCATTTGATCTTCAGACAAGGGTCTTTGGCTGGATCAAGGCCTAAGAAACAACACAGAGACACAGAGTGAGATCTCTTTCAAGTGTTAATCTGTGATTTGTATGTGTGTGTGCAACCAAAACTCAGCCTCTCTATTAAAAGGTTTCTTGGACAGAATGAGCCCATGAGCATAAACAGAGAGAAAATTTCCCCAAGGTTATATTTTCCTTTTGTTCTTTTAAATTGTAGATCAAATTCCTAATCAAACCACGTCCATCCTTTTAATTTTTATGGATCCAAGTTATGTGGATGGGTGTTCAGATCTCTGTGTGTGTGTGTGTGTGTATTTCTAGCCACTCTCTCTTCACTTGCGATGTACGCAATGTGTTCCTCACACTGAACTCAAAGCCGTAATACTGTTAATCATCCTTACAGCTAAAAACAGATGGAACTGGTTAGGGAGGCTACTTCTGACCTGACATCAGCCGTCCACACTCGACATCACAAACTGATCTGGTGTCAGATCTCACAGCTGAGGGCCATATCTGGCTTTTGAAGTGAGAGCTGATTTTAGATCTGGATCTCAGGCTGACGGTGTGATCTTTTACAGTGAAGACAAGCTAGCTGTTTCTGACCGCTTGTCAGCCTTCAGCACGGCACCGATGTGCTGGATCCAAGGCCCTCAGCTGATCCCAGAACAGTTTGTGAATGACCTCTGCTCTAAAAGAACCTTACAGTAATCCCTGAGCAGCTTTAGCAGATTATCCTGCCTCCATCCTCCAACGCACTATCTAATGCTATTGTTTCCCTGACATGTCTTTGTGTTTCAGTGTGTGTGTGTGTTTGAGGATACAGTGATTAGTGAGAGTGACTGCGTCCTTGTGTTCCTGGATGTGTGTGTGAGCTTATCACCGCCCGTTATTGCAGTGGGAAATGAGATGAACAAAGAACAAAAAAATCAACTGGTTGGTTTGGTGAATAGATGTGGGGTTTATAGCTTGGAAATAACACACTCAACACGCAATCATACTGTGTGTGTACACTAACACTGCTGCTAATTCTTGTTTTACTCTGTTGACAGAGCCATAAGGCGTCATGGGGCTGATTTGTCTTAACAGGTTTCCAATTTTACGATGCTGTTGTGTTTCAGGAAACAGGAACCGATCAAACTCAGTTGAGAAACCATGATTTATGAAAGGTAACGCCTGTTGTGTTTGTCACCGCCACCAAGGTTATGTTTTTACTCTAGACTACACTTTCTGTCTGTTAGTGAGTATACTTCAAAAACTATCAAATAAAATTGTTTCAATCAGGTATTAAGTTTGGCTATGCCCGAGGGAGCAACAGGTTTGTGTTTTGGAGAGGAGAGAGTGAGGATATGAGACCATCTGTAAAAACACTTTACTTTTGCCAGTGACTCCTAAACCAATATTTTCCTTTTTGGGATTAAGGCACAAAAATTAGCAATACCATTTATTTTTCTTTTTTGCAAAGTACATTTTCACCATTGCTTCAATCCTTCAGTTTTCACCAGAGATGCTATTTAGCATTTATGAGTGACCCTAAATACGTCTAATTCATCTGAGATTTGAGGTCATATGGTGTTTCTATAATGGCCATACTGTTCCTCTTGAGTGGAAGTGCAAATGCAAACAACAAAAATTTGCAGGATTGCAAATATGTTGAAATTCTCTGACAAAATTTAAGTGCAACTTTGAACAGCTTGTCCAAATCCAAAACACTAATACCTTACTTGCCGTATTCTAGTACATTTCTCTTTCATTTTATGTTATAAATTCAGTACGTATTCCCCCAAAATCATGACCACTATCAGCCAATCAGTGTATCGATGCTAATACACATTCATTCACAGATTAAACATTTGAAATGAACATTTTTCTGCAAGTAAAATACCATACATGAAGACATGTTCCATTTTGAAATAAGTTTGAGTTCTTCTTGACTGTTTTTGTGTTGATATTTTGTTTTGTTTTTTTTAATCACAAAACCAGCAGGACTCAAGGCTGTCTTCTGCACACCCACCTTGATCGAAGGGCTTGGATGGAGTCCATGTTCCAGGCTCCTGAAACAGAATTAACCAAAAGATAAAATCATGAGAATATTGTTTGAAAGACATGTAGAGTAAAAACAAAAATACATGACAGATAAAAAACTAATTCAGCATTCATACAAACCTCCACCTCCTTTAGGAGAAAGCATTTCAAAAAGAGAGAATGAGGAATTCATTTAAGTTTTTCTTGTTAAGTAGAAACCTTGCATATTAAAGTAAACTGATCTGGGTAACACACACACCAACACACGATCAGGTACAAACAGGTGGAGCATGCATTTACTTAGTCAAGATAATGCTGATGTTATGACAGGAAGTCATTTGCACAATAGGGGGCCCGTGTCTCTTAGTGTGCATGCATGTGCTGACGATAATACTCCCTTATATCCCCTAATAGAGCAGTAGAATACAGCAATATGTGATATACACACTCACAACACATGGAGAGGATCAAACCAAATTAACAGTTAAAAGATATTAAAGGAATACTAACTATTGGATTTAGAGTTAGTCATGAGAATGTAATTTAAAGCGGACTCAAATTTTACTAACAAAAGAAAAATATATCATGTTTATCCATTTAAAGTTAAGGAAAGAAACAAGGCTTTCAGGGAAGTTAAAGCTGGGTTTTAAGTCAAGTTTATTTTTGAGATTAAAAAAACAAAAACAAAAAAAACCTTTTAGAAATAAATTATGATCCGTCAGCAACATCTGCATTACAGAGCACAAACATACAAATTCTTGGAACCTAATGTACTAGTTGCATCTGATTGCCCCGAGTCCTCATTAACATCAAAGAAAATCTATGTTTAAATTTCACATTTTGTAATAAAGGTATTTTAAGGTGACGATTAATCCACTGAATCAGACTGTAAGCTTTGCCAAATTGCAGTTACAGATTGGATCATAAATAGCATCCAAAAGGAAACAAATTTAATCAAAAGCTGGATGATCAAATGTGATACTTGGGGAGTTAAGAGAAAACCTGCAGAGTTCCCACGTGTTCTGTATATATACGGAAAGCCAACTGAATGTGAATCACAATAATTAATGGTATAATTAGCTTTACTCTTTCCCAAAATGTTTGAACATGAACTGAAGTGAACCTTTCAAGATATGATGCAGTCAAATGGTTTAATCTCTTGCCAGTGGGTGTCTTTCAGCAGTCTAAATACAGATTGTACAGAGGTGACTGATTCGCTTGCTTTTATTAGAAGGACAAGGAGACACACCCACAGTGTGTTGGCCTATGATGCAAAAGCAAAAGGAGCTTAGGAAAAAGAGAGTTATGTGCGTGTCTTTCTCTGCTTCACTCTCAGCGCTGTCCCTGCTTTCATTCAAATTCATCAATACACTGTGTTCTCTCTCATTCTGTCACAATTGTTGTCGCATCTGTCTTTTTTCTTTGTATTTTCATCACACACACACACACACACGAATGACCTCTTTGGACCACTTTGGAAGTAAATGACAAAAAAAGTTACCCAAAACAATAAATAACCCATTGAAAAAACAAAGGCATAAATAATATTATGGACTTTCTACACTTAATTGCTTAATTTTTCAAGCACAATCTATTCACCAATTTACGAGTGGATCGTTGTTTTCCAAATGCCACTTAAAACTGCTCACAAAATATTAAATTTCTCTCTATAGGTGTGTGTGTGTGTGCGTGTGAGTTCAATAAGCTAGAAAAAATAGGAAGGCAGGGAAATAGGGGAGAAAAAAAACATCTTATCAGCATAAATTCCACAGTGTGGCTTAATGGAGACGAGTGTCTTCTCCTCCCAAATAAAGCCCTGTGTTGCAGATTTGCAAATTCCAGCCTTGTACAAAGCTTCACCAACAGGATGTGTCAAATTAAATTAAAGGCTGAAATTCACAACAGTTTTTAAGGCATACAGTTCTGTTAATTCTATCCAACTGAGACACAAAAAGGGCAGATTTATAGTACTATTGCTATCTGTGCATAGTGCATTTACTAAATGGATGGTTGCTATAGACACCAGAGACTAACTGTGAATCAGCCACGACACAGCGTGGCCATAATAACACAAATTATAAAGCAGTTATCAACTAAGATGCAGTAAGAAACTAAAGAACAGTGAAGCTGCATGTGTTTTAGAAAAGACACATGCTAAAAAAGATCCTTCAAAAAAAAAAAAAAACTCATTTGAACATTGAACCTTTGATCTGCCACGTGACAGGAGGAGTCCCAGTGAATTGTGGGCTTCACACTGATTTAATTAAATTCAATTTGTGATTTAATCAATGCCATAATGATTGACACCATTACATATCAGACACAATAGTGCTAGAGGATATATCCATTAAAAAAGCAAGACTGTGACAAAAGAGTTTTTGGTGAGCGACTGAGTACTTTCAGAAAAAGCTGCGGCACTACAGTGTATGTAGTGTGCTACTATACTTCTGAGTGTCTTTGATAAAAAAGTTTGGATTAAGGTTTTCTGGCTTAACAAGTTAGAAACACACATTGTGAGAAAGGGTCATATGCATGCATAGGAAGTCATCTTCCTGCAGCAGGTCTGTGCAATTTTGCAACACATTTCGTCACGCTGCACATATACATATACATCGTATACTTCTCTGCCAAGCTTGTTATTGAGATGTTTCCTGTTTTATCACCTCTGCAGAAAAAAGACACTTGTGACAGAGGTACTAACCTGCATGTCATGACATGATGTATTTTTGTGGGTTCGACTCAAACTTTCCACGCTAACTGTTGCCAAACAAAAGTTAGTATTTTCACTTTTCAATGTGCATGATTTATACAAAATGCATGAATTCAGTTAATGAGTTCTTACACCTCTACATGAATCAGTGCTCATGCTGCTTCATTGGAAAGGCTGCATATGACCTTACACAGTCATACCCACACCTCAGCTAGCCTTAACTGGTTCTGTAGGTGTTAATGATGGTGGGCACTGTGGACTTGGAGCTGCATTTAGATATCGATGTGCCTTAATGTGAGTATGCTTCTCTGCCTACAGTCCATTCATGTTCTGAACCCTTACACTTTACTGACATTGCTTGCCACAAGAAGCTGGTTATTTTTCAAAAAGCTGTCTGCGAGTCCCTCTCTGTGTCACTTCTTTGCAATCTATAATGTGAGCAGGGTCAACTCTCTCCGTGTCCTTGCTTTAATTAATTTCTCCTTCTTGTCCTTTACTTCTGGCTTTATTACTCATTGTACCACTGCTTCCTCTCTACCTTCAGCTTCTAGAGAGGTCCCTGTTACAACAAGGGAAAATTCAACAGCCCCTGTTTCTTTTGAATAACACGCAGTACATTCCAGTCTCGATATGAATTAAAACCCACATACTGAAATCCTGGACAAGGCCAGATAGAGAGGTACTTTTGGTTTTGTTGAGGATGGTTCCCTGCTAGCACTGCAGACCATGAAGACTGAATAATGAGAACATTGCATTACGGGAGCCAGGCCCTCTAGACTAGTCAGGACAACGAAAGTGCTCGCGGTCTGATTCCTTAATGGAATCAACAGAAACACACAAATACACACAGAACTACACTGAAACACACAAACATGCACATTCATACACGTACACAATTCTATAAACAAACAGATGTATGACACAACACTGACTGTAGTGCTAGAATCTGTCAGCACTACAAAACATCAAATAACTGCATGAACGCTTTGCACCACTCATACAACCACCCACTTTCCAAAAACCACAGTACACCCAAACTTCAACAATAGGTCTAATGGCATCCCGAGTGTATGTTAAAAATAGCAACTTTTCAATTTATCTTTCCATCTCTGTCCAACTTCCATTCCTCTCTCTCCCTTCCAGTTAAAACATTTTTTTTTCTCATGTGCACCGATACACAAAAACATAACAGTGTGTGCATTCAGCTCTGTTGGCTAACATCCTAATGTGCCAGTGTGCGTGCAGATTTTATGTGATTTTTTTTGTGCATGTCTACATGAATAAGTCTTTGCACCTGACAAGCAATTTCTCACCTACACATCAGATTTTCACAGATCATTCCCGCTAATTGCATCCTAATGGCGGTCTTGCATGTCCTGACTCCTTGCTGCCTTCCCCCTAACTTACAGCAGAAAAAAAAAATATGTGCATGTTTCCACCATACTGGCTCTGCTTGTCTTGCTCAAGCTTGTCGCATGCATGCACGCACAAACGCACACAAATACACACAAAGGTGCTTTGAAGTGGAAAAGGCCTGAAGCTCTGTACCTCCCCTACATCATTCACCCTCCACAACACAAACAAAGCAGGATGGACATGCACGGTAAAAAAAATACAAAGATAGAGATAAGAGGTGAGGAGAGGATGGAAATGTTTAATCTGCTCTAATAAGATATTAACATATTCCTATACCATACTATTAAGCACTGTGCTGTTTACTACTAATCATTCATTCATTCATTCATTCATTCATTGTGTTTTTTCATAGCTAAATCTTCCTCCTCAGCTTATCTCTTTGCTTTGCAGCAGTGCTGAAAGCTAGCCAAGGAAAGACCAATAAGCTGAGCAGCATGTCTAGAAAAACTAAGATAGTGCAGCAAAGAAAGCCCCAGGCCTCTCCAGCCACCCTAACAGGACTTACAGTAAATCAGTGGAGAGGATCCTATCTAGTGCACTTAGCAGGGACCCACTTATGGCTCTTGCTGAAAGATGAAAGTGACAGTGTATGCCCAAAAATGTAAAAATTTAAGCAAAAATTGGCCAGAAGAGCCTCGCAGCACATAAGATTAAAAAAAAGTAGCTAGGTGTATCGCCAAAGTTCAAAGGGGGAAAAAAGTATAATTATGATTTTTTTTTTTTTTAATATGACTGTGGGATTAAGATAAGGCTAACAGCTCTGAGTGAGAGTAAAGAGTTTCACGCTAAATTAAAATACCCAAACTTCAGTATAAACTACTGACATGAAAAATAATGATATTATTGGTTTTTGAAGTCAGGGGTCATTTTCAGCCTTTTTAACTGGGTTTCAGCAGCTATAAATCCATTACTATCTTTGCATATAAAGACCTTCCTTCAGTCTTGTTTAGCTAGTTTCAAAGCGGTGGCTCGCAGTAGCAGTACGCAGTACGCAGTAGCTCGTAGCAATGTGAACAGGAAGTTACTGTCACATCACAAGCTACGATGTCCCTAACAGTTTTAGAGGGCCTATGTCAAACTTAACATACAATACTTGACAAACATAAGATTTATAGGCATAAATGAAGAAAAATGTTCAGGTTTAATATTGTACAGCTTTCAGCAGCAAATAAATATCTGATTAAAATAACCTAAGTGACATTATTTCTGTCTTGTGATTTAAAATGTTAGATGTTTGTATTTTAAAAAACGTTGATTTACAGCCCTTTAATCAATGATCAATAATCTTTTCCCCTAGATGTGTCACACAGCAAGCTAATTCTGCTTAGCTAGTTTGCTACACAGTATCTATAGACCTGGCAGTTTTCAAGAATAAACATTTTGTAGAGAATATCTTTAATGTTACGACAGGTTTGCATGGTGCCATAATGTTGTCTCTTAAAAAAAAAATCATCAAGCAGGCTGATCTTTTCACTTCCTTAAGGAAAAATGTAGCCTTTGCAGTTACACATCTCAGAAGAACAATTTGATCTATTTAACACAGTCATGACAAACAGTTGTGGCTTTCCTGCGCTGACTGGCCCCTCGAGGGATAACCTCTATAGTGCATGCAGTACATTGAAATGCTGTGACATTGCTGGGATGCATGTGTTCTGTTATGCGAGGCCGTATCAATCAGATTGGCATCACTTCGAACTACAGCACATTCAGATGTTGAATAGATTTATGCAGAAATAGACTGAGTGATAAATAAGACCGACACATTCCTACCTTATATTTATCCTTCTTCCAGCCAGTTTAAAACTGCTCTAACCTGAACCAGACAGGCTTATTCTGATTCCTGTTTTTTGGTACTGTAGTCTACCCTTGAGGTACAAGTATATGCCATTTAGGGCAAATGAGGTGTATTAGCACACAGTGGTGATACATGCCAAATGAGCCTCAAACATGCAAACAGACAGGTGAGTATGTTTGCCAAGACTGTTAGTGTGAATTACTCTATTTAGCTGAAAACATGGGTAAACTACTAATGATGAAAGAATGCAAAAAAGAGTGACAAACTGGGACACAGCACTAAGCAGGAAATGAAAAGGATGCATATATACAGAGAGGATAATGCTTTCTCCAAAGCCCCAGCCTCAAGGTTAAAACACAAACTTGAAAGCGCACCGTCCTATCTATCTATCTATCTATCTATCTGCTCTGTTCTGAATAGGTTAAATGTCTTCTCATTGCAAGTGGGGTATTAATAGAAAGACTGTATTAACACAGTCAACAGGCTCTCTCACCTTTGCCTCTCTCTCTTTTCTCACCTACAAGCTTTGTCTCACTGTGTACATCTCAAAGAGCAGCACATGGCCAATCACATTTTCTCCCTGGCATTCGGTCCCAACACTATATTCGCATAATCCAAATCCTGCTAAACAGTTGGACCTGAGGAGCTCCCACTGAGCTGACGGGCTCACACGTTAAAGTCTGCCAGGTAGGGAAAGGAAGAGATAAAAAACTGCTGTTACAAATTAGATATAAAACATGAAAACAGGTATAAAAAAAGACACCACACTTACATATCTTAACAATAAAAGAGAACGTTGCTCCTGCGTTTTCCTGTCTCTGACATCAACTATATCAGGGGGTCTAATTCAGAGAGAAATCCCTCTGCATGTTTACAGAATGGGGTAAAAAACTGTTCATCAAAGCTGGTGTGAGAGAAAAGTGCATTTACTCCGGTGCATTTGCTGTGTTGTTTTGCAGCACACTCAAGTTACAGCACCATAACTAACGTTTGTGTGTGTTTGTGCAAGCACAAATGCAAGCATGCACAAATCACCTCTGCTTGTGTGGATCCATTTACTGCAATCTGTTAGAAGCAAAACAC
>JAPQLA010000019.1:9457644-9471206 GCA_029822935.1 Naso vlamingii
GGTAGGATAAAATGGGAATAGAGGTGCATAACTACAAAAGAAAATCTGTTAAATAATCAAGTAAATCAAACTGTACACTAAGAAAACTATCAGCATGTTTAATAGAACGGAATTTGTGCTTTTACAAAAGAGTAAGAGGAAAACACCATTATGTACAGATGTAAAAACAAATGAAGCTTCTGCTGCCAAGGATAAGTAGAAACATTTCAAGAAAATGATGCTTAATGAAGCTTTATATTACAATGAATCTTTATATTACAAGAATGTTGATAAAATTATTTATGAGAAGATCATTATAAGCCATGTGAATAGTTTGTTTTGTTTTTTTCAAGCGCATCACATTGCATATGTTGTTTTTGTAATTTATTTATAAGTTCTTCATTTCAGTCCATTAACGGATTCTCTATTCACCAGTCGTCTTGTCCTCAGCAGTCATAAAATATGAACCTGCAGCAGGCCACAATTGATCAACCACTGTTGGGAATACTAGGGCAAGATATCTGCACCATTACTAGCCTGTGTGGGTACATAGTAAATCCCAGTCTTTATTGCCATAGGCTATGCTGTGCTAGCGACCTGTTGTTTGTTAGAAGTCCCGCTTTACAGCCAGTGTGAGCACCGGTTTCGTGTAAAACATTGTTTTATTTCGGATTTAATGAATCATGATGGAGAGGCAATAACCTCGCAGTCTATTAATGGAGCAACTCGTCGTGCTTTTTACAAGAATACCTGCGACAGCACTGTGAATGCAGTGCTTTGTAAAATGCCAGCATCGTGTAGGGATGATCCTCTGATCTGAAGCAGTGAGCCATCTGGTTGATCTTAGCACCGATGTAGGAACTTTAATAGTGAGCAAGCTTCGTGAAGTGTGTTGAAGATGGTTGGTCAACCTATTAGTTTCAATCAGTTAGACAGCGCTTTGTAACCAGCACAGCAGTAAAAATAATTATTAATTTTCTCGTTTTGAGAATTATTCTTTCTTTTTAATGTCACGAGTGACCTCAAATTCTTCATGGTCCCAGTGCTTCTCAAGTTATTTAGCTTGTTTTAGTAAGGCTGTACATTCATTCTTCTGTTTTCCTTTGAAAAAAAAAAAAGAGAAAACAGAAGACTGTCATTATTGAGACAGAGATCATCTTTGTGCAGAGACAGACTGTGCAAATATTCATAGGCATAGCACTAAGTCCCACATTATCATACAAGTTGCTGTCTCTTTAATCCTAATTTACTTTTTACCATACACGAGATATTGTCCTATCCTTGGGTTGCAGCCTGACAAAAGATATAAATACCTTATAAGGTTTCAGTAATCAATCAGGCAACTAATTAGTCAGTACTGACGGAGGTATTAGATAACCATAAATAACCCACACCTTCTGACACAGGTCATAAATAAATGGGTCCAGATATTTATCTGTGAGTTTCGCTCAAATGCAAGTTATATTATTATTTTGTGGTAGGGCTAATTTACTTACAGTAGTTACTATTTATACGTAACATGTCATCTCATTGTTTGGATGATAATTTCTGTTAAAAGACTCTCATCTTTGGCTTTTTATTTCCAGAAAATTGTCTTTTTGACATTTTCACCGAAAGCCAATCCATGAATGCTGCATTTTTAAAAAATTCCCCCATAATTACTAATTTCTGCTTTTTTTAACGAGCGTCACCTATTTGTTGTTTAAATTGACAGGTGGGGGAGGAAGGTGTGGAGAAAAAAAACAGACAAACAAACAAACAAAAAACTGCCAGATTAACTAATGAGTGTCTTCAGGCCATTCCCCCTTTTTTTTATTGTGTTTGATCTACCGTTGGGGGAACTTAGCCATATGTCCATTTTAACCGTGTTCATAGAATAACGTCAAGAGATTGGACTTCTTTTAATTGTGTGACATCTCTGTCTGTCTGTCTCTGTTTTGTGTGAGCTAAAACTCCCAGTAAAGCGCTGTATGAAAAAGACAACACAGGCATACTGCACAATATGGCATAGAGGCAAAGAAAATTGCACCTTTCAGCTGTCATTTTAGGAGTCATGTGATTTTTTTTCTTTTTCTGTTTCTTCCTTTCTCTCTCTCTCTCTGACTCTTTGCCGACTTTGTCCTTCTGTTTCTCACAGACACCAGAGGAGCTTGAAGATGATTCTGACTTTGAGCAGGAGGACTATGATACTCGCAGCAGGACTAGTGTCCAGACTGAAGATGACCAGCTTATTGCTGGACAGAGTGCTCGGGTAAGTGGATGTTCACTTCCCCTCTGTGCTGAAACTTCTCAAGTGTGCCCAAAACGAATGAAACATGATAGTAAAAAGAAAAAAAAAATCGAAAAGAAAACATCTTGTGTTTTGGTTAAGACTGGACAACAAGCCTAAATCAGTCATACAAATGAAACGGCTTCATTAGACTGAGGTGCAAGTCTAAGTGGATCCCACCCCAACGCCCTCCCCTGTTCCCTGATCGTACATGAATAGATTCATCCAACTGGTTCCACTTTACACAGCATGAAAGTTCATTTAAATTATCCAAACAAGTGGGACTATTTTAAATAAATGCTGTTCGGGGATGGCAGGTGTAAAATTGCAATCACAAACAAAGACGTAATTATCAAATTCCCTTTAGATTCCAGACAAAAACACAACATGCAGTCGTGTGCCAAGGCTTCAGTTGCGATCACCAGAGCCTGGGCTTTGTTGCACATTAGCAATTTTTCACTTGGGCCCAGCTTAAAGAACATTAAGAGGGTATCAGTGCTTGCTCCCCTCCAGCAACACTGAGGCAGTGGCTGTGTGTTGCATGTTGAATGGATTGCGGATGGCTGGAGTATGACTTGGCCCAGTGCCTCTCCCCATGGCACAGGCCTGAATTATACTGCCTGAGTCTCTACACAGTCTCCACACACAAGGGCGGTAATGCACAAAGAAAGGAGAAAAAATTAAACTAAAACAGCAGTTCCTTGTTCTAAATGATGTTCTTTACAGCTGTGGCCTTGATAGTGATTTCCTTTCATATTAGATTTCTTTTTAAGTAACCAAACCCAGGCACTGTGAGAACTCTTCAGCCTTTAGGCTCAGATCACTGTACTTCAACATGAGAGCTGATAACTGTCATTGTGCATTAGTCCCTATGGCCTCAAGGGAAATAATGGGACAATGATTAATTCTGAATAGTAGCATAGAGAAAAGCAATAATGTCAGCAAACTCAATCAGTAATGTCAGTTACCCAGAAATATACAACCAGATGTTGTTAGCATTAACATTAACCTTAGCCATCATAATCTGCTAATCAAAACAGATCAAATGTAGCCACAAAACCGTTAAGTTACTGAACTGAACAAGGTTTTGTTTTATTGCTAATAAATATTTGTAACAGTATTAAAAGGTTACACACTGTGTTGCTTTAAATCCGTTTAATTTTCCCTGCCGTTACTTATCATCTTGTGGCTTTTTAAAATCTGGCAAATAAATGGATGTTCTCAATGAAATGCCCAATCTACTTTGAAATGTTTCATCAGTTTTCAATATCATGGTCTGTAAGTGCAGCCAAGTTCTTCAAATTTAATGGCGAAATATGTCATTAGTCCTTTTACAGCCAAAACAACACAAGTGAGTGTATTTTTTTGCTGAGCTTTTTAGTGCCTTTACATCTGTTACATCTAGCTGTTTCAAATTTGCTCATATGACCTTTGTCTGAACAGTGTGTAGGGATTTTTTTGGGGTGGGCAAAGTACCTGAACCTCTTGTTGAAGATAAGGGAATACTCTTTTTGCTTTGTTGGTAAAAACTGAGGGAGAGGTCAGGAAAAGATTGTGTTCATGGTTAAAAGAAAGGCCGTCTGTCGGAAAGAGGAAACAAACATTGGGCTTCCATGTCCAAGCCACGGTTTTGTTTGTTCATCCATCCATCCATTCCAGTTTGTTCCTTATGACTTTGTGTGGTTCATGACATTACAATAACTCTCCCCTTTTGCACCTGACAGACAGGAATCATAATCCACACTGGAGCTTCCTGTCAGTTAAATGTAGACAGAGATCAGTTTTGGCAACTGAGCAGACTGATGTCATTTTTTCTGCAGGACATTCTGACAAAAACAGAGAACTAATAGCATCTGTTATTCAGAAATAATCACTAGCTCCAGGACACTTAAATCATCACTTTTATACCCTTATACAGGTCAAATATATCATATGTATAAAAATGTAATGTTAATTTCTTTTCGTTTCTGTGTGTTTAATTTTTAGCACTCAAGAATGTAACATATAAAGAAACAAAAAGTTTAACATTGTCAAGTCTAAAATCCAACTATGCACAAAAAGAACAGACCCAGACTTTGGGTGTGCAGTAGCAGCTCCAGGATGATTGCAGGGGTCCTGGGTGTGAAGTGCCTTGAGTGTATTGTATGTGTACTCCCACTAAGACTCCCGCAGTGTAACATCGTAGGGCCATCTGAGCTTAGGCGCAGAAGCTTTGCCACACAAAGGAGCTTCACAGCACCAAACTGTTCACTAGTTTTCCTGGCACTTAAGTGTGCTTTGAGTGGGCATCTCTTCTTGGGAACAGTTTGAAGTAGCAGCATGTCCATTTGTCATAACTTGTAGCTGTAATATAGTGATATAAGGTGGATTAAAGGGTGATGTGGCCAAATGTACAGGCTCCATTCCAACAAAGTTTGGATGCTGTGTGAAACATGAATTTAAAAATTGTGATCATTTGTTTTTTTTTTTTGTTTTTTTTTTTAATGAATACTTGCAAAAAAAGTATAAAGTCAATAAAATTACTGGTCAACCTCATTGATTTTTTTGTAACCATTTTGTGTTTTTTACGTCTGATGCCAACAACAGGCCACCTGCGTTATGTGGTAAACAAGGGGCATCCTCCAGTCACCTGTTCCAAAGCAAAGATGAAGCCATGTCCATCACTTTGTGAAACACATTATTTTATAAGGGATTACTACATGAGTTCCAGAATACTTTGTTAAGCTGTTTTATCAGGTTCATCCAAAAGCAAAAAAAAAAAAAAAGGCTCACACACTGCAGGGCTCCAGTTTTCACTTCTTTAATGTACCAAAGTGATGGTGATGTTTCAAGCAGCACAGCTTTTCATCAAATAAGTGAAAACTGGAGCCCTGCAGTGTGTGAGCCTTGCTTTTTGACTATTTACTCACCTTTGGTTCAGCATCTGCTCCAAGTTTGTATTGGATGTGCGTGCATATTTTCGATTCTGTGTACCATTTCACAAAGAGTGCCAACCTTTTTGGAGTCTAGGTTGTAATACTTGTGGAGGCGTCATTTGATAGCAATCTATGCACTCAAACTTGCATCAAAGGGTCCGGTTTGTGCATAATGCACATTATCGTGCACAATATGCTGTATATCTGGCATGCTGAAAGACTCTGTCACACAGTTAATTGATGTTGCCTGTTTTGCTTCTCATGGACACTGTTATATGCCCTCAAAGACTAAACATTTACACACGCAGAGGGAAAGTATATCCATAAATGATGTGTTTGCAGAGAATCACTGGTGATCTGCCTAGTCGGCCTTAGCTTGTCGTGTCAGGATAAGGCTTGGCGTCCTCTCACAGTCTTGCCACACTGCACACTGGTGCTCTGTGCTTCTACTCAAAGAGACAGGAAGCCTAATCCATTTTTTTCCGAGGGAGCTGACATGAGCTGCTGAAGTTTACAGTCATGATCCCTCCAAGCCCCTTCATTGTGCCGGTGTCACACATATGACGCAGGCGTAATATCTCCCTCTAACTTTCTTGATCTCACTGTGTCGCTCTTGCTCAGTTTAGAAAGAAATAAAATTACGTCCAGGGAATTCCCAGGGGCCTTTGTCCCAAGTGCTTGTGTGATACTGCACTTGTCAGTTCTATTATGCTTGAGCATAAAACTGAGTTATTGGTGCAAACACACATAATGAGTTAGTCGAAAATAAGAAAAGAAACTGAGGCCTGTATATATTGTCTCTTTGTGTTAAAACATGTAGACATGAATGAACTCTTCTTCTGTAACACACCACGAATAACGCAGAATGAGCCAAACACAAAGCCCCCTCCTAACACACTCACACACAACATTTCTTAACACAGTGATTGGATAACACTGTTGATAGGTCATCCATAAAATTGAACTCTGAGTGTCTGGGCAGTTTATTTCAAATGAAACAAATTAAAGTCATTTCAAGACGCCGCGCTCAGTGAAGAAACCCGGAAAGCGCTCTAATCCCTGCAGACGTAGCCGAGTCGCTGAGTGTATTGGCTCGGCACTCCCCCGGCCGGATTTGCCACTATGTTAAGCTCCCAAGGCCCGCTCCTTGTTGTTATCAGTAGAGTAGGGAAAGGGATTTGGGGATAAGTGAATTCTAGAGAGCAGGGGAGGAGGGAGAGGGGGTCTTCACCGAGTGCCTTCCTGCTCCCCCGACGTCCCAATTGGCTCATGTGTTTACCCCTGTGCTGCAGCTTTCTTTTGTGTTTAGAAACCCTCTGTTTTCTCTCCCTTCCTCCCCGACGCTCTCTTTCTCTTGTCACACCATTTTTAGAGTGAATTTGAATACCAACCAAATCCCTCACTATTTGTCCCGAACCTCCATTGATCCCTAATTTTAGAAAAAGGAAATTGTTGAGTTTCAAGAGACTTTTTGCTCCCTTTAGCTGTTTGGGAGAACAGTTTGTCTTAGTTTAGTGGAGCTTTTATGTGCAGAGGACGGGAAGAAAGTTTGATTGTACTCAATAAAAGAAAACAGCTATACCTGGCTCTACTCTGTTTCTCACTTTTCAGTCTCAATTGCTACAAAGACGTTTTGCAAAATAATACCTATACTTCCTTTCAGTGGTGCACCCTCCGTTTTGCCACCAGGGGTAAAATTTTCAGTGTAAGTATAGAATTTAGTGAATAATTGATGCCTTAACAACCAGTTGCAGGAATGAGATGAGAAACAAAGATAAACTAACGAACAGCCTCGAGTCCCGAGGTCAGGGAGATCTGCCCGGCGGCAAGTACACTCACCTGTGTGGCTGGTGATTAGGCAGCAATTACAGTCCAGCTTTGCCTGCTTTCTGTTTTTGGCTACACTGAACATGAATGAACATGTAATCAGCAAACAATAAGCCAGGGAGCCACTGCCTACCCAGGACCACAAGCTGAGAGCACAAGTACCCTCGAAGTGTCTAGACTGCAGTGCCTTTTTGGTCCTGAAGTTTTTAGCTACCTTTTTTTGGCTTTGATTTTTTTTATTATCAATGGAAGTGATTTGAATCCATTACAGGCCATAGCTGAAATCAGCAGCACAAGTAAACTTCTTGTTTAGTATGAGACAAACTCAGTCAAACAGGAGCAGAAGTTCAGCCAGCCAACCGCTCGGAAAAGAATATTATTACATGAATGTAAAATATGCATAGGGTTAACATTTGGCCAGTAGGCGTTGCCCTTGTTACTCCCCACTAAGGAACAAAGCACAGCAGGAAAGGTCAATACCACACCATCCCCCTCCAGCCTCGGGACCTTCAGGTTGATGCAGGGGTGGAGAGGGGTCTATTGAATTGAGGATGTGCATACATACAATAGTTTGGTCATAGATTAAGTAAATGGGGGTGCAGGGTTTCAGAGAGCCCCCTCCCGCTGTGCGCAGCCCCTAATTCAGAATTCATAGTGACACGTTCAGCATACTTGCAAAGTGAATACGTGGCTATAGTCAGTCGCTCTGTTAGAATTTTCGTTCCTCATTGTACAGTCTAAATACATATTAACTTGGTATTTGTTTTAAATGTGAGCAGTGTTTTCACCCCACACGCTGTTTAATGGGATCTGCTGCTCTGCTGTTGTTTGTGTGTCTTGGCACCAGCAGCAGAGGAAATCTACACTGGGCTTGAGGGGGCTGCTTTTGCTTGTTTGTTTATGCCGGTCATTTTTGTTGTGTTTGTTGTTGTTGTTTTTTGTTTTTTTTCTCAGGCTAACTGCCATCAAAGCTCTTCTCGCACTGTAATCATTAGGCCAAGGCTCATGGACACATCTGTTGGCCTCTGATGAAAAACTTGTGCCTTCACGTCTCTCTATTTCTTTCTTTAATTTCATTTTTTTTTTCTTTTTTGTTGAGGTCTCCCTTCTGCTCCAGCTTATTATCATTCAAAGAATATCAGGAGTAGAAGTCATCCGTATTTTTTCTTCTCATTTTCATCCAGACACATCTACCAGGAGACATGAGCATTCTGACGCACTGTCTCACAGAGCTCGCAGCAGACACAAGCTTTGCTGTGTGAGTGAAAAGGAAGAAAAAGGCAATTATTTCATTAAAAGAGTAACAATTCTTGGAGGACAGTCAATAATAGACGAGGTTACAAAACAATGGTGACTTTTCTTTTTTACTGTACTCGTTTCCACTCTCTGCCTCTTGAGTCAATAGAATCGACCCTAATGGAATCCAGGTTACTCTTCCTTCCATCTCACCTCCCTGACATAATGTTGAACAAATGCATTATTCATTCTCTGGTCTAAGAAGCGAGGTAATTATACATTTATCTCCCAAATAATACTGGGTACTTACTGCGCCTGTGACCTTGCCACAAGATTTATGCCATTTTGGACCTGCCCCCAAAGGCTGCTGAGGAAAAAATGAGAGCAAAAATGGATTTGCTCTTTATGGATATAAGATGTCAAGGGATTTAAAAAGGTCCAGTCATTAAATGTAAAGTTTAGAACTTTATTTTGAAGCATTTCAGAAGGGCGGGGATACTCAGACTCTAAACTTAATGCTCAAGTTATATAGGGCGGATTAAAAAGTAGAGTGAACTGAAAAAAAGAACAAATTGTGCTACAGCTCTTCCCTTTATATTTTTTTCCTTTATTCCTTTCTCCAAAACTAATCTCTGTTCTATTTTGCCCCTCTCCTAATTTCCCTATCGTTCTCTACTCCTTAACCTTATCTTCTTCCTTTACCTAAACTCTTCTCCTCTGGCATTATCCTCATTCTGAACCATCACATTTTTTTTCTGCTCAAATTTACCCCCACAGCAACTTCCTCCCCCTCTAATATTTTGTTTCTTCCATGCTGTTGCCTGCAGGCCATCATGGCACAGCTTCCCCAGGAGGAAAAGGCCAAGATTGCTGAGCAGGTGGAGAGCTTCAGACAGGAAAAGTGCAAGCTAGATGCAGAAGTGGCGAAATGGGATGACAATGGCAACGACATCATTGTGCTAGCGAAGCAGATGTGTATGATCATGATGGAGATGACGGACTTCACCAGGTAAAATTGACTCCAAATATGAAGCAACAAACTATACCTGCAATGACTGCTTTTTTTTTAACTAGACAAAAGCTGTAAATGCAACACTCAAGCATTATCAGATTTTAATTTCACATGGCACCTTTGTCAGCAAACAGTTGGCTTATTTACACATCTAGGAGATGCACGAACTCCAGAGGAAAACAACTGGCTCTTTAGCTGCCAAATGCTCCACTATGTTCACCAGCTAGTTGCTAACTTTGTCTTTTTGCCATTTGATGCTGGGTAGGCAGCATCAAGTGTGTATCAAAGGCTTTTCAATGCAAACAGCTGCCTGCTGTGTCTATAAACAGATCAAAACAGAAAGTTCCTCTATAAAGCCATAACTATGAGTTAAAAAAATGGAAATGTGATGTTTGTGAGTTCCTCACCTTTAGCAATCCTTTAAACAGAAGGGTGATCTTTTGATATGTTGTTTGTATAAAAATATCACAGCAGTGAGTGAATAAAGTGAACACAAGCACGATTGCTGAGAGACAATCTTGGCTTCGCGTTGCCCCAGTGCCGCCAACTGGCAAAGTGACCTAGACAACCTGTGCTTTGTTCAGATTATGCGACGATGCTGTGGTTAAAAGACAAACTGTAATAATCTGTTTGCATTAAAAAGTCTTGTCATTTATGTTTACTAAAAGCCAGCAGCTTTCCTTTCAATCTCCCCCATCTGGAGTCAACATTTCAGAGAAATGCCTCATTGATGGTGGCTTGTCTCTGGTATGGAGATGTGATCCAGTCCACAGTTTTATGGCTTGGAACAAACCGAAAATAAAACATTAAAAAAAAAAACAAAACTCAACAGCATTTAAATCGGAGCCATAATTGATTATTCATGACTGTTTATAGCTGTGGCGCTGTGACTGAACTATCAGTACTTGGCATTGACCCCAGTTACTCGGACTGACATGAACAAACTGAGTGGAAACTTCAGCTTAGCTCTAACCAGAAATGAGACATAGCGCACTGACAAACACATTCATTTAGCCACTTTAACTTTTTCCATGCTGTCAAATGAGGAACACACAGAACAGATCACAAGATCAGTTGTTGGTCATTATTTTCCTCTCCTGTTTTATTTCTACTTAAACTCCTTGAAAAAACTCCTACTTGAATGTGCTTCCCTATACTACATCATTAGGGGCAAAAGCATACTGTATTTGTTACGACTTCTTCTGTGTTGTTGCGTGATTCTGATATTCCTCCCGCCAGCCTCAGCAAATTAGTTGCTGTGCGAGGCTGTGTGCCACAGAGGTGAGCCTATTCTTTAAAGGGAAGCTCTGCATGTCCTCTGCCTCTGCAACTCCACCCACATAGCCTTTTTTTCTTTCTCTCACTCCTTGAATTTTCCCAGAGGCAAAGGCCCCTTGAAGAACTCATCGGACGTGATCAACGCCGCTAAGAAGATTGCAGAGGCTGGTTCTAGAATGGACAAATTGGCCCGCGCTGTCGCAGATCAGGTAGCTTTGCAACGTATCTATCACTGCCATTTTTTACAGTTACACTTTCTGTCAGTCTGAAACTGTCTCTAACTGTATTATCGTAGCTGGCGGTGGAGCAAATTTTGAGTTAGAGCACAGCCTTTGGAAATCTTTAATATGGGCATTGATGAGCCCAGCTGGAGCGGTGGACTGTGCTGCCACACAACTCCCAGTGGGGCCAACACTGTCAGAGCAAGACAGCAGAACCGAGTTGTGTCTCTAATATAATTAGCTCCCAACCGAGGTGTTGCATTCTTAATCAGATGAGTACCCCTCTAAAACACGCTGACAGACCATTTTCAATATCTAATCAATCGGCGCTTGGACTGGATGGAGGAGGAAAGAAATAGGTGTGTACACACAGTGTATGTATGGAGATAGCAAATGAGGTGGGAGCTGTTTAAGAATGCAACACTCCAGGTAATGCACAATGTTCTTCATTTCATCTGTCTGCAACAAGCAGTGAGAATACAATAAGGCACAGGACTCACTGATTTATTAAGACTGTGTGTTGTTATTGTAATTGCAACTTCTGTTAGTTTGCAAACCCTTGAACTAACGAAACACTCTGGGCCTCGTTTCAATGCTGCTAAGGTGTTATTTCCATAATTTCCTGAAGTCATGCAACTTGCTGAGGCTGTGCCCCCCCACCACCGAAAGGCAGTGTTGGCAGCGTCAGTAGGCCTGCATGCTTACTGAGCTAGCTAGCTAATGGTAGCTACAGTTAGCAGCAGTCAGCAGTTACACTAGTAATATTCCCCATATTTATTTGTGGTAAAAATAAAGGCTGTCACTTCTCAGTCCATGACCTTTTTTTCAATTGAACATGTTAACTGATGTCCTGCTACATAAAACAGAGACAGGGAAGTTGTGCACTTACAGTTATACTTAACATAACATGTAAGAAAAAACTCCCCAAGCCATCATGACAGTTTTTTGTAGTGATTCAGTCAGGAGGCATGGTCCTCTTCAGCATACATTTTTAAATATATAATCAAAGGACTACGGAGACACACAAAAAATATCGGTCATAGTGCAGTATTACTGTCTAAAGAGATGATTCTCATTTCCCTAATGTATAATAACTCAAGTCCTTTCCTTCCTATGATTACATGCGACTTCCCAATAATATATCGGCAAGTCTTCTGCTGTTACCACAGCACAGACAGCCTGTCAGTTCGAGTGGCCATAAACTATGCTGAGCTCTCAGCTGACCACAAGGCATTTTTAGACAAAGCTGGCACTGCTCTCCTCATGTCACACTGCACTGCTCTCCAGAGCATATTGCACTACAGAGCAAAGTTTCAGGCTATAAATGCGCAACTCTGTCTGATATGCAGTAATTGCCACAAACAGAGACAGGAAAAGCCAGAATTTCAGTCTGCATAAGCATGTTTACATGTCTCCATGTGTGAGAACATTTGTTCAAGAAAGCAGGTCTCAGTCTGTGTCATGGAGACACAGACTGAGACCTAAACAAGCATGAGCTCATGTGCTTATGTATTAATTTCTTAGCTTGTAGGCTGCTGTGTGACGATCGTGTTTAACAGGGCTTAGGTTAGAGCGAGGATGTCACATGGCAAGGCACTGGCAAAGCCTGTATCTGAATCAACAGTTGCTGTAATGAAAAGAGCAGGTGGCGTGCCATTTTTAATTCGCACTTAAATGGTTCCTAGACCAGTGTTTACTGAATATTCAAAGCCTTCTGTTATTCTTCCAGAAACATCAGAGCTGAGTTGGGCAATAAAGAGGGCCTTGAGAACCTTTTAATTTCCAACATGTATTTGTTATAAAAATGTTTTCATGTGACATTTGGGGCATCTGTTTTCCATGAAGTTCAGTAAATGGAGCAAGTTACTAAAAGTTTAAAACCACATGTTTGCTTCTATTAGACATCCCTTGATAGAACCCCAGAGTTTTCGTTGTCCCAGTCTTTGAGTGGAAAAAATCTGTTGATGTCCTGCGTTTTCAAATCTCGCCTAAATGTCCGGTGAAATCCCCCCATATTTTTAAAATAGGGTTATGCACGTCTGTTGACGCAGTTTTTTATTTAGAATGTTTTCAGTAAAGAATATTACAGGCTAAATCTAGTGCCGTGACAACATTAGTTTTTATCAAGGCTAACTTTTTTTTTTTATTTTTTTTTTTTTTTTTTTTTAAATCTCAATAAATAATTGACTGGAATTTCTTCAGTTTGTCTGGGAAACTGAAATCTTTTAGGACACTTTGACCAGCACCAAAATCTTCTAACTGTCAGTAAGCCCTGGGAACACAGTGTGAAGTCGTACAGTGATGGGCTGTTCATTTTCCATTTTAGCACTCTGACCAATTGTTTGTCTGAAAATAAAAAAAAAAAAAATTGAAAAAAAGAGTGGAGTTGTTCAACATCCTCTGCTGTTTTCTATGATTGGTTGAGTTTAGGCAGGCATTGATTAAAAATAAATAAATAAATAAATAACTCAACACACAGCAAATAACAAAACCTTGATTATTTGTCTTTATTCTGAAAGAAGAGGACAAGTATTGTGCATTCACACATAGTAGGTAACCTGTGCTTTTCAAGAGCATTTTGGTATGACAGTAGGAAAAGAGGCTGCTCCACTGCTTTCTGACAAGTCCCTTAAGTAGCAAACCTTGTCGCCATGACTCCACATCAACCCTATTGATGAACATGTGTGAAGCAAGAGTCAGTTCCGCGTGGGAGGTTAGAAGGACGACAAGCACCTTCATAGTCATTTAAGCACAGCACTTGACGTAGAAAAACCCCTTGAGGCACCTTACCCCATTTCACTACAGCAATGCCTTTTTTCTACTCT
>JAPQLA010000019.1:9616356-9628674 GCA_029822935.1 Naso vlamingii
ATAAATAAATAAATAATAACAATGAATATACAAGGGAGTAAGGAAATACTTGTGATTTTAGCTCAGCATGAGGATTGTGGACCTCAGGGATACACTGGTTTAGCTTGAATGACAATGGAGTGAATGATTCTGGCCAGAGAATCAGGTTTTGAGATGATACATTAAATTCAAATGCAGGGAAATTAACAGTGACGGTGTGTGGTTCTTGATTACTCACGCACACACATCAAAAGGGAGAAGGAAAAAGGCGTTAATTGTCAGTGCTGAGCCTGGCAACGTGTGTGTCCATGCACACACATCAGCTGAAGGTGCGCTAAATTTGTCATAGGAATCCATATCCCAAAACTCAAAAATTAACCCCTACTCCTGCTCATCTTTTAAAACAAAAAAACAAACAAAAAAAACCTAAAATGGTTCTGTATGCCTTCGTTTTTTTGCTCCGTAAAGCAACTGACTGATCTCTGGGGACTTGTGGTATATTGGACTGTTTGCCAAGGCAATAATACATTTAGGAGTTAAAATTGCAGCATCTGGCCCTCTACACTTTGTGACTACAATTGTAACTGACTGCAAAATTGTCAAACTTACACAAACTTGAGAGTATTTTTTTCTTTTCACTGCGGTTCAAAAATCACAAGAAAAAAGAAAAAACCTTTGCAACATCTAAGTGTGCAAATGTAAGTGTATGCCCTGTTTCTTGGGGGAAAATGCCATCTCAAGTGAAACAACGCAACAAAATGAATGTTTTCATATTTGCTGACCTTATTGAAGAAAAGAAATTCCTTTCTGAAGTCCAAGTAATTCATATTTGTGTCAGAAAGAGAGTGTCCAACGACCGAGAAGCTGCTTATTAAAACTGTGCAGTAAATCTAGCATGGACAAGTCTTGGCCTTATTACAGCCTGGTTTTAATAAAGCTGTCAATTCTTCAGATTATGCCGGTGACCTATTTTTATGTAAGCCTTTTTAATGTTCTTCTGGGACCAGTTGGATATATAGAGTGGTGCCAAATCATTACACTTAATCAATCACCTATCGCCCTTCCCTCAATTCTGAATTTATGATGTTTACAAACACAATATATCATTCAAGGCTGTTTGACTGCACAGGACATCACTGCATCTGTCTCTAAGGGAAAATATCAGAGGGTTTGTTTTGGTGTCATAGCTAATTATGTGCAATATGGTCAATTCCTTGATTCAATCATCAACTGAAATTGTGTTGACAGATATTATACGAAACAGGGATCTTAAATAACCTCATAAACACATCTAAATGAGCTGCTTTTAATTTATTCAATTGAGGTGTACCAGCTAAACCTCATTTACACGCTTCCCACACTATTTCTAATTGATCTCTTAAAAATTGTAGGGGGAGTTAAAACAACCAACCACACGTGATAGTTAACAAGAAATATAAAAACAAGTGTGTGTAACTGAAATCCTGCATTTGTGGCTTGAAAGATACTGACTGATGTCTGAATTATAGACAGTCTGCCTGCTGCCAGTCAGTCACACATGCACTAATCAGTCTAGTCCATAATACAAACTACAGAGAGCAGGAAGGACGTTTAAAAAAAACAAAAAAACAAAAAAACAAAAAACTGGTGCCATGAAACATGAACACTCGGACTGCAATACACACTAAATACAAGCTTCATTTCACCCCTTGCTGAAGGACATGTCTGTCGGGAACAAACTCAGTCTTCCAGGCTAAAGGTTTGTAATTGCTGCAGTGATCTATATATGTGGCGAATAATGTTCTGAATTTATTAAGGGTTAAGTTTGCCTGCTGCTGACAGAGCAGATCTCACTTTAGCTGGAGTGCTTGTATGATACTGTGCTTTTCCGACAGTGGCTCATCTGCATTGATAATATTAGTTTAAAGTGAAATGAGTGAACATTTTTTTTCTCTCTCTCTCTCTCTTGCACATTTCCCTTCAGTCTTTCCAACTGGAACTTTAACTGCAACTTAACTTACCTGCACTGATTTATTTATTTCCCATATGAGGGCAGCAGAAACAATATATATATAGACTGTTGACATCACGTAGCAGTGTCTGCTCCACTACTAAAAAAAACCCACTCTGAGCACCAGTAACCTATTTCTGAAATTGCTCAGCCTGCTTGAAAGATTCATCATCACCACTAACCTAAGTACATAATTCCAAGGAGTCATGTGTAGGATTTTTTTTCCTGCTTACCTTAACGGCTGTATGCAAAATTCCAGAAGTAATGCCTAAGTCTCTCCAAATTCACTTTGTTGGTCCTCTCTGCCCTGACTACAATGAGGAAGCAAGCCAGAATCGTTAATGACCCGATTAAGGGATGGCTAGACGTTGCTAGCCAGCTATCTTGCCAAACCAAATATGCTTACATTTCTTAAATGCAACATGTGTGTTTTGCAGTTCCTTCGGTTTGTAATGTTTTAATTAATTAACACACAAAAGGCAAAAGGTTGCCTAAAAGACATTTGTTCAGTGGTGAACGCATTCAGTTGGATAAATTTGCTCTGGTTGTGAATATTTTTCCTTCAGTATAAACATTTTGTTGTCATATTCACTGAAAATGCAGTTTCCATGACGCACAGCATTTCTTGTGACACATATTTCGCTTTACCTTTCCATTTACCTTTTCTTTTTTTAAATGGCTGTTGATACTGAGCACTTGTATTTAATGGGAAAAGATAATACAAGTATTTAAGTGTGGGTGTAACTGAAACAGAGATTAATCGCAAGGCTTCATACTGCAGTTTGAGTGCTTGGTGCAAAAGAGTCAGGCAGCGTCACACAGAAGCACTGCCATTTTCAAGCCTCTAGCCCTCAGAGTCTGGCCAGCTGTGGAAGAGACATGGCAAGTGGCTGCGTTTTGCAGGTGTGCTCTGCAAGATAGTGACCTTAGCATGTTGGTTAAATGTGCAGCTGCTGCAGTTGGGCGAGCTGCAGGACAGCTTTGGCAGGAAACCACAGCGGTATGACCAATAGTAACTACAATAAATCCTGACAAAACAGCAGTCAAAGACAAAACTTGAATCTTTCAAAACACAGAGAACAGTACAGATGCTGTCTACTCGATAGAGGCCAAATGTCCTGCCTGACCTCCAGCTAACTTTCTACAAACTTTCCTACCATATATATATTTTTGTTCCATTGGGGGGTTTCTTTATATTTTTTATTGTTAGAGGTGCTGTAAATGAGGACATACTGCTGTACTGTCAAAGGAAATGTGTACATCTCATCACTTCATTAATAAAGATTTGACAACTGTTACTGTTTTCAGCATCTGACAACTACACCTTTCATGTTTTCTGACATAGACCCCCTGTCAGAACCCCATGGGGCTGTTAATACAATCATAAAACAGAACTGTGTTCTAAAATACATGACATTTGAAAGACACAGACTAATTGGTAAATTGAAAAATGATCCCTCTCTCTGGTTGGGAAACTAATCCGGCCTTATTAATCGTGTGATTAATGAGAGCAACACAGTGACTATCAGAAAAAAGACGAGGAGATGGTTCAGACTTTTCTCTTGTGCTCAGTCAATTAGCAACTAAATTGCCTTTGATTTATCTTCAGTCACAGCAAATGAAGAAATTAGCTGGCCTTGTTTTTTGTGAGGAAGTAAATTAATTACAACAAAATTCTATTTGTCCGGCTCAAAAAGGTGCAGTATTTCTAACATAGTGAAAATTTAGATGTGCAGAGCAAAAGGTTTCATTTTTTTGTGTAACTGCCGGAAGAAAAACCTCGTACGCTCCCCTCTCAAGTCTGCTACCAGCAGGGGCCCTTGCTTCATCCATCTGAACGAGGTTAAACCATTCCAAAGATTCAGACCCATGAGACCTTGTGACCTGTTGCCATGACAACACAGCTACTCGGATCAAAGGGGTAATGAAATTCACCATATTGACTTAGTATTTATTAGAGAGAAAAGGTTTCATAAGTAATTTGAGAGTCTTTTTTTTTTCTTTTAGTCCCCTTCCATTAAAGGGCCAGTGCGAATTAAAGCTGAATAGTCCTTACAAGAAAAACAATGTGAAGCAGAAAATTTATCTAGAAAAAGCAAACATGAAAACATGATGTTCAGCACACATTCTTGTTGCTTCATGAAATCATTGTATTATTTTCTGAGGCAACAAAAAGTAAACATTTAATGAATTTCTAACCCAAAACAGTCATTTAATGAGAAATTTAATACTGAGAAAAAAAGGCAGCAACTACCTTGAACTTCTTAAAAAAAAACGCGATCCTGATCAGAATACAAAAAGTGCAAATACTGAAGTATGCACATCAACCCTTTTTGTGCATACAAAAGGTTGGGGAAGGAAAAAAAAAGGGGAAAAAAAGTATATACAGTGCTCTAAGTCCATAAGTGGCCTTCGGAGATCTTTGTGTCACATAATTTAGTAATGAATTATGGAAAATCATGGAGGCAACCTTGAAAATACTGACTCTTTCTTATTGCTCCTTTAACACACTGTTATACAAAATTTACAACCCTTTTAATAAAAACCAAGGTCTTCCCAACCATCTCTGTCTCCCTCTTTGCTCGTATGGGAGTTTAAAAAAAATGCACAAATTCAGTCTATCAACTTTGCATAATTATCCATTTGCTCTTTTATAACATCAGTGGCAAGATGCATTAAACCCTGTAGTATTACGACTTAAACTATGGGTACGACAAAGTCAAATCATGCTCACACAGTCTTTTTCTTCAGACTTATAAAGCAGTGCATTCGACAATGAATAAACAGTCACACCTGGTTTTCTTTTTTTCCTCTTTCTTTAACAAGTAAAGGTTAACAGGGGGGTTAAAATAAAAGGGTGGCTACACTAAATGCATCAACATTTTGACTCTTTTCAGGAATGAAAGCCCAAACATTATGATAAAGGTTTGTTAGATACCCTGATACAAAGCCAGAGATGATGAATACTGATCTACTGCCTTGAAATTTTTCTCATTAAAGGTGTAAGTAGGAAAAAAAACAGTTTCAAAGAAAAATGATTAATTTCTTGTCTGACATCAGATATTGAACTAAGAACAACAATGGAGTGTTTGACATTGACAGCTCAGTCAAATAAAGCACAAATATAAGGTTTCATTTTCACAGTTTGTTAACTCTAACACACACAGCTTAGTTCATATCAACAATATTTAGACTTGGAAAAAAAAATCCATATATATATATATATATATATATATATTTCTTCTAAAGTTGTTTCCATGTGATTTTCTTCATCTGCCACCTCATTCAACATTTATTCACTGTATGTCAAAGAGCAGCGATGTAGCTTAGTTGATAAATAGACAGACAGAGAGAGAGAGAGAGAGAGAGAGAGAGAGAGCGATGAATCAGAGTGAGGTTAAATGAGGCAACAGAAGGAATTAAATTACATGGAGACAACTTCAGAAGAGATAAAGGCATGCAGGTAAACCTAGTTTCAAATATGAATTTCTTGTTTTGACAGAGTCATTTTTTTTGTTTTAAAACATTTTTTCCTTTCTTCACTAAAGGTTCATTCAGGTAACGTTACAGCTCCTCAAAATCTTTGAGAGTGTGAAAAATGAAACCTATCATCCTCCTCCTGTAGTCAGCCATACTGCTGTCATTCTCTTTTTTCTGAACATGCAGCAAGTTTTTCAGGGCTCTAGCTATCTGTTTTCTTTTTCTGCTCATGCTGATGTAGTGTGTTAAAATCAAACTTCTTAACCCCCCCCCCCACAAGTGCCAAGATCGATGACGCAGTGCTGAGATGTAGTCAAAATGATGGGCCAAGCGCTTTATCAAATAATCCCTCGCATGACAGCTATTTTTTTGGGGGGGTCTGTCTATCTGGTCTTAGACCCCCTGTCACGGCAAACCAACTATAGATGCTCCAGAGATAAGAAGGAGGATGAAAAAGGAGGATTTAGATCCCTGCTCTTTGCACTTAGGGAAGACAGCAGTTGTGACATGGGTCTAAAAATTAATACATTTATTGAAAAAATAAATAAAAAAGAAGCCGGCGTTATTCAGTTTTTCCCTTAATACAAGCATTCACCAAATCAGTCTCTCATTACTTTGTGCCTTCCCTTTCCTAATTGTGGCACGTAACCCTAAGCTCATTTGATCCTAAAGACGTTATAAACAGATCTTTAAAAATGATTGTGTTTTTTAAGCATAGGCTAAGGGCCTAAAACAGCTGTAATGACTGCACTGCAATTCAAATGTTTCTCAAAGAGGAGTATGGGCAGGGGCTTATTTAACAAACTCAGCAGCCGACCCTCCCAATTTTCTGGATAGACTAACTGTCATAGTCATCAGTAATTAGACATAGTGATAACTTCAATTTTTACATCAAATGCATTAAATCTAAAGATTATTTGTCCTTGCATCCTCTGACATTAGTGAAAAGCAGACCCTCAAAAAAGATACAAGTTGCTGCCCTCTGCTTACCACCAAAAACCTGAGTTCATTTTTACTGTGTGACATTAGGACAATATTCTGTGTCTGAATTTCAAAAAGAGCTGTTGATATTCTATAAAAGTGAGAAGATGAATCCTTGATTAGAGATACTGTGTGATACACGGTAAAGAAGAACATTCTCCCACTTAATTCATATCTTAATGTACAGAAATACAGATTTTATAATCGAGATAATAAGGAGATTATGTACATTTGGTCTTGTGTGATACTCATGGTACAATGAGACTCCATAAACCAGGGATTCCCAAATTTTTAAGCCCGCGACCCACAAGACTAGAGACGAGAGACCCCCACTGACCCTGGAGGTGGCATATAACATTGTGCACAGCTGTGCAAACACACTATTAGGCCTACATGAGCATCAATACATCACAAAACAACAACAGCCTAATGGCTGGAATATTATTTTAAAGTAATTTATGAAAGAATATAATCAGAATTTATACAATAATGGGTTAAATATGCAATTATAATTTTTATTTATTTATCATTTTTTATAAATTTTGTTTTTGAAAGGCATCTCGTGGCCCCCCTCTCTGTGTCTTGCCCCCCCATTTTGGGAGTCACTGCTGTAAACAATCCACTGATTTATCCCTTACAAGTATCAATCACTGCATTGTCATTTGTGTTTTTGAAAATATGGCATATGGCAGTTAGAGACACATGACTTCTCTGAATTTGACTTTGGGCGTATCTTCAGGGGTTCTATGGCTCAGAATACGATTCTGCTGTTTAAAAAAAAAGGTTCATTAGGCAATTTGGATGTTTAGGAGCATTAATCTGCATCACTCTCAGCGAGCAAATGGTCTCTCTCTGTGGGGGTGTGTTGATGCCAAAATACTTGAAAAGATGATTTAATATTTCCATTTGACTGCCAGCCTGCAACAGTGTCACTTTAATTGATTGAATCTACTTTGAACTGCTAACTCAATTGAAAACAATGTGTGCACTGCAGCTGAACAGATCTTGAAACCAGATAGAAAGCTTGTGGCATTCCCTCATTTCCTGTGGGTGCATGTTCTGTCACAGTATTTAGTCTGTCAAATGGGTGTCTGCTGATAATGCGTCCCCTTTCCTGTCTGCCTCATGCTGGCTAAAAGGCTTAGATGACCTTTAGGGTGTTCGCAGTCAGGCTCTTAAAGCTCAAGCTCATTTTTTCATATTTTCTCTGGTAATACAGTATGTTAACGCCAGTGGAGTGCAGCCATCATGCAATCAAAAAACTGACTCAACATTTATGTCCAGTAATATCTAATTAATTAACTGTTCTTACAAATTAATATTAGAACACAGATCATTTGAATGTAATGCTGCTTCTGCAGCAAAAGCTAGGGTGCAGTGTAAGTGCTATGGTTGATAAAAAAGTTTTAAGAGAAGAATCCTTGCCCAAAAAGTTGAATTTATGCATTACAGGAAACACTGCGCTCTCCGTTCAGCTCTTTCCTTTTGATGTTAAAGGGACAAGCTTCTTTGCTGAAATTCAACCAGCTTTGTGTCGTTGTGGTTTGTGTAGATGAGTGATGACTGATAAGTCCAAGGCCTTTGGTAAAAGGAGTCAGTTTTTGAAGTCTGGCATAAGGGATGTCACAGTATCAGATTTATCTTCACAATTGTCATGACCTAAAGATATTATCGATATTCTAAGAAAAGAAAAATGCAATCTTTTAGAGTGATCTTCAGCATTTACTGTGTGTTTTAATGTTGGAATTGCATTCAAAATATGAATGTTGGGAGGTGAAGAGAGTCTTTTACCATACGGGAATGTTATTTAATACTTTGCTTTAAATTAAAATGGTGTTTCTGTGTCATTTACTCTGCTGCTGGAGTGCCAGTACAGCATCCCATCACACACAAACAACTATCACTGATTTTGGTGAAACCCTTTATAGTCATATTTTCTCACAGTGAGTTTTCTGAATGCACCTGTAGCTGGTGCTGCTGTAGCTGCTTGTGAGCCCTGTTGGGGTTAGGTGAGACTAGCTGACTGCATCGGCTGGGAATAGTTAGTAATATTCACACGTGTATGTGTGTTGTGTTTTTGCACTTGAAGCAAAGATGTGTTATCAAAATTGTTGACTCGCTTGTTTTCAATCATAAGCCAAGTCAGACCTTTTTATTAGACACTTAGCCGGTGAATCTTATAGCCATGTATTAGCAGCAAGCCTCAGCTGTGTGCATTGTCTCCTGCTTGTGTGAGACTAACGAATAATTGTAGCAGTCTCAGTGTTTATATTTAGAGCCAAAAAGTGACTGAAATGATAATAAACCTTTAGGTCCCTTGAGCCCTTGCCTGTCTCATGCATCTTAATTAAGAGCGGTATCTTTAAGAAGAGGTGATTAGGCTTTGCTTGTCATATCACCAGAAAAGGGGCGGATTAAAGCAATTAGAAGCCATCACTCTGAACATTGCACCTTTGTATTCACAGGCTTATTGAAAGAGCTCCGGGCATTGATTCATTTAGAATCAACCTGAAATCATGACTCTGATGACAGCAACGCATTCATTACGGTAGATTACAGTCGGTAGGAGGCCAAAGGCTTTTTTATGGGCCTTTGCATGTGGTTAGCAGGTGTATTGTCAGCATATAGAGGATACAGTACTAAACCTGAACACTGCATGGACACGTGAGACTCAGATACGTCTCCTGTACTCTGCATTTTGTTCCAGTGTCCATGGACTCCTGTGACAAACAGATGTGGTTTCTGTTGGCAGGAGCAACACTGCTGAATGCTAATTGTTTTGAAGGGCACATGATTCAGTGGTTGTTATGGTAACAAGAGACTATGCACCTGAGTGTTGTAGAGACATGATGAATGAAATATGGATAGATGGACATAAAGACGGATATGTCTGCAAGACCGACATTGCGGTGACCTTAATTGGACTCCTTCTCTGTTCAGGATACCATATGAGGTTTTGTTTTCTTTTTCTTTTGAAATGGTGAAAGAGCTTTGTTTGGTTTTGTTATTTATATATAAAGGACAAAATTTATTGAACTGTAAAGAGTTTCAACAAAATACTACAAAAATGTGACTTTCATTCTGTAATTCTTGCAAAGAAAGCTTTAAATGTATAGTGAGTAAAAGGAATCTCACAAGCATGATACCACAAAATTAATACAAATGATATCTTTTAGTTGTTATGATACCATTAGACAGCACTCACAAACAAACCTAAACTATGTTACAAACCCCTTATGAAAAGGGACACACTCAATAGCCAAGAACTCATTATTTGTAGTCAAGGCTAAATGTTCAGTGTAATCTGTGTAGATAAAGGAATCAGAAGATCCAAGCCCACAGCTCAGTGTGAAAATTGCCAAGATATGCTCAAGAGTAAAGGATGCAGAACAAAAACAACATAATGAGGGGCATTAAAAAGTTTTTAATAATCCAAAATTGATTTCATGGTCTGCAAATATTTAAAGGTTACATTTGTGGTACTTACAATAGGTTTATTGTCTTTTTTGTACGCAGGTCTCTCTTGAAAATGATCTTAATTAGACAAATTGTTTTTAAAAATACTGGCATTTGCCCAGTGCTACTAATGCAATAATATAAAGTGAAGTTCTAAGTTAAATATGGACGCCACTGTTGCAAACTGATATCCCCTAATTGATGAGCAATCTGCCCAGTTTAAGCCTCCAGTCTTTTGCAGCCTTGCAAAGTGAATGAATACATCACATGGATAAACAGATAAAATAAAACATGAAAAATCATCTGCAATATGTAGGATGGAATATTTGTCTGTCTTTCCACGCAGTGGGGCTCAAATAGAGGTATACGACTGATTCAACAAAAACAATGAATCCTAACATTTGTACTCCAGAGCACAATCCAAACACCTCAACACAGCTTTTCATTGGACTTTAAAAGTAGTCCAACAGGAATAACAATAGCCATAACAGATGTCCTTTCAGATAATGGAACTGATACTGAATTGTCTTTGTGTTATACATTCCTTCCTTTTTTTCCCATGAATAAATGTAAAAGTAACAAAAGCCTATAAGCCTGAGCTGAGTTGTTTACAACAGACAACAGCTGCTGCTAACACTGCCGATGACACTGGCAAAATCTAGCTAGAGATCAAGCTAAAGAGAGAGATGTTCTGGAGTATTGGTAAAAAATGGTCTAGCCTCAAAGTCCCTGCCCCCATATGACCCTATACCACAAATAAACAGAATGAATATAAGGATGTAAAGTAAAAAATAATTTTAATTAGTCTCAAATTCATAGATCACAGTAAAATAAATAATTAATAATGCAAAATGTACAAAGCGTAGTGCTTTAAGCACTGGTACACAGTACTCCCATTTTTGGATTTTACCTCATGGTATACCAGGAGTTTTCATGGCATATTAGGACCTCTCACAAGTACTATTCCTGTCCTCTCCATATCATAGTGTCTTTTGGCGATTCATACTGACATTTAAATTACATTAGAGTGTACTATGTGACACTTGCCTGTCTTTTTTCTTGCGGATTAGGTGATGCTCACTCGTTTGTTCTCGTGGGAGTTGAACGTCACATTACGCTAACTCACGGGTTACAGCAATGTTGGATAAATGGGGAATGCAGAGGAATAATAAACAGACATTAATGTTGGCGTTGCTCCTAAAGGGCACAAGGAAAACACGAACCAGAATGGATTCTGATGAAATATCGAAGCAGAGAACTAAAAGTAGTTTGTTTAATAAATTAATTTTGTGAAATTCAGCATTATAGCATCTTTGATTCACTGTAGAAATTCATAAAAGTCAACTATTACTTGATTTGCCGATACTGGCTGCCTGATTCACATGCCAACAGGTGAACAAGGGGAGTACAGGCACTTATTTTTGTCTACTTAAAGCACTGACAACGGGTGTTCAATAAAGGGTGTGTAGGTAAAGATGTGGTGGTGCATTACAATTTTGGTGTCATTTTTGACTTGAACTTGCACTTGTGCCTCCTCCATCTCAAACTGGGTTTAAGTGCAGCGCAGCAGGTGGAACGATATTTTCATGTGGGTAAGAGCGCACGTGAACAGACCTATCCAGAATCCCATAGGCAGGTTTGGTGGATGTTATCCTTGATTCATCCCACTTACATAAACAGTCAAAACAATAATTTTGAATGCAACCCTGTATTTCAGCTAATCAGATAAAATATTAAGCTGACTTCTGTCTATTGAATTGAATGCAAATCAGGTAGTTATTAACACGGGAGCCATTCTCTGAAAATTAAATGCAATAACCATGGATATAAGGCAGGCGCTGACATACATATACCTGTATTTAGATGGACAAGAGTCAATATTGTTTTTCATTACTGAAACAGTTGCACTCAGTCAGTCATTGTAGTTATTTTTCCCATGTTCAAGTAACCTTTTCACTCTTTTTCTATACTGTCTTTTTCCTAGTCTATAAGCAACTTAAATTAACTTCAAGCATGCCTAATTTGAAATCACATTGCACAAAGCAGTAACAATTCAAAAACCTTCCAGTTCAGTAATCTACCCAGTTGTCCAAAGCCACAGTGTGTGACACTGTGGTCATTTATGCACGACAGCTCTGGACATTTAATTCACCATTGGACAGTAAATACGCACATGCAATTTATTTATTAACACCACAACATCAGTGACATTATGAACACATTGCTCTTCATCAGTGTTTTTATAAATAAATTGCAATAATAATAATAATAATAATAATAATAATAATAATAATAATAATAATAATAATAATAATATTCATAATAATAATTTATTCCTCCTACTTTACCTCTTCCCCAGGCTGCAAGTTATAGTGAAAATTACTTTCAAGTAATCACCAGCTATCTCTCAAATCTTTGGCATTAAAATTTAA
>JAPQLA010000019.1:9806895-9817916 GCA_029822935.1 Naso vlamingii
AGATTTATTTCAACTGTCAAAAAATCAAAATCAAATCAAATCAAAAAACTGCACACACATCCAATACAAATTTGAAGCAGGTGCTGAACCAAACTGAGTAAATATAAAAAAAGCAAGGAATGGCTTGCACACTGCAGTGTTCCAGTTATCACTTATTTAATGCCCCAAAGTTAAGTGATAACTGTAGCCACGCAGTGTGTGAGCCTTTCCCTGCTTTATTAATAACTGTCAAACATCTGCCTTGATGCTGTTCACCACTTGACTGATGGGTTTTGCCTGCACACACTCTACACAGACAACACAAATTCAACTTCTCAATTTTGAAGACACACAAGTCACAATCAAACTTATAAAGTCACAGAAATACACACTAGTGTAAGAGATGCAAAGCCTTAAGTTTCTATTTTTTGTTAACAGAAAGCACAACAAACCATCCTGGTCAAATTAACTTCTCTTGTATTCACATTTCCTTGAAATTAGTTTTGCAAATTTGTCTAAGCTATAAGCAAATTAAAAAAAAAAAGTAATGAAATGTGAAATCACAGTAAATGACTTTGGTCTATAACGTATAATCAGCATTTGGATGTTAGTAGCAAATGTAGTTAACCCTTTCTCATTCATTGTGGGAGAAATGCCACCCACTGAGATTTTCTGAAAAATCCTTGATATCGAAAGTGTATAGGACATTTTGTTGCCTCAGGTTCAGAGACCTGAAGAGAGTGGTGTTGGAGAATGCTTTTAAATAACGAATTGAAAAAACTTTTTTGAATTACTGGACAGAAAGTCATAGTGTTCTGTGAGGCAAAAGTTTCCCGGAGGAGGCAGACATCAAGATATGTGGCAGTGCGGAGAACAGGAGAAAGAGAACTGCAGTTTTCACAAATCTTGTCAGTGGTCATACGGAAGGCTGCACAAGGAGACAGGAGCAAAAAGGTTTTGATTTTTCAAGGAAACCTGCGAATGCACAGATCCATTGATTGTTACGTTAATATCCAAAAATAATTGGTTCAGTCAAGTTATTAGAAAATTTTCTTCGAGAAATTTTTTCTTAATTTTTTTTTACCTTTAGTTTATTTTGGTTGCAAGAGTGCAAAAATGAATAAATAAAATAACTGACAGCATTCGCATATTTCCTTGTCCAGCAATGTGGTGGGTAAGAGGCTGTTTAAAAATGACGGAGCTGCCAAATGATCTGACACAGACCAGCACCATGCAGCAGACACGAGTCGCTGTGTAACAATTGCCTTATTTAGAGCTGCAGATCTATTCACCTTACAGTGAAAAGGGACATGGTGCCAAAAGCATGTGCATACGTTTTTCAGCTGAACTTCTGGTAGATCCCGTTTACTGAACCTCAGCAAAAGCTATCAATCAATGAAAAAGACAAAAGTACCCCGTGAATTTATTTCTCCACCAGCAAACACATCACATACTCATACTTATTTATAAGGTTTTTGTTCTTTACACACATATACATAAAATACATATAAATACATCATATATGACAAAAAACACATTTCTGACAAATGCACAAAGCAGCAGACTGTAGGCTTGCTAAAAAGCAGTGATTAGCAGTGACAAGCTGCTGCAGACCTACTGCCTCATGTAGCAGTCCTGTCTGAAGAGATAAATGATAGTTTATTACTATCATGATGAATATTTGAACAAACTTGGGTTTCATGCACTTAAGAAGTTAATATTCCAGCTTCGTATGCTGAAATCTGCTAGTTTCTGTAGTTGGATTGGAAAGTACAAGATCTAAATATCCTCTCTGTTTTCATTAGATTACATTATGAGAGAAACTGAATGTGTGCTGACAGAAATTCTTTTTTGGACAACATCAGTTTGACATTTCACAAAATCAACGTACTTTTGAATATGTGCTGTAATTGTCACTCATCAGCCCTCATCATTTGCTTCAGCAGTTGGTGGCGTTTTACATTTCCCATGGCTCCTTCTGAACAAACAACCCCTCATTCTCTGATTAACAGGAGGGGAAAAAAGGTGTCTAATTGAACAGGGCTAATGTCACAGACTAAGGATTTTTCTTTTCACAGAAACAGTATGTCATCTGCCACCATATGTTTCAAATCTCTGACTCAATCTTTGGTTATTCTGTGAATGCCTGTAGTAGCAATTAAACAATAACCAATATTTTTCCCAAACTTTAAGCAGCCTTTTGCTGCTCACACACAAATATTCAGTGCTGACATAATATTATTATCTGCATGGCTGTGTGTTTCCCATGTAAGACCCTCTTGTTTACTGGCATTTACAACAGCCCATTGCAAATGCTTAAGTAGCTGTGTCAGTATGAATTTAAATTGGAATAACATGATAAATATTTTGTAAACATGAAAAAATACAAAATTAATATGTTTGGTTGTGGTGGTGGTTAGTAGAATAAATTCCATGTTTCTTTTATGAGAGCAGTTAGCTTCCATGGAGGTTAATCTATATATTACTGCTTTTGGGGAGACAAAAAAAAAAAACAAAGGAAATATTTCAGATATTTAATAGCTGTGGTTGGCAGGGTAGCCTTTATTGTTCCTGACATCTAACATGAAACAAAACTTGATTACTTTGTGTTAAATTTCTTTTTTTCCTGCAACACTTTTTTGCAACACATCAAAGCTACATTTCATCATAAGCATGTCAAAAAACTCATGATACTGTACAGAAGAATACTACATAAAAGCTACATTAAGCAAATTCATCAGTAGCCCACTGACTAATGCAGAGAGTTTTTGGTTTACAGGATAACAGAAGAGTTATTTTTTCCCGAGCAGTGTTTTTGGGTAAGAGCTGTAAGTGAAAGTGTTGTTTTTTTCTGCACAGTAAATGGAATACAATAATTGTGAGTAATAACAACAGGAAACCAATCTTGTGGTGGTGAGAACAAAAAAGTGTGGCTCGGGTCAAAATAAACGTATTATCCTTTGAAGACACAACAAATAACGTGATCATCACCTGACAGAGATAGAGGCACATTATTGCATCATACATTCATACAAAACACATATATTTATACAGCAAAATATGACAACAATTTCTACTAACACAACGTTAATATCATGATGAGACAACAGTTTAAAAATACATCACACTGAAATGCACATTTTTTTTCTTCACATTCTTGAGCAAATACTTTCATTAAGTCTGAACATTCAGAACTACTGGTTAGAATAACTGATAACAATTTTAATGTATCTCTGTGGTTGCCATTGTTTATAAGTCTAAAAGATTAAAGCTTTAATTTTCTTCCATATCTGACAAAATGAATGACCAGTGGCCTTTCTAAGATTGTGAAAACATATCTAACTTACCACTACAAACTATTAAACCCCCAAAATTAAAGCTTTGACTGCAGCTAGCAGGACACTCAAAAAAAAAGACATTTCACTAATATTTTGCAGAATCTTAAAGGGAAGGAATGTTTGGAAAAAAAACAAACAAACAAACAAAACACTTATGACAGATAAATATGCCTGATCCCCAGCAGTGACATTCATGAGCACATACACAGTAACATCTGCTCAACCCTGTCCATGATCATGTCCCTGTGTTACTGTGTGAGTGAGAAAGGACAAATTGCTTCTATGGTTTATATAATTCTACTTGTCACAGTATGGTTCCACTTGTCAAATTGGAAACCCAATATAGAACAGGGTAACATATTGCTTGGTGAACACCTCTTCTAACACTTGGTGTGCACACAAGGAGGGAGGAGAATTTCTGCAAGAAACTGGTGAAAAAACAACTACGATAGACTAAAGCCGCATTCAGACCAAATCCGGCAATCCATCGAAAACGGAGCTCCATCCATTCATCTCGAGGCCTGCTGCCCGAAAAAAACATAGCCGGATGCGGCAAAAAAGTTTAGACCAGTTCAACTTTTTTTTTTTTTTTGGAGGAACGCAGCACGACGTCATGCTCCACTATCCAATCATGTAAAAGGGGCATCTGCCAGTGATTGACTGGAAAAGATGTAGAGGAAACATAAAGGACTCGTTTACCATGGAGCAGCGGCTTTTAGCATTGGTGAGATGGAGGAATGACTCATCGCGGCAGTGATGACCTATCCTGAGCTGTACAATCCCTCCTGCAGGGACTACAAGGATACCAAAAGACGTGGATGTCGCCTGGAGTTGTGTTGTCGTTCAAGTCGGCATTTCAGGTTGGTAATATTAGCTGTTGTTGTTCAACTACCTTAGTGGCTAGTAGGTAAATGCTAAAAGTAAAGTCACCTAACCCTAACTTGACGTCACAGAATAGGGCCGGCTATGTTAATTATGTGACACTTCCACCGCCGGACAAACCTGCCGGACAGCCCTGCACTGGATTTGGTCTGAATACGGCCTAAGATGGAACCCTGATTGTCTGAAGGCATTTTTAAAAAACTACAGAGCAATAGTCTAGAAAATAAACCAAGGTTGATTGCACTTAACTGTGCAGCTTTATTTCTAGTTTAAAATATAAAAATGAGAGACACTAACCCACTAGCTCCTAGGCAGTTAGTCGCTTTACTCATTCTCCAGCTGCCTGTTAATTGACCTGCCACAAATGTAAAATGGATTTCGCCTCTGGCTTGTGGTCACTAACCAGGAAAAATGTTCCTTATGTAACAGAAAGCCAAACTCAGTTTCAGTACTGCCAAACAGGAACAAATAAAGCCAGAAAGATTTTAATCAACAGCTATTTGACTGGCAACTCTCTATATATGGCTTTGACTTGAATGTAAAAATAGATGCAAAGTGCATCCTAGAACATAGAGTTCACAGTTAAGTCTTACAGATAGAAATGAAAACTTTGACACACTCAACATAATTACAATCACCATGATGTATTTTATCTGAGATAATCAAGTTCCCAGCATATATATTTTAATAGAGAATCTCAAAGTAGAGCTAATTAATTTTTTTTTATCAATCTTTTGAACTGCAGGAATGAGACCTTAACATGCAGGGTGCCGACTGTGTTCATATGCTAATCTTAATCAGAGCTGAATGTTTGGTGGAAGTAGAGGGAACAGCTATTTACAATATTCCATTAATGCAGAGGGAGACTGATTAGATAAGGGGTAAACCATAAGAGAAGGGCCCTGAATTTAGATCATCATACTGCACAATGCAGGCTTTTTTTTTTCTTTTCTTTTCTTTTTTTACCTCATACGTTGTTAGGGCTGCTCATGAACATGGATGGACTGTGAGACAATGAGCACGGACATGTAAAAAGCAACCCACCAGCGCACCCCAACCCTTGTCATATCATAGTCCCCTTGTTACATCTTTTTCTGGGGTGTTTTGCATGTGAACAGTAACTGCTGAACTGTTTGTCTATGATGGATGTAAAGAAAGACTGAAAAAATCTTTGCCAAAGCACCAGATTTGCAACATGAGATGATTTCCTCTTCTGTAATTTTTTTTTTTTTTTTAGATGTTTAACTGATCAAAATATGCCATACTTGTGACTCATGCATGAGGATTAAAGAGCTCTGTAGGACTCATACAAATTTAACGGGAATATGCAGGCAGCACTCCTCTGTGCACTGGTACGCCGCCACATTCTGGGATCTGGTTGTAAGCCCTGCTTGCAAATCAGTGGTGTGAAATAAGGCCCAGATCCACACACTCCTCTCCACAGATGTTATACTAAAAATTTATAATACAGAAAAATCTTTTAAAAGAAACCTTTGTCCCATGCTTAAAGCAAGAGATATCTGGTGTGAAGTCTATTTAAACTGCTTTACTTATTTTAATGTAGGTTTACAGTAGTCAGTACTGTACTGTCAAATGTTTTATGTGGGAAAAACGATCAAACATATAAAAAAAATTAACGAGTTGGGAACACACTCTCAAGTGGCTGATTCATAATATTAAAGATTCAGGGGCAAATAAATGTTATGGGGAGATGTGTGAGTTTTTAATGAGAACATCTTCATTCACATCAAACTGATGCCCCGGGCCCTCTGCAAAGGAAGCCTGTTCAGTAATCCATCCATGCTCCAATGTATCTAAAAAAAATTCACATCATCCACCAAGGTAAAATATTAAATAATCCAAATTTTCACATGGCCATTTTCTGCATGTTAAGGAAACTACTTCCACTTTGATACAATGCTTCTACATCTAGGTTAAGCAAACATCTGTGTTTTTATATATAGCGTATTATGCATGTGAATACATTACGTACACGCATGTCTTTCTGTGAGTCTCTTTTAACCTCAATAAAGATAACTCCTCAGGTTGAGTATTTTGGAGCTCCTCCGTTTTGCGTCTTTGCACTGCCATCGTTGCATCCACTAATCTCTGCGTGGTGAGACATCATGTAGCTTTTCTTCCTGGTGGACAGGGAGTGCTTCCTTCCGGAGCCACCACCAGCACCGCCATCCCCATCTGCAGGGTTGTAAACCACCATCATGGTGGTATCCGTTCGAGACAGCGTGTACATGCTGCTTTGGCGTGTTTGGTGCAGCCGTGTGGAGCGTAGTTCTAACTCGTCATAGGTGGACACCTTGATGAATGGGCACCAACGCAATGCTTGCTTGAAGCCAGCTCGAAATCTGGTGCCATATGAGAAGAGGGAAGAGTTTAAAAAAAAAGGGGGGGGGGGGGGGTTTGAAAAGTAGAGAGAGAAAAAACATAAATTCAAGTGAATTCGTATTTTAGGATTTTTTTTTCCTTTGCAAGAAGCAGCACAAACTGTTCACAGTACTGTGCGAGAGGTTGACTCTGAGACAAAATTGTTTTTAGGTGTACCTGAGGCTTATCGAAAGGCAGTTGGGCAATGATGAAAAAGAGGTAAATTGATGTGGAAGTACAGTATAACTAGCTGAGGTATTCAACAGAAGAGTAACTGTACTTGACCTCCTAAGTGTGGATCCTTCTCTGAATGCACAGAGGCTGTGTTCATTGATACCTCAGACATCATTAGATACGATTATTTTTAAAGAAATTAAATCTAATTTTATGAGTAGACTGAGTGATGTTGTAGATGGAATCCATAGTTACTGTAATGTCTTCAACCTATTTCATTAAAAAGACAATGTACTCGAGAAGAATTGAGGAAGATACTTTTCTGTTCTTGGCTAAGATGGAGTGCGCAGGTTTAATTAAAAGCTTTTTACGGAATTTCTTATTCTACATTATGGTTCCTTGTAAATTGCTATTAAAATAAAGATAATTTAATAAATGCTTGGTGTTGTCCTGTAACACAAATCAACATACCAGACACATAACAAACACTACAAATACAAAACACTGACAATTCACTCACCCTCTCTCACCCACACCCTAGCCCTTAACAATGGTACAGGAAAGATGAAATACAATACAGAAAAATAAAAATAAGAAAACTACATATACAGTAATACAATGTTAAGGTAATATATCAATTACATTGTCATAGGGAGCAATTAAAACAGTCTGATTATGAGTACACACAGATTAGAGGCATAAATAGTTTGTTTTAAGAAAAGAAAATAGGGATGTCCTAAAGCAAGGGAAAGATGTCCTAGATCTAAAGGATGATTATTCCAGTCAGATGGAGCTCTGTATTGAATACCTTGTGTCAAATCTTTTTGAAAATTCTGGGAACAAAAAAAGAAAGAGGCATTGCATATTACTGAGTGGATATGAGGATCTACATGGAACCAGAAACTGTTTCAAATAAGAGGGACAATTAAAATAAACACATTTCTGGATGAACAGAACCCAGTGAAATAGCCCTCCAGATTCAGGATTCAACCAATCAAGAGATTCTTATATTGAACAATGGTGAGTTCTGCAAGGACATCTAAAAACAACTCTATATTGAGAATTAAGTACTGTATTAAGGAGCTTAAGATAAGGGTCAGCAGTGCTCCGATAAGCATTGTCAGCACATTCAATGATAGGAAGTAAAAACTGTAAAATAATTCTTTTTCTGACTTAAAATGTAAAACAACTGATTGAACAATAAAGTGACCTACCATAAATGTGTTTGATAATATCAATGTGGGGCTTAAAAGAAGGTTCAGGGTCAACCCAGAGTTCAAGATATTTGAATGAACTGACATTCTCAAGAGGTGAGTCATCAATAAAATTAATGTGCAGGTCACAAGGATATGAATCACGGCATCTCGCACCAAAAATCATGCTGTAGAACTTTTTCTTATTCAGTAGTATTCTGTTGCTGTAAAGCCACTTTTGGAACAGCAAAGAATTCTGCATTAATTGTATGTCCTAGATAACAATGTCATCTGCATAAAGACGAAGTGAACAATGTGAACATATTTCAGGTAGCTCCTTAATGAATATAAAGAAGAGACATGGTCCGAGAGTAGGGCCTTGTGAAAACCCCTTTTAACTGTTAAATAGTCCAATTGAGAATTTTGAAAAGTGACACACTGATGTCTTTTATGGAGACAGGAACTGAACCAGAGGAGAGCGCATTGACTTAACCAAGAGAATACAGCTTATCAAGGAGGAGACAGCGATCGACCAAATCTAAAGCCTTAGAAAGATCAATACAAATTGCACTTTGTAAGTTGACCCTTATCAAAAGATGAAAACACATTGTTAGTAAGTTTTACAAGAGCTGTGGTGGTTGAAAATTTTTCCCTAAAACCAGATTGGGAAGGAGATAAATTATTTATCAAATATTTTATTGGCTGATATAATAACTGGTTAAAAATAAGTTTTTCAAACATTTTTGTAATTTTTCTAATTATTGAAATAGGCTGGTAACTGTTTACATCAGATGGGTCTCCACCTTTGAAGAAAGGGATGAGCTTTAACCTCTCTGTCTGTTACCATTTGAAGATAATGATGAAAACTCCAAACTGTTTATCTTCCAGTGTTCACAATTGATGAATTAATGACACACTTTTTAGTTATCATAAAACACACTGTATACTTACGTAAAAGTGATGCAATGTAATGAATTCAATTTTTGTTGTCTCACTTGGAGCAATGTTGAAATGGATGAGTACAGGTGCAAATTTGAGTTTTCTGGATGTCAACAGTCCTTTGTTGTTACCCACCTGCTGTTGAGGCAGCAGTAGATGATGGGGTTGTACATGGTGGAACTCATCGCCAGCCACAGCACTGACAGGTAAACCTGCTGGATGTACTTCCACTTGCTCAGCCGCTTGTTGAGACCCGTCACAATGAAGTAGACATGATACGGCATCCAGCACAGGGCAAAGGTCACCACTACAATGATCATCATCTTCACCACCTGTGAGAGAAAGTGAGATGGATCGATAGTGAGAAACATTCATAAGCTGTGCACTGACAATAAGAACTGTGTAAGACAGAGTGAAAGACATCAGTGTGTATGGCAGAGAGTTAAAAAAAACACATATCACTGCTACTCTTAAGCTTATCAATACTGCATGTCATTTCAGTTCATTTCTGAATAACCAGACTTTGATAGGCCCTGGTACAGCAGCCAAAAAACAGAGGACATGCATTACTGTAAAACAGTAATCGAAAACAAGACAGTAAATTCTAGTTTCTCTGTTACATGTTGCGTATTCATTAGTTAATTTAATTCAAGGGCATGGCTGAATAAGGATGTATGAATCATATATGTGAAATATGTATAAATATCCCATGCATGCAGGAGTATAAATATGTGTATTTGTTCTCATTATCCAAGGGAAAAACACTGACAATGAACAAGAACAATCAGAAGAAGAAACAATGCCACAAAATGATGCAAAAGAATAAAATACGACATTCTACTAAATAACATAAACAGGAAAAAGTTACAATAAACACTACCAATAAAAAATTAGGTTATTAGTCTTCTCCAGACACTTTCTGAAATACTTTACCATGATTAATATTTTGTTTAACATAGTTTTCCTCCATAAAACTTTTTTTATTTTTTTAAATGGAGAAGATCCATGAAACACAGATGTCATGCCCCGCCCAACAACATTGCATGCACTAGGTTTACCAGTAAAAGCAGTGTGCATCAAGATGGATAATGTAAGCAAAGAAGAAACATGATAAAAGAGAGATTCAGTCATGAATGTTTGAACTAGCCGAAGCCCAAACATGTAGGAGTCAGATGAGTTTGGTGTGAACCAAAATCTGAGACTAGCAGATGAATCAGAAGTGTAGGTAGCATCGATCAGTCCATATCCTTTATCTAACAAGATTAAAAAAAAACAATTAAAAAAAACAACAAAAAAACCCATCAATGAGATTAAAACCTGTTTTTCAAGAGATCCTCTATTTATGTTGTTCATTTGCTTGTTAGCTTGTCACTGACAGTGCCTGAAGCAACATAACACGGTTGTGACACTGCAAACTTTTATTCTCGGTACTGACAAGTCCCCTCTGCATTGGACCTTTTTCTGTCCCTAAGATTTTAGGGAAGTGCACAGATATCACCACCCTATAGTAGAGGAATGTAAAAAAAAACCTCTCTCGCTACAAACATTACATGGTTGCAAGTCAGTAGTCAAGGTCTGACATTTTAGGTGACATAAACAAATTTTATATTTTTTTTTAACGGAACAAATAATTACTTAAGCAATTAAGGTAAACTGCAATCAATTATATTGTCATTTTACACTGAAAGGGTGCAGTCGTACTGATTACAGCATTGCGGAGCTTATTATGTATGACATTTAGAGAAAGAAGATTGGTTTTCATAAACAGTGGTATCATCATTTGGGTTCAGTAAAATGAGATGCAAAGTTTCTCTCTAACATGAATTCAAAAACCTAATCTCTGACTACTAGAAATTAAGTGAAGTAAAAGGGAAATCCTGGACTTTCTGACCATAAAACAACACTCTGAGAACAGATTACCTTAAACAATCCCTCAATTAACCTATGGAAGGTTAAGCTGATCTTAACAGCTGGAATGTATTCATAGTTTGATTTTGCTGCTGTTAACAAGGTTTAAATGACCAAAGAAGTTGTATGAATTCTATAATACTTTGGGAAAACGTCATAATGTGAGTCAATGAGAATAAGAATCACGATTAAGCCTACAGTAGTGCTAATAATGATCATTGTTGTA
>JAPQLA010000019.1:9840014-9850272 GCA_029822935.1 Naso vlamingii
TGTAGAGCAGCCAGTAGGAATACACACTTTATGAAATAACCAGTGATTGGCTGAAAAGTTTCTGTGATTGTTTTCATTTTCTAAAGCCTGAACATAGAGCCAAGGAGAGGTGCAGAAGTCTATTTTTTCTTTCAGACAACCTAAATTACAATATACTGAGAGGTTATTATTGAATATTTGCCCAATGACACCAGATATTAAACAGCCTACTGCAGCTTTAAAGGTAAGGATTGGCATACCACCTGCATGCAAAACCAGGATTTGGCTATGCACTCTATGCAACTTGAAAGTAAAGTGTGATTTGTACGTATGCTGACATTGAATGCTCTGCAGACAGCACTGTCAATGGTCAACAGAGAATATACAAGCTATATCCTCTCCTGGTCAAAGGTCCAATCAGAACTGTTGACAGAAAAGTCCATGAATGCCTGTAAAACAGGAACATTGTTTCTGGAAATACACTGCTGTTGTTACATTTTTAATAAGAAACTTTCCAATACTGTTAGAACAGAAACAAAATTCAATTAACCTTCATATCAGGGTGAAGGTGGAAATCTAAGAGATGGCCATCTCATAAATGATTTTCCATGCACATAATTTTAAAGTTTAAATATGTGGCTACAGGTATTGATTCAAGTGTATGCTACACATCCACAGCTGAGCACAACAAAATAATGGTGTGTGAAATGAAAAAAGTCACCAGCCAAGGAATCATATATACCTTTAAGTCTCTGCTGGTTGCCTTTCATAGAGTAACCTGTGTTTATTTCAATGCTGAGCCTAAGGAAACACACTTGGCAGCATGGAGAGACAGCAGGAAGGACAATTCAAAGATGATCACGAACTGTGGCCTTGTGCCATTTCAAGACATCAGAGTGGAGACAGCACCATACTCAAGCTACAAAAAGCATGACCGCAGGTTACATCTACATCATGTAGGTCATTCCGATGTTCTCTTTCTCAGTACACAGTTGACAGAATTGAATGGACAATGCAAACCAAAAGACAAAGGCATGGAAATTGCTGTAGAGGAGCCAAAAGGAGCACAGCCCCAGGAAATGCACTGTTTTCTCTGGATATCAAGACTAAGTCCTGGAGGAGAAAAACACCTCACTCTATATTACAACACACTGTGACACTTTTTACTTGTAGCTGTTGACCCATGCTGTGACTGCATGCAGCTCATACATGCTTTTTTTTCCATCATATTTGGCCTGTAGCTGCTTCCTTCATCAGTCTAATCCCTTTATTCAAACGCTATGACGTATGAGGGCCCACTGATCAGTATCAAAGCCTCGCTTAAAGTGATGACAGCATCACCACATTACTGGAAACCACATGGATAGGAGCAGGGAGAGAGGTAGAAATAGATAAAGGGGTGTGAAAGAGCAAAGAAGATAAATGACTGAATGTGACTAAAAAAGAATGTCAAAGAGCGTAAAAGTGTGGAAGCAAAGGTAACCTTTTCAAAGGTGTTGTAAAACAGCAGCTTCTGTCTATGAATCACTGGGAGTGAAATGTAAAAATAAATGTGTGGAATAGGTCCATAGTGAGCAAGGTAGCTCCTACCCTGCATGGCGATGGCCTTATCATGCAAATCACAAGTAATTGCCATCTTCATCGGGAACATAAATAGATGCATTCTTAAACCAGGAGGAAGCATAAAGTCAAAAGCCACACTGGATATCATCAGTGGACGTCAAAACAAACAGATAAGGATTAGGCCAATATAAATTCGTTGGTATGAGCATGAGAATAAGAGTTATTATCAAATGACTTTGCATAAACTCTACAGATTAACTGCACTGTGTCTTCAAGAGAGACAAAACACCAATTTGACTTTTCTTTTTAAGCACAAGATTTAATTTTCCACCACTTCTGCTGGAAGGCAGCGCAAATGGAATAATCAGAAATGAGACATCCAGAATAATCGAGCGTGAAACCCTTGGGATCAAAGACTTCAGTTGAAAGTAAAGGGATTTTTAAAGGCATGTGTGGCTTGACATATCAATGTTCTCTGTATGTGCTCCCGATCTTACATTACTTCTTTGAAGATTAAGGTGTGTTCAAGGTTGAACCTGCTACCTTGATGGCTCTGCCGTGTCGCCTCCTTTTTCCTTCAACAGCCCACACAAACTAATACTGATTAATTTATGCAGACAAGATTTACGCAGAGAGAATGTAACCTCAATAACAAAAACAAACAAACAAAAAAAACATACATTCACTCAAATACGAGCCTGCACGGGGTGAGGGTAAGCACTGAGCATTATTACTCATTCGTTAAATATTGTTATTTCAGCATTTCATAAGCCCACCTGTCCACAGCTATCGCAGTCATGGAGTAGATGCTCGCAAACACGGATGTGACCGGGAAGAAGTTGTGGAATTTGCAGTACCCTTCCCCGAAGTACCACTCCCCGTGGGCAGCGTAAATGAAGTTTATCAAAGTGTTAAACGCAGCCATTGAGGCGTCCGAAAATGCCAAGTTCAGGAGAAAGTAGTTCGTCACCGTTCTCATACGCTTGTGGGCAAGAATGATCCAAATCACGATGAGGTTTCCAAACACGGCCACCGCCAGCACGAGGCTGTAGGCTATGGACCAGAGAGCGATGCGCCACGGCGGCTGCACAAACTGGTGAGTCGCCGATATGTTGGATCCGTTATGTGGAGCTGCCATCCTCTCCTTCTTTCCCCGCTAATACAGTAAACGCTTTAGTTATAACACGAGTCTGATCTGTAACTACTTAGATGCGAAGCTTGAATTTTGGGTCAGGATTTGCGTATCAGCACCATAGTGCGCGACTTAAACACATCTCCTCCGGTATCCTCCAGCGCCTGTTGAATGTGTGTGTGAGCGCTCGGTCTCTCCTCCGGCAGCAGCAGCAGCAGCAGGGGCGTCGTGCGCACAGTGACGCGCAAATGGCACAAATGGTGTAAGAGATTGATTGATACTTGTGGCTGCTGTTTTAAACCTCATGAATGACGGATGGCCCACTGCGTCTCTCCCCGCAATATTCATCAGTAAGCGCACATTGTGCTCCTTTATCTTGTGTGACCCTTCAGATGATCTTGTTACAGCTGCATTTCAAAACACACAGCCATCAACAGGATATTGAAATGTCAGGCAGCCTGTGCACAAAGACACACTTTCTTTCAGCCCTTAGCTGTGGAGTCAGAAAAGACTTCCACTGAAGTGCAATCTCCTCCCGTGAAGTTTAGAGTGACTCATCATTTTAAGGTGAATTGGCCTCATGCGTTTCTTGTTGTGGCCATATGAAATCCTCACATTGCACAAGAGAGATGAATAGAAATGTTCAGTGCAGGATGGCTGTGACCCTCTCCTTCTCTGTCACATCAGAATTCACAGCTAAAAGGCTGAAGCCCCCTCTAGACATCCAACTGTTCACATCAGATAACCCTCCTTCATCTGCTTGCATTGCCCTAACCCCCACATGGATACATTTGCATGTGTTCCATGGACAATCAAATCCAATCAATCCAGTAAAGCTTCTCAACAAACAACTGTTTCTCATTGTGGCAGCAGCTCAGAGCCATTAAGTTCTCTGAAATGCATTCCCAGCTATAATATAATTTCAGCCTATAGAAAGTCTGCAGTTCTAAGTCAAGGGAATTTATCTTACTTTCATTTGAATTTGGAATTATTTTATGTCAGCACTGTAAAATAAAAATGAGTTGAAATGCAGACGTAGCAGAATGTGACATGTGACAGGTTTTCATTTTACTGGACTAGCCTTCATTGCAGATGAATGCAGTTTGCAGTCTATTGTGGGTATCCCTTGTGATGCATTACAGTGGCACAACACAGCAAGGCCACTATTATTTTCCATTTCACACATCCTTAAATACACCTTAACAATTAGAGAGAGACAGAGAAACACAAAAGGCTGCGAAGGGTAACAAAAACAAATCTGTAGACCATAATTCAGATTGTTACCATAACCATTATGCCGTTATTCATACAACACACGTAATGCTCTCTAATGCATTACAGGCAGGTTTAAATTATTGAAGGGGTTGGATGGTGCAGGAACAAAATCCTTAATTACCCCTGATTAAGAAATGACTGAACCATTATGTTAAAATGACCGATGCTGTAGTGATTAAAAATAAAGGGTTTTATGTGTTATTCCCAGCCAACATATATCAAATGTGTTGTTGTTTCTCCTTGCAATCCCTCTTTAAATGCTGAAAGAAATTCATGCCAGGCTCAGACAATTTTGAAGTTTTGTCCCCACAGAGATGTAAATACTTCCAAAAGTGCCTGAATAGAGACTGGTTTTAATAATGAGGCAGTCTGTGCGGTGTGAAAATAGAGCATAGATATTCAGTCATTCAGGTCATATTTACTCACTAATATTTGTATGGATTTTATATTAAATTGAGTCTTGATTCAGCTTCAATTTAAACTCCACTTTGGCATTTTGAACAGTTATATAAAGACTTTAAAGCAACAATACTAAAACTGAATTTCCTCAGAGAGAGCTGGTGCTTTACCAGAGAAACAGGAAATTGTAGTTTAGTTGAACCTCATGTTTCAGAGCGGATGGGAATGACTTAGGCTAGAATACAGTGATCTTCATGCAGTGATTTCTCCAGTATGACAATGGCTTTATACTCACCCAGTGATGACAAAAATCACACTCAGTAATGCAAGTCATTAATGCTTAGAAAAACAAATTCACTTCTTCCTTTGCAAGGGAGCAAACTAAAACATGGTCAAGCATTTTTAGCCTTTTGGAAGAGGCAGTGGAGATGGATTGGTAGCATGCAAAGACAGAGTGAGATGCAAGGACAAAAAATGTCCCCAGTCAGAATTCAATTAGGGACGTCCATGCATCCTAAAAAACATGTTTAAGAGATTGTCCCTAAAATTAGTATTGTAACTAGGAGAAATGATCATAAAGGTTAAAGTTTTAGCACATAGCACAAGAATATCTTTGGCACCCCATTTAGTGCGTTATGTCCATGTTGCTGAAGCAGAATATGAAGAAATAGCTGTCGGGCAACGGATTGACCAAGACAAAAGATCCAAGGTTGAAACAAATTCTTCACTTGCGTGTGGTGCATATTTTCACAGAGTTCAGTCCCGAGCCCAGCCGGTTCTGGTGGACTGCTTAATGAGCTGCTGTGGGCTCACTGTCTGCAGCTCAGTAATGCACGTGTTGCATAGCAGAGGATTGATTGTCTTTAGATAATTAAATTTTTTTTTTACATGAAATGCCAGTTTTCCACATTCTTCATTACGTGTTTTTTTGTTAAAAAAACAAAAAAACAAAAATGAGGGCAGCAGCTCGGTAGCTGCAGCTGCAGTATTGTCGTCAGCCCTTTTCATAGCTGCCTCTGTGGTGTGTGTGAACTCATGTCTGGGCTCGGGGCTATCCACTTTGATCAATACAAAATGCAACCAGGGACAGTAATTTATTTGCTAATGAAAGAGCATTGCCCCAGTTATTTTTATCTTTAAACATTAACAGTCGGACATTACATTCCTAAGAAGTGTATTATAGGAAAGCTTTGCTTTGTAGCTAACTGAACTTCAGATTTTGAGTGCGAAGTGGTGCAACTATCGACCAGCAACAAACTGTCAAACACTAATCCATTAAGGTAAGCCAAGGGCATGTTTGCTCTACTACAGCATTTTGACACAAATTCAGAGTCAGCGCAGTTTTATCAATGCAGCCTCGCTTAAAATGACCAAGTGTTAAAATATTCCTCTTGTACATGCAGATGAACTGACCTTTGGTTGCTCTAAAGCTTCATCTCATGCATGTGCAAGCGGGAGAAGACCAGAGACTAAGTGTCGTGTGGAACCTCAAGGATGCTCATCACATTGCAATTACTTGTGAATATCAACTGCAACTTTTATAAGAATAGGGTTCTCTTGCCATTAACAATGAGTGTTATTATAATGGCAAGCTATGAAGCAAATGCCACTGCATCAGCAGCATGAGGTTAATGTCATGTTGTTCCCCTTCCTTAATGCATGGTTTCCATCAGTATGCCTCTGTGCATATAGCCTGTATATGTACTTTCACATGACACCAATCAGTGGGAATCACTTTCATCACACTAAGGTTAAACTTGAATCGCCGACATTAGTGTTTTTTGACCTATAAAACCTGTGGTAGAAGACTCAGCAGAGAATCAACAATTTATGTCGATCAAAGAAGACAGGAGTGAAGTTTCATAAGTGGTTGTTACAAAGTGACTCCTCTCAGTGCTTTCAGAGTTATTTTCATACACATTTATTTTAGTTCATTATCGTCGATTCATTGCAGCTGGTAAGAGCAGTAATTTTTTGGCCTCGGTGGGCTAGAAGTACATAATATTCTCTCAGCTGATTGCAATCCATGTGGTCAGAGAAAAGCTAGATTTCTGCTCCTTTTCTTGGCCCTTCCTTTGAGCTTTTTGTTGGTGGTGGGAGACTTTGGCAAATCACAGGTAATCTCAGAGAAAGAGCATTCCATCTGGATGCTCTATAAATACAGATGCATGCACACGTCCCTTCAGATGGACAGACTCAGACTCAATGGCAGAAAATCCTGCAACTTGTGGAACATTTCCAATACATGAAGATGACCTCTGAGCTTCAGGCTAATAATATTTGATGCCAAAAGAAGTATGATGACAATCACCATAGGAATTGTGGGAATAACTTTTAAAAGTGTGTGTGTGTGTGTGTGTGTGTGTGTGCCTATATGTGTGTATGTGTGTCTCATGTCTTGTGTGTTTTTGTAACCAAGGTCTGATATATGTTATTCTTTTTCCTCAAAGAGCTCCATTGTTGCCTCAAATTAACTCAAACCCTAAAATAACACAAATTATCCACACTGCATATGACGTGGCTTTATAACGATGGCAGATCAGTTTATTTTCAGTTAATTCCACAAACACCACCTGCTGTTGTAAATACTCAGGAGAAAGCAAATATGTGTTAATCTGCAGCTATAATTGTCCCAACAAATGTACTTCTGTTTAGTAACATTTGCTAAAAACTGCAGCGCAGGACTGATTTAGAAAATGGTTTAATTCTCATTAAAAATAAAGGATGGTACTTCTGACACAATTTTTAATGCCTTCAGTATGACATTTTGCATGTTTGCCTAATGACTATTCATTGAATGACATGTCTTTAACCGTAGCTTATATAAAATAGAAACATTTTAGCCTTTTTTGATGGCTGTTTGTGTTCTGTTCAATTCAGTAAAGACCCCCCGGGCTTTGAATTCCACCGAGAAATATCTCCTCTGGGAAATCAGCCTATTAGGAAGCAATTTCCTCAGGATAAATGACATGAGCTCCATCACTTCACTATGCCTGAGCTGCCAAGGCATTTCCATTGGCTTGCTAATGTGTTCATGACAACGCAGAGAATGTGCCATTAAAATTTACTGTATATAACATACAGTGCGAGCAACATGCCACTGTAAAAGCAGAGGATATAAAGGATCAGACTTTGATGAGAAAAGAAAACACCTATTGTAAAATATTTCAACAACATCCGTTTGAATTTAACATACATTTTGAGCTGTAATCTAGTTAGATTTTACATTAACATAATGTTGATATTAATGTTCATATTCCTGGAGCATGGGAACACGACAATAGTGTGACATCTGCATCACTTATGAAGATCATGGTGGGGATACAGACACAAAAAGCCAGTGAGAGGTCCCAGACTTTGATCTTTTTAAAAAACAACAAAAGTCAATGTAGCATTTTACATTAAAATAGCAACTTCAAAATAATTTTGATGGTACACTGATACGTAATAAGGTGATGTTGTCTTTGTGTCAGCCTGTCCTGCACTATGAAGTGCTGTCTGTCTCAGCTTTTGGTTATTCATGAAGTTATCTGACGGAGAGTTTGTTGCTGACTTGTTAATACAGTAGCTGTTTCTTAATGTATGTGCTAGTTAGCTCTATTACCCAGGGCGCCAAGGAATGTGGGTATTTGCACGACTAGTAATAAATAAATAAATAAATAAACAAATAGCTCCAAGATAGACATCAAGTTGGAATTCTTGTTGTTTTAATAGTAAGTACTTATAATATTAGCTATCTTGCTAAGTTGAATGTCTGTTATATGTGTTTCATTTGCTTAATGCAAGGCTGTGGTAAATTTTTTGCCTTGCTTTTTTGATCATCATGTGATCTTTCAATACAGTATCTACTTGTTCTAGCAGCCACATTATTAAGCTTTTTTGTTTAAACACCACTAGAACTTGGATAAGGTAGGGATCATGGTTTAATAGAGATCCTGGTTTAATGTAGAAAAAGTCTGCAGTGACTATAGACATGTGTTTATCAACATTTTTTTAAAAAACAACTTTTGTCTGTCCTTAACCAAAGTGTTTTTGCTGCCTCAGCCATAGACAAATGTAGCAAAACCACAACAAAGAACTAGAGAATTCACAAAAAGTTCTCCTGCAAACTTAGATTATGATGCAGAGGGAACAGCAGAGCAGTCTAAGGATGGTGATAAGGCAGATCAGGTTAACAAGAACGGTGGAGGGAGACAGACAGGTAGAAAGTCGGTTTCTAACTGCGGATCAATGGAGATTTCTGAGCTGGGAGTCAACCGAGCAGATGACCCTGATGCAGAGGCAGATAAATTATTAGTTGAGTGCTGGAAGAAATTCAAGGAACAAACTCAGACTACGAAGTAGTTTGGCTGCAGCTTTTATCACGGAGGGAAAGAGACGGGAAAGCTTAGCTGGGTATGATGCTGGTTGAAATTTCTTGGATGGAAGCCAGCTGGGCAGGTGAATTTGTGAAAGCAGAAGTGAGTCGCCACACTCTGACACACACACACACACATGTAGACTGAAAAAGATGAACTGAGGAAACACACAAACACAAGGAGGGTGAAAATAGCAGGAGAACACGAGAAAGCAGAGAGGCTCCACCCTAACAATAATAGATTAAGTGCATTGGCCTTTCATTAACCAATATGCCAATAATTATTTGGTTCCAGCACCTCAAATTTTAAGATTTGCTGCTTTTCCCAGTTTTTCATCACTGTCAGTTTTTATATTTTGGGTTGCGCAACCGATGATGCAACATTTTAAGAGGCTACCTTCGGTTTCGGGGAAATGTGATTGACATTTTTGTTGTTTCACTTTTAAAATATTCTCCGTGGAGGGAAAAATTTCCAACATTATAATCCAGTGTTTCTCAAACTATTTCTGGCATGCGCCTCGTCAGAAGCCCAACAAGTTCACTCCACAACCTGCAGTTTTTATTTTATTAAGTATAAGGAAAAACAACTAATTAGAAACCAACCAATTGGTATTTTTCAAATTCAAGTTGAATTTTAGTGAAATAAAGGTCAGCATGACAGTGCCAGCTTTTTTTTTTAAATTTTCCTGCCTAAATCATTTTTATTCTGCTTTCACATCATGTTTTCCCCCTGGTCATCCACAGCCCACCTGCAGTGGCTCCATTCCCACCACTAGGGCCAACTAAACAATGAGAATTATCTTTCGTTGCCATCCAGCTACAAACTATTTGACTCAGACTTGTGCATACAAGGCCATTGGGCCCCTCAAAACATATTTTTGCAAGTAATATTTACTTGATTTCAAACACAACTGGACTTCAAATTGACTTTTTCATGTGTCTGTTCTACATAATGGAAAGACGGTACTTCACAAAAAACATATCGGGCCTCATGCAAGAAAGACACGTACAAACAGATTCCTTCTTAAGTGGCACCTAGAAGTGATTGAAGTGCAGACGCACTCAGCTCCTCCAAGAAGTCGTCAGCTTCTCAGTCTAACTCATTCAGCTGTGGCAGTTTTACCAAATTGGTCGCTGTTCTTCTCAGTTCGGCTTTATCAATGACTTGATTGATGCATTAGAGCTTTGAATGTGAGTCTGTGTTGATGCCACCTGGTCATCAGTGCTGAGAGACAAACACAAACGGGCGATCAATAGTCACTCTGCTGCTTCAGCGCTGTTTAGAAAAGAGAGTAAGTGCGTCTGGCTTTGAGTGTTAGCTGTTTTGTTTTGTTCACAGGTGTGCGGCGGTGATGTATGTATTTACAGTTCTGACAAGTGAGGAAGATTTGAGAGCTTTTGACGTTTTCTTCAGGCCCTTCCAAAGCAAAATCAAATTAAACACACTCAGTGATGTAGAGCAACCTGATTTATGTTTACACACACAAACACACATTTGAGTGGTCTTAACTCTTATACCTAGTTTGTGCCTCCTCATTGAATAAAAGCCTCCA
>JAPQLA010000019.1:9873977-9887052 GCA_029822935.1 Naso vlamingii
GTTTATTAAGGACTAATGTTATACCTTCACTGAAATAGATAGATAGATAGATAGATAGATAGATAGATAGATAGATAAACAAATAAATAAATAGATAGATAGATAACTAGGGAACACAGATATATGTATTTCATTTTGTGTTTTTTTGTGTTTGCTTGCGTAACACACACATCACAAATCACACACAAATCAACTTCAAAAGGCAATCTTTTAAAAAGTTTTTTTTCCACACCTTTTTTTGATTCTGACTGGTTAAGAAAAATTTGTAAGTGCAGTAAACAATATAAGAATGTATTTAAACTAAAAGAATGGACATGATTTAAAAAAAAAAAATCACAAATCAGACTTGGTTTTCTTTATTTTTATTTGATATCATTTATTGAAAAACAATAATGTTAATAAATGAAATAATAGTTCACAGTTAGTAAATTGCTTGGATAAAAAATAATGCCTGAGATACTTCACTGACTCATTGTTAATCTATTTCATAGCTAGTGCTTAGTGTTTAGTTTTTTTCGTGCTGTCTGTGCTGGCGGCTGCAGATTTAGAAAAGGTCTGCTTGTGTGGGCTGGAGTTTGGGTTTAGCAGGTGTTTGGACTGTGGCTGCCTCCCGTGTTGGTCTCTCCAAACCTGCAGGGAACCCATGAGTGTTCAGATGCAATCCAGAGCTGATCGCTCCCTGCCTCTGTGGGACTCCAGCTGACGAGGTCCCCACAGTCGGCACTATGCCTTGCTGTTCTGGGTTTGTGAGCCCAGCGGCCTTGTTCACAGGTTGAAGGGTTCCTGCAGATGGGTTCGTGAGCACTGTGGGCAGGTACACATCCAGTTGTCCCATTCTAGCTGCCATCTGAATCAGGGAATAGAGGAAAGATACAGTCAAAAAGTGATGCAGAGGTAGCAGGATCATCAATAGGATCATTGAGTTCATTGAGTAGTTTGTTTGAACAAGCTAAAAGACAGATAAAAATCTTGGCTTTGTGTCACCTGGAGTTCCTCTGAGCTGAGACTGCCAAGTGCAGAGTTCTAGAAAAGAATGACAGCAAATGTGTTATAAAACATAATCAGAAGGAAAATTATGAAACCAGACTGAGCATTAGGCAGGATTATATCTAAAAGTTTACAGTGGATTTTTCATTTACCATGGGTTGCTGTATCATGTATACAATTTGAGGATTCTGTGGGTGAAAATAAAAAACATGAATATACAGTAACTTTTAGTTTGGCCTCATTCTAAAGTTGCACATCTAAACTTTTTTTTTAATCATATGAGCACTCCTGTCTGATTTGAGTTTAGAAAGGCAGAATCACCTGTTGTTGCTGAATCGGCTGAGGTGCACTTCCTGAAGGAGCAGCTCCGGAGGGTGTTTCTGCAGGCAACACAAGACTGTTTGGAGGTTGATTTGCTGGAGTTCGTTGAAGAGGTGATGCAAGAATCATTGGGAATCCATATGGGGAAAACTAGGGGAGAGAAAAAATGCTTGAAGCCCTGAGAGAAGATACGTCTCCTCTTGTGCTCTCACACTCCAAACATCAGGCAATTAGGTACAAAATATTGCAATTACAATATCACTTGTGGCAGAAAAACATGCCGACGGCAAAACAGTATCTAAGTTTCCATTCCAGAGTTATTAATCAAAGTGACAGACTGCGGCATAAGTACAGATGTCTTTATTTCCACAACAGTGTCTGTTATGGCTGTTTCAGTTAAGCTATTCAGTACATGTTGACAGCACATGGAAGGAAAAAACAAATACCAGAGAACTACGTTAGAGACCTCCCAGGTAAAGTCTGTCAAGCTGGGTTATACCGGAAAATATTTCTGCATCCAGGATCTACAGTAGAGTGCAACAGTAACTGCAGTACAGTCACTGTTAAAAACATTGCGATTGTGTCAGTAATGTCTTACCAGCTGATTCGTGTAAGGTGGTGAGAAAAGAGAAAAGTATCCATAAGGAGGGACAATCTGAAAAGGGCATCAAAAAAACAAACTTCAAATGAGTACAGTCATTCTTTGGGATTTTTGTTATTGTTAATGTAAAAAGAATATCACAGACACAAAACTGAAAATAGCTTCTTCTTCTTTTTTTTTTTTTTTTTTTTTTTTAAAGAGTAGCTATTGCTTTTTCATGTAAATTTTTTTCCAGGTGCCCATCCCTTTGTGCCCTACCAGAGGCTGAGATCCGCCAAGGCTCGCCTGCAGGGAGAAAATAATTGGACTGCCCCCTAGTGGAGACAAGGTGAAGTGTTGCGTGGGAGAGAGGAACTGTTGTTCCTGAGGATCTGGCTGCTGAGGGACCCCAGGCTGTGGTTTCTCCACCTGTGGGGCCGGCGTCTGAGCTTCAGGTATTTGGTTTGTGGCTTGAGTGGCTTCTCCGTGTGACAGGAGGGGAGGAAGGGCATTAAAACGAGCCTGAAAAACATAAAGAGAAATTACAAAAATGTCACTGTCACAACTAATTCACATTATATGAAAATGAAAAAAATACCATACAAATGTTTTTTGTTGTTGCTGTTGTTGTTGTTGTTCTCAAGAAAGGAGAAAACACAAGCCTACTTACTGGAACTGCAGACACCATTATGGGAAAACATGAGAGAAGCGTTATGATAATCATTTTAAAATAAAAAAAAACCCAACTGTGATTTTTAAAATTGGCTCTCACAAGATGAATGGAAACTGAGAGAAATGTCTTCTTTCAGTGCAAAGACTAAATTCAATGGAACACAGTGAGAGGGAGCATTGACTTATGCACTGCTCACAGAGTGAAACAACCAATGGCAGAACAGACAGAACAGACATTACCAAAAAATCAGACAAATTCTACCTAATCTCCCGGTTTAAACGAAACAATAAAATGATAAACAAAGACAATCCAGTGAATTCCCTAAACTGCCTGTTTTCCTTCAATTGCAATGCTGTAATGTCTACAGAAATTGTAAACAAATACATAAGAACCGAGGCCTTGTGGTTTTCCTGTTACTCAGAGCACCTGTTGGTGCAGCTGACGGGTCATTGGCTCATGTTGTAATTATGGTCAAACCAAAGCTGTGTGATGTGCAACGAACCAGACAAAAAGATGAATAAGGAAATGGTAGCGAACATGACATTATGTTACAGTCATGGACCTTAGTTAACCATCAAATTCGGGTGCAGGAGAGTTGCCTTAAGGGTAAATTAATTCAACACACAAAGTAAAAAATAATTAATAAATTTTGTATAGGATGTTATTAATATCATCATCAAAGAAATATGGTGGTTCTCAGTCATACAGGTGAAAACTTGCACAATGACATCTGCACCTGAAACTAAGCGCATATTCACCTCGATGTTTTTTTAGCAGAACCCGGTCAAAGATTGTAACTACACAAGAGTGCACAAGGGGGCAGACTAAAGCTGGGGGCAAGAGGACTTTTTTTCTGTCTGTCAACAATAGCTGTGAAGTTGCAGGTTTCAGCGATGTGTGTAAAGCAGACTGAGCTCTATTTACACCAAGTGGCCCTGATGTCAATACAGTAGAACTGAGTGTGTCGAATGTCAAATACAAAAAGTAGGACTTGATTTATTTTAAGAATTCCTTTGACCTTCCTCACATTTTGTCCTTTGCAGTTTTACACTTTTTTTGGAGCCCATCCCAGCATGCACTGTGCAACACAGTGACCCCTGGACAGGTAACCAGTAAATTACATAATGAAATGCACCCACCCTCTTATTTATATCTATGTTGCTAAAAGCCACCCAGCTGTCGTATCTTTGGCAATGGAAATAACTCAGCATTGGCTGATACTGTATAGTATTACTGTTAATTAGATTCTTACTTCTACACATATGTTTGCACAGCCTCCAATACAGTTCTTATCTGATGTCACACGTAAGACACAGAGATGGGGACTTGCACTCGAGACTTGGACTCAAGTCGCACTTAAGTCGCACACACAGTGACTTCAGACTTAACTCGGACTCAAGCTTTGGGACTCGTGAACAGTCTTTTTTTTTCCTTTCTTTTTAGCATTAACAAGGTTTGATGAGCCAAACCTCGTTCTCTTCTTAATGCACATGCATCGTTACCTATGTGGGATGTGTTCTGAGCAGACCCACTGGCAGGCAGCAGATGAACACTCGTTACCACCATAGGAGACTTGAGACTTGAGCTCAGAGACTTGACACCATCTCTGATAAGACATGAGATGTATTGTTATGTAACTAATGTGTTTAGTTCTTAAATGTCATTTATCTATTTTGTTGCATTTAACATTTTAAATTATGGACTAATATAACATTTGTTTTATTATAACTCTAGGTTGCAGTACGTAGGATCACAAAATGTACAAACTAAATGGAATTAAATCAAAACTAACCAAACTAGACATAAGAGACAGAATCGGTTATTGCAAGTGCTGAGATTAATTTTTTGCCATATTTTTTAAAGCAAGGTGTTCATCCTGTGTTTTTTCCGTCATGTTTGAGTCATATTTGGTCCATAAGAAAATGAGTGATCAATCAAGAGAAGATGCCCATAGTCCATTGTAGCCCAATAAATGTCTCCACAAAAAGGCATCTCGACATGTTTCTTTCCTCAAATCACTGTATTTATGTTTTTATTAATTTATTTATTTTATCACAAATTATAAAACACACAAAAATCATTATTCAGTGCATGATTTTCACCAACCTTTACGTCTTGATTGTAAGATTACATTCATGAGCAGCTGCGCAAGACCAACAGCTTTGGTACAAACATACCAAATGAAATAGCAGTATATGATTAATTAAATTGCACTTAAAGAAACAGGTGCGTAATCGGGAGAATGTTTATGCAGCTGTACAAGTTTTTGTGCGAATAACTGCAGCAAGGAATCGGCCATGCAGTAAAATGACTGGAATTATTTGTCAAGATGCTGAGTCATAGTAAAAGTACAGTGTGACAGACTTCACTGATGAAGCAAAGAGTCAGGTATTAAAGGCTCAGCACTCATCCCTTTCTCAAGCTGTGTTGATCCAGGGATGGTGATGTGTGTGCCCACTGAGTGGATATTACACCACCGTGTCGTCAGCACCCTCCCACAGGTGTCTCCAGGGCCGTCAAAACTCACAATTACAACCTGACAAAGTGCCTGTCTCAGTTGTCCATGCTCCTAATCACAATATACCAGTACATTCTTTTGTTTGCACGGGCAGTGGTATGAAAAAAAAAACAGATAGTGAGAGAAAACAGATGATGCTGATTAAAATGAGATCTAAGTAATAAACATGGAGTTTACAGAGAAATGCATGTGAATGTTGAATGGAATACTGAAATGCGAAAACATGCCGACAAATGCCGACAAATACATTTATATTTTCTAAAAAATTAATCAAATCTGATTCAAATGTGGCTTCAGTGTGATTAAATACCAGCAACATACATAAATGCAAAAAGCACACACACACATCACACATTTCCAAATCAATAAGCACCCTGTCTAGTGTTCTAGAATGGAAGTAGAGTAATACAATTTGCAATCTTCGCTCTCAAACAGTACAATTTATCCGTTGTCTCCTCGGGGCTCAGCAGTCGTGGTTGTCGTTGGGGCTGCTGTTGTAGTTGTGGTTGTTGGCGCTGGGGTTGTAGTAGGGGTCGTTGTTGTAGGTGTAGTTGTAGTAGGCCTTGTTGTTGTTGTTGGGGTTGTAGTTGGGGCTGGAGGTGGGGCAGTAGGTGGTACTGGCCGCGGAAACAAATTAGGAAACAGAGTCCAGAGAGGGACGGAAGTCCAGGGAGGAAGCGGCTTGGGCCGAAACCGCGAAGGTCTACCACACTGCAGTGACACAAAAAAGCACATTAAAATACTTTCAAATGTCAAAGTTTTTTCCTATACTTTGACAAGAATTAAAAATAAAATCGATTTCACTAAATTTCAACCATGCTGTCATTAAATTACTAAATTCTAAGTGGTATTCTTAAAGATTTGAGTTTAACTGTTTCTAACGGCACCTTTGGTGATAAGCTGTGTGTGCAGGTGCACTTTTTGTTCTCATCCCTCAGAGTTCATGTCGAAACCGAACAGTGTTGACTCTCTGACATGGGTAGATAGCCTATTTAGCTTCTTTCTCTGTGGACCTGTGCTTATACTTAACTGTCGTGTATTTTCCTCCCCCGTTGCTCCCCCATTGTAACTCATTGTAACAGAAAATGAAAAGTACCTACGCTGGCCAGCCACAACTAAGCGAACCTGTGGTGTTAGCTCCACCTGCCATCTGGGCAGACCATCCTGTGCTGACTGACATTAAAGGTGTCACAAACTGTGCGCTGCTACTGTTTTATCATGGTAATGTCGCCACAGACACTCAGATTGTTGTACTCTGAAATGTTGCAAATAGAAGCCCTTCATCGATGGGCCATAAGCTCAGTCTACATTGTTATACCTCAGTCTGTGATACAGTGACATAAAAGACATTAACAAAATGAAAATCTTCAGGATTAACACTTTAAATGTCTGCAAACTATCAGTACCTGAAAATTGTACATATAGCATATCAACGTTTACTTAACCACAAGAATATAAAGTTTCATCCCAAAAAACTGCAATGAAACATAAGGTTTCAGCACATTTGTTGAACACATCTTGCAGACATGCACAATGGAAACATTACTTCTGGCGATTTGGTTGTTTAGTTCTTACCTCATCACTGTTAGACTCACTGCTAGAGTGATGAGAATTCCTTACCTCATCACTGTCTGAATCACTACTACCATGACAATTCTGCAAAAAAAATACAATGTATAGAATACTTTTTTTTTTTCCATTTTAGCCAAAAAATAATTACAAGTCATAAAAATAATGGCAAGAAAAATATGGGGGTTTTTTTGTACTTACAGCAACAGGAGAAAAGATCAGGAAGAAAATCAGAAGAAGAAAAAACTTCATCTTGCGCTTTAAACTGTAACTGACAGTCAGAGCTGCCTGCTGCCACAGTCGAGTAAAAGTGTAAACAGCTTAATAGTGAATAGAATATTAAGCCTGTGTTCGTTCGCTACCTTAGAGCTGGTTCCTTCAGGAAAATCCATTAGCTTTTAAACAGCCTCTGTGTGCCCACACTGCTTTCGCAGGTGTGTTACTTCATGTCAGATGTGGTCGGTGTCATGGCAGCCTCCGGCGACAAAACCAAAACAGGCGTGAGCACAATTTCATGACCCAACTCGACTGTCTCTGTAATATTAAAGGCTCACATCCGCTTTATAATCCTGGTTGACTTAAAGTATTTAACGACACAGGCTGAGCTGCATTAACCACTGAGCCCAATTTGTACAACTGATCGCTCTCACACACACACACACACACACACACACAGGCACACACACTTCTTTTTGGGTGAAAATACAGAAGGCCTACTTAAATTGTGAATAAAATACTAAATGTGAACATGCTCTCACATTACATTTATATTCATGGAATAATTTCAAATATTTTTGGTCACAGTCAGGAAAGACTGAAGTGGTTGAAGTGCCCTGTAGGCTACTTACGAAACATTCTTATCTGTTGCCTAGAGCTATATTCTCACAGGCAAAACAATACTTGCTCAATGCTTTCCAAATACTGTAATCATCTTGTTTGCGCATGGTGGACCTCTTTTATTTCCTCTATGGCTGTCATTAAATGTTACAACCTGTTTTGAGTGTCTTCCAGAGATTCTTTGTCTCTGATTATTATAGAGATTTAAAAAATGTTGATTTGCCAATTAAATGCTGTATGGAGACTATCATAGGTATTAAAACTTTGATATATAAAAGCAGAAAAGTGGTGGTTCAGATGAAAGAATATGTGAGAATTAGAGTTCAACATAACTGAATGTTTGCTGTTATATACAGCTTCAAACAGTGCTCTCTAACAAACCTTGTTGCTGAAATAGTCAGTCAGTCATTCACACTAAAAAGCATTTTGGGTATTGATTTCCCACTTTAGAAAAACGAACACTCAGCTCCTGAGAAGTGAAGAGACACTTAATGAGACAGAGTTTTGCCCAAAATGAAAAAAGAAAAATAAATCAGGAAAAAATCAGATTAACACACCACTGAAAAGCAGCTAATGTGCAGTTTCCTGACACACCATATGCTCAGGAACACGAGAGTCACAAAATGACTAAAATATAGTGATAAAACGCAGACTTTTTTTCAAAGAAACAGTGGTGGATATTTTGGCATTTGACTCTTAAAACCTAGACACATAGAAACCACGCTTGTAAATCTGATAGAGTGCACAAAACAGTATTTACAAGTGTAAAAGCATGATCCCAAGGGAACATTTTGGCTCCATATGCACATGTGCAGCCCCTTTGACCATAGAGTTAGCTAGCTGATGGCAGCTTCAGTAGAAACAGTTAGCAGTTTATTAAACACCAAGTGAAGCTGTTTGTCCATGCCGCAAGTAAACTCCTTAAAATACTGGGAATCAAGATAGAGAAGCTGGAGGACATCAGAGGAAAAATAAGTAAATAGTTGGGGTTTTTTTAAGTACGATCCAAATTTACTCATGTAGCTACGTCAGTGGTGTGTTATGCTACTGACTAGTTGATCAAAGTAAAGATCAAAGAGTTCCATAGGGCACACACTATGAGAGCTCACTTTAGCTTTCTTCTCCTATTTTTGTCTTTTTTGTCTTACTGCGGTTTCTTGACACACAAGAGAGGGCAGCATCTGTGTCTCGTCAGAATGAAGTAGGCTATAGCCTATGTGCATTAAATGCTCGAAACCATCTTTATTTTATGAGTACCTGTAATCAAACACAATTATTATTAGCTTTATGATAGATATTGTGGTTGTTATTATCCTGCAGAATTACAGAATTATGTGACTGTGCTATGCAGTGATGGAGAGTTGTTAAGGATAGATGTACAGTAATTAGCTTATGGCCTTGTGAAGGTTGTTTTAGGTGACACTTGAAATAAAAGCAGTTAGCTTGTAATGTAATAAGTTACTTTTAAAAGCAACATTAACATAGCTGGACTAGCCTACTTGTGATGCACATGACAGCATAACTTTCTCACCTGAGTTATCAGTCACATGGGTTCAAAGAGTAAGCACTACTTTTTTAACAACAGTGAGACTTCCAGTGTTTTAACAGCTAAAGCAGGAATCACTGCCATCACCAAATGCCTGCATCTAAAAAACAGAAGCAAAGCAATATGAAAATCACTGCACTGTTGTAGATAAATGCCAAGACATCTTGGCCATGTCACAAAAAGAATATGTCCCCGCCTTCTGAATGTTGGGGTCTTTCAGTTTTACATTGTTTTATTTATTTAACTGTTATTGTCCCAGAAGTTTAAAAGAAAAAAATCTCTTTTACAAAATAGACCAGACAAGGACAAAACCCCAACATATTAATGTACACATAAACTAACTCTACAATAGTTTTACAGGCACAGTGACCCCTCAAGAAACCCAGTCACACATCTGCATTACATAACCTGACTCACCGGATGCAGACTGTGGGTGTAAGCCTGCCATTTACTGGCTGACTATTCCAGTCAGCACTCTCCTTCTTTTCCATTATCTGCATATTACCATTTTGCAAGGCCATAGTCTTTAAATCCTGGGCTTAGCATTTAGCAATACACGAAACCAGTGTATTTATTTATTTATTTTCTCTGAAAGCAGAATGATAATGTGTGCCGCCAGACTTTTCTCCAACACTGTGGCGGTGGGACTGGCCATGCAAGACTACTGTCACCACATTTTTCATGCTACCCCATTAATGGATATATATTTATCTAATTTATGTCAGTTGTATTAAAATACAGTTTTCTCCAGGTCTGTCAGAACCTCAACTCAACTCAACTCAACTCAAACTTTATTGATAGAACACTTTTAAAATAACCGAGGATGACCAAAGTGCTGCACAGGTCAGTAGAATATAATCAAAACAGCACAGTACATAAAAGTAAACCATAAAATACCATAAAAAATACCATAAAACAAAATACTATAAAATACATAAATACAGTGTAATAAAATACAAATGAAAAGTAAAATTGCCGAGTGTCAACTCAACCTGACTTGAAGGCCAGGGAGAAAAAGTAAGTTATTAAAGAGGATTTAAAAACTTACATTGACTCAGCAGATGGGATGTGCCAGGGCAGGCTATTCCAGAGCCTAGGAGCAGCTGCTCCAAAGGCTCGGTCACCTTTGGTCTTCAGCCAAGTTTTAGGGATGGCCAGTTGCAGCTGATTAGCAGATCTCAATGCTCTGGCAGGGGCATGAATGTGTAGGAGCTCAGTCAAATACCAGGGGGCCAGCCCATTAAGAGCTTTAAAAACAAATTAAAATCTATCCTGGGAGCCAGTGGAGCAAGGCCAAGACTGAGGATATGTGGTCACGCTTAACCTTGGGTGCATTAAAAAGCAACTTTTTGTGAGAGCATTGCTAGTAACAACAAGAGCAGAGACAGAACAAATGTAAGTTTATCCAGTTCCGTGTCACAAATAATAACAATACACCAGTGCTGTTGTTTGTGAGTGTTAAGTGATATCCAACAACCCACCAAATCATAAAAGAATGCTAAGTAATGAATTTGCATTTTTCCTGAGACTTATAGATGCATGGTATACACTACAGCAAAATCAAATGGAGGACAAGTTTAAAGCAATTAAAAGCATTTGTTTATTTGCTCTACTGGCTGCATGCATTGATCATCTAGAGATGCAATGCAATCCGATAAGTAGATAATATGTATGTACACTTTAAAGACTATAGAATAGGGAAAGAGCAGTTGGCGTAGTTATAATACTAGTAGTAGCTGCTTATTGTCCCCATGGGGAAATTAGGTTGCAGCAGAGATGACATGCCATATTTAGCACCATAAAACAATACAACATAACAGCAGTGGACACATACAAACACATGTACGCAGACATCACTAAACATAACATGGTCAAGGCACTCATAAATAAAACTCTTTGGAGTTGTGGGTCCAGAATAGCTGGACAGTTATTTGATCAGGACCATCATTCGTTAAAAAAATTTGATAGCTGGGGCGCAAAAGAAAACTTTGATCTGTTTTTGTGAACAGAGGAACACAGTATCGTCGCCCAGAAAGCAACTATTCAAACGAAGAGCAAGGGGATGCCTCAGATCACCCACAATGCTGTTTGCCTTTTTAAGTGTTCTCTGTTTGCAAATGCATCCCATACTTGTTAATGAGACGTCTGACAGTTTACTGGAAATTGTTTGACTTTTTCTGTGCTTCAGTGGTGTTGCCAAACCAACAGATGATGCCAAAGGAGAGAACACTTTCAATAAAAGCACACTAAAATGTTTGGAGCATTCTGCTGCTGACATTAAGAGACAACAATTTCCTTAAAAGGAGCATTCTCTGGTAATATGAAACATCATTGCACCGGTGTTTAAGTTCTTCATTGTCACTGAATGAAACAAGAAACAGCAAAGCATCTCCTGAGCAACTAAGAACAGAAAGCTGAGTAATCTGAGAATAGACTTTTAATTAAATTGTCTATCTGTTTTTATATTTAACCCCCTCATTCATATTTCACGTATGTCTTTATTTTAAGAAATACAAACTCATTTGGTCTTTTGCATCGATGAAGTTTATTTTGCAGAAAGTATGGATAACATAATGCTTTTGATAAACATTTTTAAGTGGACAAGAATGATAAGTGTGAATATACTCTTTAGACAGTCATTAAAAGCAAAGATAAAAGTAAAGAGTATTTAAAAGTAAGTATTTTTCAGGATAAACCAGCACTCAAAACAAAGCTGATGTTAAAAATTTAAGTCATTCAAAGAGGTTATCATTCTTTAAATGGCTGCTGGTTAAAGGCTGTTGTAGTAGTAGCTGTAGTAGTAGTTGTGGCAGGTGCTGCAGTAGTAGTTTATTATCGCTGTTGAAGCACAGCGAGAAGGGCCTGAATCAAGACGTCTTGTTGCTGTTGACTCATTACTGTTGCAGCTACTCCTGTTGTAGTAGTCTGCCTCATGGTAGTAGCCTTTGAGAAAATCAGAAACATTCACTGTCAAGTATACAGCAAAGGAGTATCAAATAAATTTTGCATCAACTGGCACTCAGGTGTATTGAATACATTTGAGAGAGTAAAGAAAACACCCACCTCACCAGACAGAGAGCCGGAGTCAGACTCTGACCGGGCAAGTCGTTTGTGAGCCGAGTCCATCTGTAGAAAGAAATCACAAGTAACACAAAGACATGGTCTGCATTGTACTACTATAAAAATCAACCTATTTAATCATCATATATCAGTATATAAGAACACTGGTATCGATATTGAGCATGAGAATGTTACACTTACAGGACGAGCCAGAGTGAGGCTCAGGAGGCATCCAAGTACAAATGCTACCTTCAGCATGGTTACAGTTATCACACCTGTTAAAAAGAAAATAAAGCTTGTTCAGATGAACAGCTTTTCCAAAATATGTACAACATCAATATTCCACCAAGCACCCACAGAAAATAGAGACATACAAAGATGTGTAATTTTACCTTCAAGTCTTCACAGCAAGCAGATTTACTCACTGATGGTCAAGCAGGTTGTTGTTGTGTTGCTCTAAATGTTGTGCTTTTCTTTTATACGGTTACAAGAGAAGATGTCATCGCATCAGCATGCAGCATTGTTGAGATCAACAACAACAATCATTAGGAAATCCTTACCACCACATTTTATGGTGAGGAAATGGTTTAGCCAGGTGATGATCAGGCGCACCTGGACAGTACAGTAGATACCATATATTTAGTAAATTATAACACAATGTGTTATATAGGGTTGGATTTGTCTCTAGTCCTGGCTCATTTTTCTTAAACTGTCATGGCTAATTTAAAAAATAAAAAATTAGTGCCATTTGAACTGTCCCTTCTTGCAGACATACTTTTTTCAGCAAAAACTAAGGATGAGTCCAATATTATTTTGTTCAACAACGTATCAACAACGTATAAAGCTGCTTCATTATCACCTTCACTTTTTTTAATCAATTTTCTATTTTAGACCTGTTATATTGGTATTGCTCATATATATATATATATATATATATATATATATATATATATATATATATATATAGAGAGAGAGAGAGAGAGA
>JAPQLA010000019.1:10503876-10514381 GCA_029822935.1 Naso vlamingii
CTCACCGGTTGCATGGCGACCTCTTCTCCTCCTCGGCTCCTGGCTGTGGTTTGTCCTCTGGAGGTCCCAGCAGGATCTTCAGGGACGCCACGTCATCCTCCACCAAGGGGATGGCGGTCTGAGGGAAGCTGATCTGAAACAGCTTCTCCAGACGGCTCGACAGCGCCGCCTGCAGAGGAGACAGCAGCTGATGACTCACAGCCTGCAGAAGGCTTTTAAATCCTCCAGCAGGATGTTTGATGTCAAAGCATTTTTATTCTGCTCTTTGGGGGAAACAACTTATTCAAAACGCCAGCTGTTTGAATTTGTGTTGTGTATTTGTTCAGGAAGTTATTGGCAAAGATTGTTTCATACTCGCAGCTTCGCAGGAATCTTCTGTATATTTCCTGTGAAAGGCTCCTGAATAAACCGAGGCTGCATTTAAAAAGTTAACCCAGGAATCTTGATTTATAAAGTTAACAAAAATCCTGCAGAGTGCTGGGTCGATCATGCAAAACTGCTTTGACCAAGAGAGATCCTGCTTTTTAAATCTGTGGAGACTGAGAGACGAGAACACAGAAACAGAAAAGTCACAAATTTCATGTCAAACGTCAAACGCAGCGTGCGGCCACAACTCAGCTGTCTTACTGTGTTCGGACAAAATCTGAGGAACGTGTCAAAAACTGTGTCTGCATGGAGATCGAAGGTCGCCAATTTAGTTTCAGCTCATTTACCACATTTTACATCCATCACATTCTCAACTTGTGGTAATGTGCAATCTTGATGCATCAGTGTTTAGAAAAATGTCAGTTCTTTCAGTCCCTACTGCAAGAAAAGAGGAGAGTTTAAATGTTAGTCACACAGTCTAATAAAGCAACCTGCCCTGACTGCTTATAGAGTGCTTAGGTCATGCCCCTTCCTGTCAGTGGGGAAAGGAAAAATATTTTTTGAACCTGTTTGATTTGTGCCCTGAACTACACGTTTGATGTTCGTCAATTTAAAAGATGTTTCATGTGAAGAAAGTCTGTTTGTCGTCAAATGGTTAATGTATTAACCAGTGAAAATGTGTAATTATAAAGATTACGTAACTGATGTCATAACAATTTCCCTCCTCTGACTCACAAAACCGATGAACTCCTCTTTTGAGTAGCTGCAGCTCCAAATGTGACCTGATTTATGGCGGTTTTCACCTCTTTTAATACTTTTCCCCTCGTCCTGGAAAAACGCAGTCAGATCTGCAAAGCTGACGGCCATGTCTGTACTGATGACTGATATTGTCCAAGACGAGACATGTAGTTCACTGAGCGGTCTCAAAAAAAAAAAAAAAAAACGTTTTACTTCATTATTGTTTGACGACAAAATTCAACTTTCTTTACATGAAAAAAACATCTTTTAAATTACCAACCATCATGTGTTTAATTCAAGACACAAACCAAACGTGATCAAAAAATAATTTGTCCCTCTCCATTGACTACCATTCATATTTTTTTTTCCAAATTAAGGTCTAATAGCCCGGCAGTAGAGAGACGTTACTGCACTCTATGATAACAAGGTGCATAGTCCACTCCTCACTACACCCAGCTGTGAAGTGTTCAGCCCATAGAGACCTTTTCACCTGTCTTCACTCCTTCCAAAAAGGAATGTGGAGTTCCTCTATAAATCTATTCACTCCTCAACTCAGTGTGGACACAGAAAACAGGACCCTGTTGCGTCAGAAAAAGGTCACTTTTATGGTTTTTCTGCTTGACTGCGATCATCACCTCAGACCCTTTCACAGTTTTAACCCTGCAGGCTGTCATACAGGTTTAACCGGCTGTAACCACGCTCCACACGGCATAATACAGAAGGAGGTCCCTGAGTTACTGTAACAGCTGTGAATGAATCCCGCACTGAGCTGCTCACTACAAGTCTGTGTGTTAATCTGACAGGAATGTACGTTACTCAAATACCTGAGCAGGTCACATCATGAGGGCAGAGCCCGCAGGAGTTTCTCTACACTCTGAACAAACACCAGTGTGTGTGTGTGCGTAACTGTTCTGCACACGTTTCCATCTGCACAGACAGCAGACGTCCCCTTCAACAACTACACACCAGCTCAAATCGCACAAACGGTGTTCTTTCAGGACATCTTTGTCTCTGTTTCACTCCATGAAGTCAGGTTACGAGCGGGTCGATGTTCAAACAGTGGACATTAGTGAAACAGCCGTGACTCAGCGGAACAGAACAAACAACTAACAACTGAATTAAACGTGAACTTTGGAGACGACTTCCTCATTTGGTTCTCGTGGGGCTCTGTTTGTATTATTGACAGAGCTGGACAGTGATGAGTGTGATTTTTTTTTTTTTGCTAAAAGAAAACAACCACATTTAGACCACCTGTACACACACACACACACACACACACAGTGGAGCAGAGGAGAAGTTTGACCTCTCACCATCAGCAGAGGTCACCCCTATCTTCTCCAAATGTTGTTGTTATAATGTGACCACATGTTTACTTTAGTAGAAGTCAGGCTGCATTTTCAAACCCCAGTCACTACCATTCATGCTGAAACGGTAAAGAAACACTGTAGGACACGTGAAAGTTGCTAGGCATTGGTAATTCACCTTTCTAAAGAGAACATCTGCAATTATTTGGTCAAAAATTGCTGAGAAAGAGAGAGAGGGGAGCAGGAGGTCGTGGAGACCAAAGTTATTACGCCAGGAAAAATAGTTCCTTACAAGTGCTGCCTTCCTAGCTCGAATATTAGTGTCAAGAAGAACTTTGACACAGACAATCTTCTGAACTAACGTTGTTGCACATTTTCAGCTACTTCCTGTAACATTTATTAATATGGGCAAAATGTAAACAAACACCGTGTCTCATAAAAAAAATGGGCGGGGTTTGTGTAACCTGTGGCCGATGCTGTCAAAGGACAATGACATGTAGGAATACTGGGATGGACCATAACATAATGTTGTTGTATCATTTACAAACAGCATATAGTTTTGACAGATGTGGAGTTTTTGTGTTTTTAGTTGAGCTACACAGAGAAAATTCAGTTAAAACAGCTTGTTGACGCTGTTTTGCCTTCATTATCCTCCTCGACGTTTGCCGAATGCAGTGTGGCAGTAACGTGGCTCAGGAGTGTTTTACGTAGAGTGAATGCTGCACCACACTCTGTTTAATTTGGCAGTTTACACAACAGTCATGATTTAGTTTTAATCAGACCTCAACTTTTTTTTATCACCACTGCTTTGAAGGTATGAAAGAAGGGAAGTAAGAATTTTTATTTCCCAGTCAGATCAGTTTATTTTCCACAGTTCTTACCGATTGTCCGTCTGTCCTGCTGACTTCCTCTCTGACTGCAGGAGGGTCACTTTCATGCCACTCCTCCTCCTCCTCCTCCTCCTGCTCCTCCTCTTCCTCTCTCCTCTCTGCAGGAGGAGCGACGCTCTGCTCTGTGCTGAATGCCGCCCAGGACTCGCCCTCCATGTGTTGCTGCTCCTCATGCTCTCCGAAGGCGCTCCACCCTGCATCCGCCTCGCCGTCTGCGCCTTCAGCAGCCGAGCTGAAATTCCCAAAACTGTCACTGACGGGAAAGTCTGCAAACTTGCCTCCATCCTCCCCCTCGTTTCCACTGGTGTGGAATTTAGGGGAATTAAAATCGCCGAAGTCGTCATCGTCCTTTGTGTTTGTAGCTTCCTGTGCCAGGGCGGAGCTCTGCGAACTGTTCTGCTCCTGCTGGACATCCAGCTGGTCAAAATTGGCAAAGCCCTGACCGCTGAATGAGCCAGCGTCTCCAAAGTCCCCAAAGTCCTCGTCCTCTTCGTCCTCCGCCAGCTGGCTATGGTCGGCAGGCGTGGCGGTTTCCCCTTGGAGGGGCGGAGAGGGCACTGAGCCTGTGGTGCTCATGTCACCGTACTCCTCCAGAGCGTCTGTCGACAGCGGCCGGCCGAACGATGTTTCCGTCTCCGTCTCTGTCTCTGTGTCGTTGCCGGAGCCCTTCTCGTCTGCCTGTCCCATCTCACCATCTCCAGCTGCGTCAGGTGAGAGGTCATTCTCACTGCAGCCCACGGCGTCTTTGGAATCGCCCCCGTCAGCTACATCCACCCCATTCAGGGTGAGGGGTGTATTAGTGCAAACTGCCTCTGAGACGAAGTGCTCCTGTGCAAAGGCTACGTCCCTTTGTTGAGAGTCAGCATCTGTGCGAGAGCCCCGGTCCGTGTTGCACGAGCCGTCCGGGGCCTCAGCGGGAACAGATGTGGAATCAGAGCCGGATGTGTTGGGTCCAGTTCTGTTTGTGTCCCTGACATTGTCCTCTAAAGTCGTTCCCTGCGCTTTGTTACAGTGCTCGTCATGGCAGGCAGCCTCAGCCGGCCAGCCCCCCTCTGCGGGGATGTTCAAGTCCTCATTTGCCGTTTGGCTGAGGTGTCCTTCAGCATCGGAAAAAGCAGCAAAGTCTGCAAAATCGTCCTCTGGGCTGCCGACAGGGTCGCTGCCCGTGTCCTCTGTGGACGTTCCTTTTAAATGAGAGTGGACAGAATTCTGCGAGGAAGGGCTTCCCTGAACATCAAAGGTTGCAAACCCGTTTGTTAGAACCTCTGTGCCTCCGCCATTGCAATCAGCAGGCTCACTGCCGGCTGTGTCACTCACTGGGAAATCCAGGGAGCTGGCGAGGACCTTTTTCATCTCAGTTCTTTCTGAGGGACTGCTGTCCAGGTGGCTCGCTGGCACGACACCATTGGCCTTGGACAGCTCATTGCCACTGCTGTAGGTGCCGTTGGAGGAGCTGTGGCTGAATCCAATCACCCCTCTGCTGTTGATGAGCTCTGGCGGGGAGGTGGCTGTTAGAGCTTGGGACTGGTTGAAGGTGGTCGGGGTGTCGAATTCTGTGAAGCTGATGCTGTTTGGGACGCCAGAGAAGGTGCCAAAGTCTCCAAACTCACTGTCCTCTTCCTCTGCACCGTCTTCCATCGGGGGCGGAGAGGACGAGTACATGCGAATGACATCTGGCTCCATGATTCTCTGGCAATCAACAAATCCTCCAGGCTACACCTGAGACAACGAGAAGAGACGTCATCAGACAAATGATCTTTCACAGCAGACATATCAATAAAAATACACGTGTTTAAGCCCCATTCTGACTTTATAAACGCAAGAAGTAAATGACCGTCGTCAGTGGGGCTTCAGGACCAACTAGCGAAACGTGTGATTTGAGCCAATGCAGAAATTTAATTACTCGAGCACTAAAGGGGGACAGACTGGCATCAAACTGACAGTAACAGAGTTGTAATGAGAACCCAGTTTTGTGATATGTAAAACTGAGACGAAGCTGTAACAAACTGTGTTAGTGAGAACATCTGCTGTGACAACTCACATCAGTCTGCTTCTTCTGACTGACAAACGCTTCGATTCATGTGATGTTTACACTGACTCAATGAAAATCCCTGAGGGCTGAAAAAACACTGCCTGTCGCAGGAGTCTCTGAAAATTTTAAATACTAATCTGTTATTTTCCCTTTCACTCTTAGTTGGGCTTGGTGTTGGACTCTTATTTGGGAAAGAAAAATGCTATCTCAACATCTTTACCACAAGGCCTTATCAAATATATCCATACAAATAAACATTTCTTTCAGTTAAAATGTGAAAACTTAAGTTAGCTACGCAGTTTAAAAGCAGTTATATCCAGAACTTTTGTGAAATTACTGCTCCATTTAAATCAAAGTTAATATTTTATCGTCATTCACTGGAAACTTTCTTTACACATGTTGAAGTGTGCGCTTTCCACAACATTCTCTGGTGCATATTTTGCCAGATTTTTTACAGTTAAAATGTTTAATTGCAGTCATACTTGGAACTCATGGATTCAAAGCTTATCAATGCAACAGTTTTTTTATTAAGGATGCACGATATTATCAAGACATTACTGGTATCGGTTGATATTGGCTTTAAAATGAACTATCAGAGATCAGACAGCACGCACATATCCTCCAACATAATAACTGATGGAATAACAGGTTGCTGTTCCTTGATTAAACGCCCGAGTCTATGCCATGTTTCCCATGTTCCCTGTGAACAGACATTATGTTTGCTTACGTTGTCACTTGTGAAACAGGCCAAATTTGTCCTGCTTGTGGGTATTGTTATGATTGTCTCAGGGAGAGCATCATCCAGTTTTAAGCAGGATATATCTTACTTGCAATGATCATAAACAAATATGACATGTTTTACATAATGGTAAGTTCCTCTTTTGCACAAGGAATGAGTATTACATCATTTTAAGCTCAGAATTTTGTTCCCACATTTGCCAGCAGTCCAACAACAACACTACTGTGTGTAAATTCCACTACAGAAGAGACTGGATGATTTCTGCCATCACGTGTGGGGAAAAAACATACATATATATCAGTATCGGTATCGATTATCAGCCAAATGAGTTGCAAAATAGCGGCACAAAAAAAATCTAAATATCGTGCATTCCTAGTTTTTAGAAATCTCAGAGTTCCTTCAGGAACATTTCCTGGAAGTTATTGGGAATTTATAATCCTGTAAAACAAATAGATAAACAAAACTTTCTATAATTATAATTATTTTAAAGGCACAACCCGGAGTTTTTCACCAGCCGAACTTCCACTGAAAGGAGAAACTGTTTACATTGTGAACCACCCGCCGGAGCGATGGGTGGCTTCGGGTGTGTTTGCTTTGTTTGCCTTATCTCACAGAATACCGGCGAGCAGGTAGTTTGCACCCAGGCAGTGACGTCATGGACTGCAGACGTGCAAGTCCAGAAAGACGAGTTAACGACAGAAGGGCAAAACATTTGTTTCCGAAGAAACTAAACTGGGATCTGCGGCTCCATCTCATTTAAAGCTTTTAATTTGTCTGTCTGCTGAACTCAGTGAACCTCGCAGCACCCGGGGTTGAGTCATCCCAGCTGTTTTGCACCAGCAGCTTGCGAAAAGTCCCAGTATCGATAAGTTAATGTATACGCAAGCGTAATGTGTTTTTTCTTTCACGACAAGCTTCCACCTTCTTGACAAGGTTAGCTCCTTCAAACAGCTGTTCATTTCATAAGCTACACGCCCAAACTCTGTCAGTTTAAGCAACTTCCCGAGTTAACCAAGTTTCATGCATTTTCCTCACTTATCTGACGTTGGTCAGGAAGCTAACGTGGCTAAATCGGTAATCATCTAACTTAGCTTAGCAGGCTAACAGGCTGGCTATCGTTAGCACAGTGGAAACTGACAGATGTGTTCAGTTCAGAACAAAAACAGTCATACGCTAGGATTGATGTGACCTGAACCTAACGGCTAGCTAGCCCTAACCAGACGGCTCTAACGTTAATTAAACACAAGGCCAAGACACTTGGCTGAGATGAGATGTAAGTTAACGGCAGCTAACTTAGCCTAGCCTGGTTAGCCTGTGTATAAAACCAAAAGCAGCTAAAATAGCCGTGTTGTTATGAGCGATGCTACCAGCCAATTAGTTTTTTTTGCCACTTTGTGGTGTCGGCTACATTCTCAAGCAACAACAGTAAATGGTCATCTCAGATTTAAAAAGGCTATCAGTCCATAAACCAACCCCATCAGATACAAGTAAGTGACAAGTCAACTACCTTAGCTAACTACGCAGCTAGCGAACATCAACGACAACAACAAGCATCTTCCCTGAACGTCCAGTTAGCTTTAGCATTAGCTTATCCTTCTCACACAGCTTGGTTTGACAGCAGGTGTCATAGTTAGCAGAAGAAACAGTTGAGCTGACCGTGAGAGCTTGTCCGTGCATTTCCATGACTCAGTCAAAGACAGCACCGTCCATCCGTGGTCAGATTGAGCGGAGCGATGCAGGACGGCTGAAACTGAAGCACAAACTGAAGGTTGAGTCAGCCGGCTGCTGCTGCTGCTGCTAACCTGCTGCTGCCTCAATATCACCCAGCATGCACCGCTGTGGCAGGTTGGCTGTCTGCTGGGCTGTTTCTTCCAAAACTTTCCGTGTTTAACAGGTGCAGACTCCACTTTAGAGCAAAACAGCGTTACTGCAAAATATTTTATCCACGAAACATGGACAGTTATAGCACCGATTCACTGGACACGGCCACTTGAGCACCGTAATGACAACTCAGGTAGAAAACCATTGACATCAGATTGACTCTGAAAAAGTGGAAAGAAGTCGTTTGAACGGGTTCTCAAAAATTGGGTGAAATTAATCTTGTGTAATTTGGGGTGTAAAAGGGGGAGGGAGAGTTAAGGTAGTTTAGTGCTGTTCCAAAGGCAAATAAATAAACAAACTACACGACAAAGGGAGAGAAAAGAAGGCAAAATTACCTCCAATTTGTTAAAAGTTGAAAACATCTACAAAACAAGACAAAAATAAATAAATGAGTATTATATCTGAACATCAGTAGGCTATATTATACAGAAATCTTTTGTAAAATATCAGTTACACGGTAAAATATTTAGAAATACCAGTCGGCTTGAACTGTTTGTTTGGTTTTTTTGAGTCAAAATATCTGAAAAGAGTGAAGTACTGTCATAATATTTTAAAAAAATATTAACTTAATAAAATAACGAAATGTATATATAGGCTATAATATAGATAGTCTATAAAAGTAATTAAATGGTCATTAAAATATTAGTAGAATGGACACCAAAATATTACAAAAATCCAAAAATATTGGTAATAGGCCCTCAGGTTATCTACAAAATTAATCTTTCAAATCATAATAACGATTAGATTAGGCCTACATATTGGCCAAAATTATTAAATTAATGGTTAATTACAGCCATACACATACAGACACTACTTTTTCTTTATATATATATATATACACACACAGATCGATCGTTGGAGTTAATATTTACACACACAGAAGAAACACAATCATATTTCTTTCTTTTTTTTTAATAATGCCAAAAAAGAAACCATGATCACAGGTAAGATGTAACATTATGAAAATATTGTTATGAGGATATACAGGCACACAGTGAACACATAAAAAGATGTGACTTATACAAACAGGAGGCCGTTCATGTATCCATGGTCATACTTTTAATTATGCATCACCATCATACACTATAAAATTCATATGGAGCTTCTCTAATCTACTGACCACTCAAAGTGCTTCAGTGCATGTCAGCATTCATTCACACACTAATGGCAGGGGCGTCGATACAAAGAACTAACATCGGAAACACACACACACACACACACACACACACAGACACACACTGGAAGAGCCAGCAGGAGCAAACTGAGGTTCAATATGTTGCTTGAGGACACTTTGACCTGCAGGCTGGAGGAACTGAATCAATGACGTTCTGATGAGCAGATGAGCCACTGAGTCACATTCGCCCCGTAATGTGGCTGTTAACATATTCAGAGCCAGGATTTCAGAAAAAAACAAGAAAGTTCTCAAACAGCATCTCCTGACCAGAATCTAAAAGAAATTTTCTTTTTTTTTTTTAGATACAAGTTTATTTCCCAGATGTTTTTTAAAATTAATTTAACCATATCATTCTGAAAAGTTTATTTTCCAACATAAGGATGTAAATTCTGAACACGAAGCTTTAACTTCTTCATGTTATTTAAAAGTTCACTGCTTAAGCTCCTTAAATTCCACAAAAAATAGAGAGGAGCAGCGTCAGTGTGGCTGTTCAAACACACACACACACATACATTTGTACAGCTATCTTTGTGAGGGCTTTACATCGACTTCCTTTCATTTGTACATCCTAACGCAAATCCTTTCTCTAACCCTAACCTTAACCTTACCCATAAACTTAAGGCTTCACACTAAACTTTAAGTTGTGGGATCCTGGATTTTGTCCCCACAAAGACTGTCGGACCCCACACTGTGAGTGAAAATTCAGGTTTTGACCTGAATTTACAGAAAAACAAACACAGAGAGAGAGAGAGAGAGAGAGAGAGAACACTGCGGCTGTATTTACACAACAGTGATAGTTTGTAGGACATTCTGGGAAAACTCTCAAAATGGATGAGCTGAACCAGAACAAGTGCCAGCGTGCTGAACACCTTCTACCGTTAAAATGTCTCTGTGAGTTAACAAATGACAATGTTAAAGAGGAAAAGTAAATAAGTCAATCGAAACATACACACACTTCTGAATAAAGTGAAATCAAATTAGATTTAATAACTAATCAGTGCTGCATTATTAATACTTTAATCATCAGCTGGGTCTATAAGTAATTCCTGAGAAAAACCCCAAAACAATCCTCCTCTTAAATCAAAGTCAATTAAAAACAAGATTCATGCAAAAAACACAAAACAAAAACTTTACAGCCAGTTATGTTTCTACTCCTTCATACAAAAAAAACAAAATTTACACAAATGTTTGTGTAACGATCCATCACATGCAGCTCAGCTCATACATACATTTGTCACCAGCAGAGGTGGGACGAAGTCATTCTGTCACAAGTCTCAAGTCTTTGGGTCAAGTCCAAAGTCCAAAACTTTGAATTTCGAGTCCTAAACAAGTCATTAGCCCTCCTTTAATCTATTAAATTTACACAAATTGTGAATGGTCT
>JAPQLA010000019.1:10651474-10662934 GCA_029822935.1 Naso vlamingii
CAGAGGTGAATTAGCAAAAGCTGTGGTGGTAATAGCGGCCTGTCAGCAGCAGCAGAGAGCAGAGACGCCGCAGCCGTAGTTGCAGCTTTAAGTCCAGCAGAGGACTGTTAGAGTCGGGATGGAAAACCTCTCACAGCCTTTTCTAAAGACAGCTCAGTGCATCAAAAGCTGGTCCTTCACTCTGCCAGAGCTCAGCCAAATACTCCCCTTTGATTAAAGACTCATCCATACTTGATCAATAACAGCGGCTTTTCTTTTTACACTGGAGCTAATGGTGCAGAGGCATGAGGTGAAACACCAAGAGTCCATCAGAAACTTCACAACCTGAGCGCAGCTGCCTAAAAACTCTGGAGGTCACAGAGGCTGTGTTAGCCTATTCAATAAAATTCAAGTTATTGAAAATAAAATAAAATGTATTTTAGCACCAGGTACAGAACAATTCCTCCATCTAACCCTCATGACTGTTTCAAGTTTGTTCAAAAACGTGGTCAAATTATTCACCCCAGTAGTTTCATGTCTTCCAGTCAACAATATTAATGCTGCCACACTTCCACTGTTCTTCCACTGCACATTTAAAAAGACATAAATCCGCACACAGCACACAGAAGTAATTTGACCTCTATTCAGGAATTTCAATGTAATTGGTCTTAAAATCTTACATGCATCACCTTTAAGCTCACTCACTCCCATAAGCTTTATTGTGTCTCATTTTAATATTAAATATTTTTACATTAATAACCTTAACAGACTCAGTGAAAGTGGTGTATAGGCTGATCTAATAAACCTCAGCATTTTTTAAAGTTTGCAGAAAAAAAAACAAACAAAACTTTTCTTTTAAACTTATATTATATTTAATGTCCCTGACACCAGCCGGCCGATGTGTTTTTTCTGACCTGCACTCTGGACTCTGGCAGGTTGATTTTCAGCGCCACCTCCTCCCTCATGAAGATGTCCGGGTAGCGCGTCTTGGCGAACAGCGACTCCAGAATGTCCAGCTGCGTCCGGGTGAAGGTGGTCCGCTCCCGGCGCTGCTTCCGCGGGTTGGCTGAAAGGAAGAAAAAAAAAAATCAATGTTCCTCATTATTTACTCTGAAAAGACTGTCGAACACAACTTGAACACCCCTCCCGAAATTACAAACTGAATTCAAGCAGACCATCAGGCCACGCGCTCGGTGACATGCTGCGTAAATGTAATTTCACTTTTTAATTCGCGTCATTTTTCAGCCCATTTCCACGTATTTGAAGTTTAAAAGACATTCTGGACTTCCTAAAGCTACCAAAGCAAATTCTCCCGGGACGTTTTATCATCAAATCGGAAGTCAGTGGTACGTAACGTCACTGATGTAGAAATATCTGCCAACAAATGAGAGCAAACTAAACTTCCACTGTGGTTAGAAATACACCACAGGCACAGACTTTTATTTAAAGTTTAATTTAGCAACATGCTGCGATCATGACACACTGAAGTCCAAATCGACTTTTTCCGACTGATGAAAGTTTAACAAGTCACTTTGAAGTCTTCAGAATGATTAATTGATTAGGCTATTTGTTTAAATCGATAGGCTACGGCTTTTTTTCCCCCCAACTTTCACTGTGTTACCAATAGCCTGATGAAAAAGTGAAAAATAATCTCATTATTCTCAACCAGCTCTGGCATAAAAGATAATTATAAAATCACAATATCTGAAAATCATGGAGATTCAAAGTTTCCATCTAAAGTACCGCAGAGTTGTTTAAAGCGCAGTGAAGTTATTTCTCTATGAAGCTGCTTTTTTTAAAATCATAATTTTGTGGGTGTGTTGATTACCGGGGTACCCGACAGACGGATGCAGCAGGTCCATGGCAGCTCCGCTCAGGCCCAGTCCGTTCATCCCGTACGGGGCCTGTTTGAGGTAAGACATCATGCTAGAAGCTCGGGGGGGAGACCGGAGTCTGGACGGGCGGAAAGGTGCAGCTCTCCCGGTGTTCCGGCGCGCAGGTCCCCGGTGCTACGGACGGCTCCTGCGAGACAAAAAGCACGTGAGTTTGGACTAAAAACATTTAAGTCGCGGAAATAGGCCGACCACACTGAATCAGCCGGTGTGATAAAGCAACACATGGTGAATAAAGACGCACATTTTAGGGCTTCACCGAAAACTGCAGCCGGTGGCCAACAAAAGCAGGCCGATAAATAAAATTCATCTTTTTCCTCTGAGCACTTCACAGTAAACAAACTCTTCACAAACCAGACTCGGTTTGATGTCGGAATATTTCAGCCTATCATTTAGACCAGAGGCCGCTTAACCTCTGAAAGCTTTCAGGCTGCATGAACTTTTAGAAAAACTGCAATAACACCGTGACAGCAGTAAAACACTGGAAACGCTCATTCAGTTACACAGTCAGAAAAAATTCATTCTGTTTGCATTTGTGACGTGCGTTTATAATGAGCTGCATTGAAATTACATGTTTTGCGTCATGGACAATTGGTCTTCTATTTAATTTTCTTAAAAAAATTAAATTAGGCTGTTTATTTTAAATAAACGAGGTCCAGGCAGCAAATGAGCTTTAAGTGCTAAATGGATGAAAAGGAGAAGGAGGAAGTGAACTTTTCTGACGTTTTTTTTCTTTCCTGTTATTTAAAAAGTTTTCAGCAGTTTAATTTATCCAAAAGGGACTCCTTTATCTTTAATGAGACCGTGTTAGAGGAAACACAAGCTGGCTGTCAGCCTCAGTGGAGGTAATGGTGAAAAATGTCACCGAGCTCCGGCTGAAACGACCGCAAACATGCTGCCAGACAAGCCTTCGTTCGTTCATCAAACGCTGCTTTAAACTTTTCTCAGGATCCTCTTAAACATCCGTGACCGTGTTTCCAGCCTTAACCGGCTCTCTTATCACTCCGAGCTTCATTACGATATAATTAATTCAATAGCTCATCATTAAATCGACCTGTGGAGACACACGTTGAAATTACAAACCACCTGAGACTTTTCTCACCTCCGAGTATCTGCGCAGGAACGTCCAAGTTTGATTTCAGTATCATTTCAGCTGTTTGTTTGGCTATTTAAACTCACAAAGACGCGGATTTTTGTGCACAAACTGCCTAAAATGTCATCAATTCATTGAGTGAAGTCGGATAACCAAATTCAGCCCAAGTTTATTTATTTTTACCTCTGGGTGAATTTGTCCTTTTATATTTTATTTTTTGATGAAGAACTGTCTGTGTGTTCCAGGCATAATTTTGTTTGTTTTGACTCTTTTTGCTCACTATTTACGTGCTGACTTTGCTATATAGGCCTCTACGTGTTGTGATTTATTAAAAATATTCTACTCCAGCTCTATAAGATTTCAAAGCTGCAGTAGGCCTAAAACACCGTGTTTTAAGATGAACAAGTTATGACCTATATGTAATTAAAACAAGTCTAAATTCATCGTGAAATTAAACGACTGATCATAAATATTTAAAATGCAAAAAAGAATACAGGCTTTACAGAGAAAAAATGTTAAAAATCAATATTAGAAATAATGACTAGTCTGTCAGTTTACAGACTCCTTTCTGCAGAACTTCGCAGGCTTGCTGCAGCTTTAATAAACTCCCTTAATCGTTAATTGTTGGTAGAAGTGTAAGACAATGTATTTAGATAAGAATTTCCATAATCCACTGGGGTCCCTTCTGCAGGTAAATGCTCAGATATCGGACTGAGAGGAGCCGCTGGCCTCCTGGTGAATCCGAGGGGTTAACACTCCGCATAAAGCTCGACTTATTTCCATAACCGCAGGAAGGAGCCGAATCACGCAATGTAAATGCGTCCAAACTGTGTGCAAATGAACTCCATTACAATTTAGATTAGATCTACAGGGCGACAATTAGCAGAGTGTCTCTTATCAGCCCGGTAAGCAGGCAGGAGGCTGTGGGCCGAGCAAACCTGGAGGAAATACGCCTTTAAAAAAAAGACTATAAATAAATAAACACACTAAATAAATGGGCTGACATTTGATATTTGAAAAAAAATTAAAAAAAATAAAAACAGGTCTAATTTAATTTACAAACGTTATGAGTCGTTAATTTGTTTTTCTCGTTTTTTTTTCAGAGACAAAACTAAAAGGTCTAAGATGTTTATTTTTATTATTATTTTTTCGATTTCTAGTTTAGTTTGGTTTTAAGAGCTTCCGAAATATTTTGAAAATCAGTAAGGCCAAATGTTGTAAGGTTTCGATCAAATAACTCATTATTATTTCAGACAATATTAGGCCTACTGACAAAAGCAGCTGTTTTCCCATTGCAGCCTAAACACAACAAAGATAAACAAACTGGATAAAAACAATAAATTAAATTAGGACCTAAATCAGGAACGAGTCTCACCCTCTTCAGGCTCCTTTAAAAAAAATCCTGTTAAATGTCAAATCAATGAGATCCAGAGTTCAACAAATATCCACATTGAGGAGACCTTGTTGTCTTACAAAAGTAACGCAGCGTCGCAGCTCTTCGCGCAGCTCGCGCCTGTTTCGGGACGAGAAAGTTAATATTTCATCTCAGAAAAGAAAAAAAAAATACTCGTGCTTTGACTCTTCGGCGCTCGGTCTCTGTCCCGCCGGTGTTGACGGATGGAGATTGATGCTCCTCGCGGAGGCCAGCTGCTCTATGAGTCAAGGAAGCACGCGGCTCTCCGTCCTCTAAGCCAATCACAGCACGCTGCGGCCTCACGGGCGACGCGGATGGCCAATCAGCCCGCGAGCTTGGACCCGAAGCACCCGCCCCTTTCGAATGGAACTCAAACCACGTGACGCGATTGGATCGTTTTTTTGTTGTTTTTTTTTTTTTTTCAAAAAGTTGAAGGAGAATCATCGACAAGAAATGTTTAATTCAGGCGTTAATTTTAAGAGGAATCAATATCAGGAGTAATTATGGTGTGTGTGTGTGTGTGTGTGTGTGTGCTAAAATGGCATATTTTACCCTTTTAGCCCAGATTTTGAACTTCTCCAGAGGCCACTGTGGCCTGTTTGACCTGACAGGAATGAGGAAAAAAATGTGTTTATATTTTTTCTTCATCTCAGTAAAACACAAGTTGGCTGTTACATAACATGCTGCTCACCAGTGAACCTATAACTTTTTTAAATATGACTTTTCCTTTAACCAGCAGGCCTACAAGGCTGCCCTCAGGTCGACAGTAGCCTACGCAGTACAATTAAAAGTATTTAGCAGTGCAAAAGAAAACTTTCCAACTTGTTACTAAACTAGACATAATTCTTTGTTTTCATTTTAAATGTTATTGCACAGATGCCTTCCTGCAAACTCCCTTACCTTGACAAATAAGCCTAACTGATTAAATAAAAAAAAAAAGTTAAAACGAAACTTGTCACAAAATGTTCCAGTATGAGCTCAAACATGATCAGCTGTTAATTTAAACCATGCTGCTCCTCTCATGAATTATTCGACATGCGTGACCTTTCAACGAAATGAACAGACTGCACCTAAACGTTCACAGAGAAAACGCTGGGGAGAAAAATGTGTTCTGCTCTTGTAAATGTAACAACAGTGCAAATGTCTGTTGCTTTTCTAAATTCATAGGCGTGGTTATATTATCATACACTGTAACTGAACAAATACAAACAAATCATGTGTAACTACATTAACATGCATTGCAAACAGCGTGACTCAAATAAAATTCCAACCAGTAATTCACATTTTGTGCAGAAAGTAACTACCTGACTAAGGAATGCAATCTGTCTGTTAGGGCAGGAACAGATGAAGTACAAAAAAACCCCAAAAAACAGCAAAAGCAAAAACAACAACAACAACAACAACAACATGGCAGGGTGTGTTCAGGGAAATGAATATGAATATGTTAGAAATCTCTGTGGTCTCAGCTCCTCTGTGTGTCCTCAGACATTAGCTGTGGCCAACGGCAACAAAGCCGCTGATTGATCACAAGTATCAAGATATCAAATGGTCGGAGTCATTGTCGTTGTGAGGGTTTTTGGGGTCTAATCCCAAATTGCAGGAGTATTTTCTTAATACTAAGCCCGTAAATCCAGGGATCAGGCAGCCTAAAGAGGTGTGTGTGTGTGTGTGTGTGTGTGTGTGTGGCTGTTGGTAGGGGGTTAAGTTTGGAGAGGCTTCTTGTCTGTGTTGTCGGTGCTTATTAAAAGCATGATGCATAAAATCCCAGGTTGTCAGAAAGCATGCAGGAGGCGCCGGCCAGGCTGCTGCACACTTTCCACTACATAAAAAACACAAAACCTGCCGCTGAGACAGCGAGCAGGGCAGAAGAGCCCTTTAAATCAGCTGACGACCGGGAGTTTGGCTGCAGGCTGAAGGAAAAGTGCAGCTCAGTAAGCAGATGAAGATGAGAGGAGAAAAACACAAGGACGAAGAGAACCTGAATACATCTCTACTGTCTGATATGACTCTGGTTTGGATCCATCGGAAAAAGATTCGGCTCTGCTGGGATTCTCAGGTAAGGAAACCAAAACTTTGTTTTCCTCAGGTTAATCATTGTGGTTAAAGTTACTTTTGTAAAAACTGCATCCATCATGTTTAGAATATGGTGAAAAATACAGGTGTCATGTCTGAGGTGATGCAGGTTCAGGCTGAAATTATGCAGCATGAAAACAGTTTCCCCTGCAGGCTGCGTTATGTGATAATCTGCGGAAAAGACTGTTTGGAATAGTTCTGATTGTCTCAATAAGTTTAGATCTTTGAGGTGATTTCTTGAAGATAAGTTGATAAATTGTGCTGCTGCTGGTTTGGCAATATTGAAAATTTTAAAAGAACATGACAGATTGTTGAGCTGCCTTCAAAGAAACACAGATTAATTTGAAGAATATTTACTCTGCATGAAATGAAACTAGATATAACAGAGTGATGTTGATGGAGGAGGATAAATCTAAATATCAACCAGAAACACAGTTTTTCTTCAACATGATTGAAAACTGCGCAGGTGTGTTTTCAGAGGCCCAACCGTCTGAGCAACATATAAAGTATTTAGAAACTAAAAACTAACAATCGGTGCTGCTTTTACTTCACATGTAGTCAGTGAGCACTGAGGAAACTGAACCCAAACTGTCTTTACTCTGATAGTAGAAAGTGACAGAGAGATGGAAAAAAGCTTGAATGTGATTATGTAACATTTCGACATAACTACATAACTTTAACACACTGTGACAAAATCTCAGATTATAGCAAAAATCACACAGTTGCAATGCAGTTTCTTAATGTAGCTTTAACAAATCAAGGCATAGCAACTTGAGATAAAAAGGTTTTGACTGTCAAACATCTCGGTTTTTCATATTTTATATAATATTTACATAAAAATTCTGTTTTTGTTTTTTTTTAAATCCTAGCAAATGACATCTCAGTCGTGGAAATGTGTTGAAAATCTATGAAAAGCATTGATACACATATCAAAAAGATGCATTTTGTGGTTTTATGCCCCTAAGTCTGACAATCCTCCCAGTCCACTGATGATGTGAAGTGTGCTGAATTTCAAAACATGCTTGGAAATTTGAGAACTTTAAGGTTTTCCATGAAAAAGCTTTAGTAGGAGTCTTTTAATTCACACAGAATTAGAGTACTAGTAACAGGCTGTGTACTTTTAGGCAATGTGACATACCGATACTTGAAATGATTTGGATCAGCTGTGGAGACTGAAAGTGAAGTCTCTCTCTGCACAGTGCAGTCACTTGACCCAGCTGCCACATTCTTCCTGCATTCGACTTCTCAGTAATGATGAACTTGGCTCAGCGGAGCAGACGGAGGCTGACGGAGCAGATAACAGCAGCTCACCTGGCTGCTGCACAGAGAGGAAAAATAACCCCAACACAAAGCAGAGCTTCACTGGAGGCAGAACATGATCCCAAAAAGTAAAATTTAACTTTATATTGACATTCAAAGAAAAAAAATAAAAAGAGAGAAGAAGCTAACATATTATGATGAATTTGTAAACAGTTATAGGCCTCAGTTATAGCTTACGTTGGCTTCCAGTCCGCCCATTTTCTGCTTAAACAAACTGAAACAAAGATTTCATAAAACTGAATCTGGGTTTCAAGCAGTCAAGAAGTTCAAAATCTTTCTGTAATCCATCTTTGACTGACATAACCACCTTTTTTCAGTGTAGCCCTGTATGTGTGTATGTGGTCTGGATGGAGAAAAATATATATATTTATACACATATATGTATATATAAAATAATGCATGTGACATTGACAAACTAAATGAATTTCAAATGGGTCAAATAGGTCAAATGTAAGCAGTTTTTGGTGTACAGTAAAGTCAGAGGATGGTTTTTGTACATAAACTCGCCCTCTTCTCTGTTCTCACCATTAGAGAAACATATTAGCAATTGAGAACCTGTCTTAAAGGTTTTTATTATAACGTTTAGTTACGTTTATCAGTTTCAGATGATGTCAAATCAGTCAATCCCCCCAAAAATATTTGGTCTGAAAAAATCAAATGCTATGAATCAGAAGTCACATCAAGACAGAAGATTTTCTATTAATCAGAGACTTGATCTGCTCCGGCACCACCAAACACAATATACACTAAATTTTCTCTGCATGAAATGGTTTCTTTGATTTTATTATCTCGTGGGACAGTGCTGCCAGAGTCCACTGTAGATTGTGATTTTACACTGAACTCATAGTCATATTTGGGGTAAGTTCAGCTGGTCAGGAGGCTGCAGACCATGTCAGCCTTGTGAAAACAATTAAAACAGAACATTTTACAGTATGAACTCTTGAAGAAGGAAATCTCAACAAGTTGCAGATGTAAAAGATTTTTTTTAGATGAATTAAAACAAAAATACAGGAAAAGTCACTGATGAGTCTGAATTTCTCTGGATGGCGAGCTCATTCACTACTGGTGAGAAGACACTTTTAATTTTCTGTCATGATATATATTTATTTTTTACAGATAATTAAAAATCAATCTTGGGACAGGGTTATGAGTTCTCTAAGTAACAGAGCGAGTGTTTCAAATACAAAAATAACTGCCAGGTAATTTAAAATGTTTCTGGATGTCTTGGAATGATCAGCCTCAGGCCCACAAAAGTAAGAAAGAGTTCACACTCCACTCCAGTTTGCTTGTGTCGTTGCCACTAAAGAGAGCTAAAAAAAACTTGATGTCAAACAGACTTTGATGCACAGTTCTATAGAAAAGTAAAGGAGGAACACTCAGTCATTATTTGGTGCATCTGTGTATTTTATAATGCTGATAATATTCATAATATTCAGTTTTTGTGGGCCTGGTCATAGAGGTTTTAGCTTGATGGTGTGTTCGAGCATGGGGTTAGTTGTTAGTCGTCTTCACCGGGTGTTCTAATGTTCTGCTCTTCTTGCATGTAAATAGGATAAGAAATTAGAAATGTCTCTTAACAAATATTACCACCTATATGACTTTGGTAACAAACCTATAACAGAACTAGAGCACATTTCCGACAATGTCAACAAAAATGTAACATTATAAACTATAAAGGGCAGAATTTATGACTGAACTGTAGCGTTGGATCACACTGCATCTGGCCACAGTGAGGGTTTAAACATCAGATCCAGTGGTGGATTTTAATGTGAGCGCACGGTGTGAAACTCGAGCATTGGGTGAATTTTTAGAGTGTGTCAGCTGTAACAGACTGACAGACACCTGAGGAGCCGCAGGAGAAAACAGGAAATGAGAAACGACTCGTCATTCAGGGTCAAGTACAGTACAGACGGAGAATCACAGGAAAGAGCACTGAGAGAGGAGTATGTAGTTGTCAATCACAGGTCCTGTGGCTCCGCCCCTCTCATTAAGAAGGCAAACAATGATTAAGAGGGGTGTGTGTGTGTGTGTGTGTGTGTGTGTGTGAAATCAGATACCACAGCCACGATACCAAGTGACCCCCATCCAGTACCCATCACCCCTGAAACAGAGGTGTGTGTGTGTTTGTGTGTATGTGCGTGCGTGGAGGAAATTACTTCAATGTGTGTGTGTTCGTGTGTGCTTGTGTATTTGTGTGTGCGTGTGTGTGTGTGTGTGTGTGTGTGTGTGTGTATGTGTGTGTGTGTGTGTGTGTGTGTGTGTGTGTGTGTGGGGGGGGTAACTTCCAATCCTTTTAGGATTATGCCCCCCCTCTCCTCTCCTCTCTCTGGCTCTGTTCTTCGCTCTTTCACTCTGCTGCCCCTCGGGCAATCACGTTAAAACTTGCATGGCCAGCGCTCATTCAGATATCTCAAACAATGCGGAGCAGCGGTAACCATGTGAGCACTGGCAAGGCACGCAGGAATGCACAGATTCTGCTCCCGTCACCCTCTCTGTACCGAAAAAAAGGGGAAATATTGGAGGCAATAAAGCATTTCCCAGATGTCTTGGAGCAAAAATGCTGTTTTTTAAAAAGACAATTAGCAGAGCTTTGAGAAAAAAGAAAGTGACGTGTAAAAACTTAAATGGATTCAGAGCACTTGTGATCATTGAACACGTCAGTTTTCATGTGCAAATGTAAAAATTCAAGTTTCTTGGTTGAAAGTCAACTTTTTATCTTTTGAAAGTGAAGAAAACACAGCTCAAGTGTGAGTTTGCACATGTGGAAACAGGGATTGAAAGTTCATGTGCAACATACCGAAAAAGTGCAATATTCAGTGAATGTGCAATATGCAATGAAGTGAAATATTCAGAAAGTGTGCAATATCAAGCAAATGTGCAATATCTCAGCCATGGTTTATTGTCACATCTTATTGTGTCTTACTGTGCTTAAAGTCTTTTTATGCTTATTTTTAGAGGCAAAACAAAATATGTATTGCTGTATTCATATTTTGTTTTTATGTATTTTGCTCCCAAATTACTTTTGTCTACTTTTGTTTCCATTTTTAATTATTGTTTGATATGTTTCAATATATCGTCAGGATTACTACTCAAGTTCTTTGCAATTACAATCATGGAATCTATTTTATTTCATTAATAACTCTGAGGATTGTTAGGGTTATCATCACGATTGTCACTGGTTGTCACTTTAATGAAATATCTTGACAATTTTTACATGTGTTGCCATGAATTTTGGTATTCCACATCGTGGTTTCTTGATGTTGAATTTTAACCAGATCCAGTGATTCTATGATATCATATGAAGCTCTACCAGCAGGTCAAAATTTCCTCTTTAACACATCAGTTAATGCCAGGACACCTGTTAAACAAAAAAACTTATTTAAAGTATCACATGCTAACTTAACAAAAGTGGCTTGGCTTAACAGTGGCTTAAATGCTCAGTGCCAGATCTGTGCCAGTGTCATAATGATGCCCAAGCTTAGTCCACACACACCAGTCAAACAAGTTTGCACTCCAAAAATTCTCAACAACAAAAAAAAACTTTGTCCCCTCAACAGTGTCAGTCCACACGGAGGCTGCAGTGGTGGCTGTTGGTAGTAGGTAACTGAATTTTAAAATATTTTAATTTAAGAGTTGTTCTTTCTTACAGCAATCTTTATAGCTGTGTTAAGGGCAGTTTACATTGTGCA
>JAPQLA010000019.1:10738781-10756523 GCA_029822935.1 Naso vlamingii
CTAAGAGTTAAAGTGGGCTATTGTTTACTGATATGTTCACCAAAAAACAAGACCAGGTGAAAACCTAGTATGTGCCTGGACTGCATCTGGTTAAGGTGCATAAATGTGGTTAACATGGCTCTGGGTAGTCAGTGGCTGAATTGATACGTTACGCTTTTTAAACTGACTTTAATTCAACACATTAAAGAAAACGCTGGACAAACAACAAATAACACTAAACATGACAAAAACAAGTCTGATTAAATACATGAAACATTAAGTCTTCCTAAAAGTAGAAGTAGATGATGCTCAGAATGGATGAGAAATATCCGACTTTTCAACACACAAAGCCATGTTACAAGGCCAAAAAACAGTGATGTGGTTGTATGTGGTGTCTTTGATTTACTTTGAAAAATGCTGAATTTTTATGTTGAAAAGTAGCTGCCATCCATCTGTCTGTACTGATGCTCCCACTGGGGCGACAGCGTCCGTCCTCGGCAGGGAGAAGCATGGAGCTCAACTAAAGGTCCCATTATCCCGCTGTCTACTCACAGTGCTAATGTGATGTGTTTTCAAACAAAAAATGCCATTTGTCTCTTTCCACATTGCATGGTAGGTCAGAATCTCAATCACAATGCAATATAACAACATCTGTGTGATTAATTAATAGCTTGTGGAGACATTTTTGGATTTCGGTTGTCTTCCTTAGCCAGATTTCTCTCCACATACACACTCCACAGTAAGCAGAACGCCCCCTGGCAACATAATGACCATTCTTGCGGATTTACTTTGAAAAGGCACCAACCAATGAGAACAGAGTACTGGCTGTCTGACAAATCCTGAAAGTTGGTCGCCTCACTCATTCATTCACTCACTCGCTCATGGATAAACGCGTTTGCAGGGCTGGTCCCGCTGCTGCGGTCCAGCCAAAAACTTCATAAGCAAAACACATTTCACGGGTGTGTGTTGAGTTAAGTAAAGCACAGATACCTTAAAAATCTACCGAAGTATTTCCCACCTCTGCCCACTGCAAATAAATATATCAGTATTCACCCAGACAATGGGATAAAAGCATACAGTATGTTCAATAATTAAACCAATGCCACATATCATAGATTTCGCAACAGCCTTGCAATGCTTTTTAATTTCACTGAGCAAGTCATCACATCTTGAATTTGAAAACACTGAACAATAATATAAAATGATTTTCAAAAACCTTCCATAATTATGTGAAACCAGCTGCTGACCTTCCGCTGTAAGAGGCTCTGCTCCAGGGTTGAATTATGGGCCCACAGGCCTCTGTTTGCTTAATACGGTTTGTTTTTATTATATTATGTTTAGTGTAACTTCCGTACTTACAGTAACAGTACATCAGCTAACCTGAGTGTTTAAACCCCCTGAATCAATATTACATCCAGTTCTGCATATTATCATCTCACTTCTCTTGATGTTTTTTGTTTTTTTTTTTAACTCTGTTGTCAATCATTTTCTAAGAACATGACCATTTAAATGTTTTTAGGATTCATGCCACATGATGAAATTGGTGTAAATTCAATGTCAGTGAGTTCAGTCCTCTGACAGAAAAAGTCTCTTTTTACTAAAGAGACGATTGCTTTTCAAACCAACATAAAGATATGAAAATCTACAGAGAGAAAACACAATAAAAAACCTAATAAAAAGCACAAACAACGCCAAAATTCTCTTATTTACTTTAAAATGCAAATATACAGTAGCAGAGGCTTAGCCTCTATAGCGAAAATGAACCCAAATGTCCTCTATGAAGTTAGCACATGACTTATTCACACCATTTTAGGGGAAATGAAACTTGTTCTTTGGAACAGTCACTATCACTGGAGCCTGTAATATTTTACAACCGGCAATAAAACAGGATTGCTGGGAGGTGGTTGAACTGCAGAAGCATCTTAACACCTGCGATCCAGGTGATCAAATCAGTGTCAGTTCTTGGGTTTAGGGCAAACACAACCAAGCAGACATGGACACCGGTGGTGGGCTTCACCTTTGTCTCCTTCTTGTTGTTTCCATTTGTGCGTGTGTTGTTTCTGGAAATCCTATATGTAAGTAGAACCAGATTTAAATGAAAATGATGACTTTTTGTCCAGGGTGCAGACCCTGTTTTTTAATTTAAATATACTTCTGATTATGTCAGTACCAAGACACATTTTTGAAGTATTCAAGTTAAAATGATCTTTTTACCTGTCATTAAGCTCTGCAGCGGGTCAATCCACCATTAGTGAAGCGATAATGTTTTAGAAAATCTATTCTGGCACGTGTTTCAGCAATGTGGACAGAGAGCAGATGTCTAATTACAAGCGATCATTTGTGTGTTCTTCACAGAAAATAAAGCAAATATTGAATTACATGCACATTTCGAGTAGGTAACCGACTGGTGTTTAATACTCAAATTTGGCACAAAACATTCTAATACTGTCTAAGTTTAGAGATCTTGTCCTCAGAGAGCTGTTAGTGTGGCTGTAGACTTTAAACTTATTTTCACACAAGCAGTTTTCATAGGTTTGTTTTTTTTCTTTTTCCAAAGCCTTCAGAGATTTCTGTAGCAGAAAGTAATTCCACTATAACAAAGCACAATTTTTTGAAGTAAACAGGAAACTGCTCAACAAAGATGTCACTGTGGAGTTTGTATTAATGAAAACTGTCGAACGCCATGAGCACCACAAATATCTCCAAACACAAATATCTCAAAAGCTGAGCGCACAAAATCAAAATGTTCTGCATTTGTGGGAAACAATATAAAAAAGTACATGAATTGGACTGAACCTGTTATAATCTGTCTATTCTCTTAACCAGAATTTTTTATGTCCCTCCAGATACTTCAGTGGTAAGTTGTACTGGCACTGACAGTACTATAGAGATCGGTGAGGTGGACGAAGGATATACAGGTATTTTACAACAGTCTTTCAAATTGTAGATTGCAAAGTCAAATTAATTTCTATATTGTCAAGTCTTTTAGCAAAGGTTGTGAGCAGAATAATTTGGTCTTTTTTGTCTTTGCAAAAAGCAAAAAAAAAAAATTTGATTAAACGATCATGCAACAGTTCATTCTTACTGGTGCATAATTTTATCGTAATACATATAGAGAAGATTTTAGGAAACCTATACAAATGTTTTGATAAACTCTAATAAAAGAAAGGTTTAGATTTCATTGGAAGCCAAAATACTCTAACAGAGGGTCAGATTTCGAAAAATGTTGGATAAAATGTTTTCCTAATTTTTTCTCACAATAATCCCATGATGCTGCAGGGGATGTGGAGGTGGTGACAGGGATCCCACCAGGAAGCATCGTGAAGCTGGTGCCCTTTCTCTTCGCTGATCACCTTGATTTTCTAGAGTTTATCTACACACCTGGAGACACCAGTGCAACAGTTCAAACCAGGGTGCCGCTCAACTCAGACGTGATCATAAATGTGAGTAATGGCAACCTTGTCCCAGAAATCCATTTGAGAATATAAGAGGCAAGATCAGAGAAAATATATATGAATGTAACTGCCAAGCTGCAGAACATTTTTCAACACAATGGCTGGTAACATATTTTATTTGTTAACCCTCTTGTCTGCTCTTGTTATATAACATCATCTCATGGCAACTCAAGTGCAATGAATGAGGTTTTTCTATGGTTACACTGGAGTACTGATAAAGGTCAATGAAAGGCTGTGGTCTTGGTAGATAATAAAAAAAACATTTTAGTCATGCATTTAATGTATTATTTAGTTTACCTGATGCTAGTATAAGCCTCACTAGGTAAGTGAGTGTCTTCCAATGTTTGAAAGTCTTTTTAGTGCAAAATTCTCTCTTTTCGTTGTGCTCCACATGGCTGCGTTAGAGGGAATTACATTATATTTAAAACACCTTCAGTTTTAATTTTGTACTTTGTTCTGTAAGTCTTGTCTACAGATCCTAAATCCACCTTGTTCATGTTTTACAGACAGACCGCAGACTGTATTACGCTTTCCAGTGTGACGAGTCATCGGTAAGTAAAATGTAAGAGCTGCAGATTTCATTAACTTCACAAAACAAAATATTTTAAATTATGTTTTTTGCTTGTTTGTTTGTTGGTTTTTTGTTTGCAGTTTAGAGACCAGCGGAAACTGAAAGTCAACAATGTCAATCAAAGCCCAAAATTTACACAGGAGCTTTATAACAACACTATCTCTGAGGTAAACCAATTAAACATATCAGGAGGGAGGTCAACACAATTTAACTAATAATTGGCAGCTGCAGCTCAACAGGAAGTCAGATGAATGTTATTTGGATACATTTTAAAGTCCTCTGTTTTTACTTTATAGTGTAACCTGTAGCAGACCATGTATCTTAACCTCCTGGACTGCACTGCATTGACTGGCCTGCTGTTCACAGTGACAAAAAAGTCATATTTAACATGTTTTTCACAACACAATTTGGCATTTGAGGTGCAGTTTTTCAGCGTTCAGACTTTTATTGCGTAGGGCTCAAAGAAAGACAAACAAACGGACCCTTTTATTAGAAAAAAATCTTGCGGGATGCTAACTCACGGGGTAAAAGCTTATTTGAAGAGAAATGCCAGCAGGATTTCTGCTATTTCTTGTGGTAGTTTACCTGTAATTGGCTGAGCTGATTAAAGACCAAAGTAGAGTGAGTTAGAGATGATGAAAAAGGTTTTGAAACAACAGAACTTGTATATATTTTTATCTCTGGGGGTGTGCATCATTCAGTCTTCTCTTCTTTCAGGCACATTCTGTGGACACAGAAGTTTTCCAAGTAACAGCTGAGGATGGAGACAACAGTCCACCAACCAGTGGATTAACATATTCTTTTGTAATGAGACTTACCAATATTTTATTTTATTTTATTTTAAAAACAGGACTTTTTTTGTCAGTTGGATGGCATTTATATTTTCAGTCACTGCAATTGGAAAGCCAGAACAAACACAGTCCTGTCCTCATAACAATACAATTTAAACACATGTAAATGTATAAAAATAAGCAAATAAAGACAACACACAAGAAAACACCATTATTACATTAAACACAAACAAACTGATATACTGTAAATACAACTAAACAAAGAAAATTTCCAGGGGACACAAGACTGATGAATATGTCCAAGATTTAATCATGCTTGACAATAAAAGATGAGGAGGTTTGTTTTGGTTTTAACATTTGCGGTGTATAATTACTGGAGATAATGGATAAAAATCTAATGCTGTCTTTGAATAATTATGAAAAAAAAAGGAAAATCAAGGGATGTAATTTAATTTTGTAACTTTCTTCCATAAGGAACCTCATTCAGATGACTTCGAGGTGACCAACTCAGGGGTTTTTATTTTGAAGAGACGTTTGAACTACAATGTGGTCCAAACTTATGACTTCACTGTGACAGCCATGGTAAGTAAAAATATTGACACACCAGATCAACTCAAGCGGAATTTTTTAAAGCAAAAACTATATAAAAGATGATGTTTTTGGAAAAGTGACGGACATGAACCCCTGTGTTATTTGTGCCATTGTTCCCCACAGGATAGTGATGGTTTAAATGACACAGCCACTGTGCTGATAAACATAGAGGACTTTGATAACTTCAATCCTTTTTTCAGCCACATCGTTTATCAGGCCTTGATTTCAGAAAATCAGGTGAGTCTCTGAAACTACACACTGTATGTTTTCACTCACAGGTAAAGTCTTGGAATTTTACAATGCAAACCAACTTTTTTTTAAAGCATCGATATGCTAAAGAAATCTACACAGTCTTTGATTTTGACTTTTATTACGTGGAAGTGTTGCTTTTGAATTTGAACCACAGATTTTTAATATTCTTGCCTGTGTGTCATATATTTCAGCTTGGGTCTTTACAAAACGTTGAGCCAGGGCCAATAAAGGCTCAGGACGGAGACAGTGGAATCAATATGACTTTAATTTACAGCATCAGTGCAGGTAAACATAAACTGAAGCTTCGAATTCAGCTGAAAAAGACTTAAAAAAGACAAAAGACTAACATATTGAACCTTTTTTGCTGTTGTTTAGTGGATCCACTTAAGTATCGTGTAAACTTCGAAATTGACTCCAGCACTGGAGTTGTGTCTGTTGTGTCGGCCTTTGACAGAGAGGAGTTGAGCAGCAGTGTGGGCAGCAATGTGGTCTCTGTCAGCATCCAGGTATTTGGCACCAACATAAATGAGCTACCCCCACTGCCCATACACACAAACACACCAATGACAGTTAAAAAAAAAAAAAAGAGAGAGACAATGCATCTCCACTTCCTACAAAAATAACATTTAAAAAAATCTTTGAAACAGGCACCACCATTTTGTACTAGTGATGTCATTTGGAGCCAGACAATATGCAGTCGTGATCAACTGTTGAGATGCTACATTTGCAAACGATCCAACACTTGTAAACGGCTCTTTGGTAGGAACAAAGGGCACTGAATTGTACTTGGTGAGAGCCTTTCAATTGCATTGAATGCAATTGTCCAGAATTGCATTCAAGGCAATTGCATTCAACAAATTTTTATACCGGGAAAAAATTTGTCATAAAATGTCATAAATTCACTGACACAGCAGAGGGATGTAGCGCCAACTTGTGTAATATTTACAATGCAGATCACCGTCAATAATTTAGTGCTGCTAAATCTAGTCACCTTTCTGTGTGGAGTTCTACATGTTCTCCGTGTGTCTGCGTGGAGACACTGAGTGCTCCGGCTTAATGCAGGTTACTTGTGCTTTTAAATTGCCCGTAGGTGTGAATGCGAGCATGAATGGTTGTTTGTCTCTATATGACAGCGCTGCGATGAACTGGCAACTTGTCCAGGGTGTACCCTGTCCTCGCCAAGTGTCAGCTGAGATGGCTCCAGTCACTCCGTGACCCTACAAAAGGATAAGCAGTTACATTAGTGGGATGTCTAACTTTAAATCTGATTATCCTGTCATTATCCTAAAAGGTTTTTTTTTTCAGATAAACCTAATAATTCCACTACTTCAAAAAAAAAAACAAGGAAAAAAAGAAAAATAAATGGATGAGCCATTCTATCTTTAAAGAGCCTGAGTTTCTATCTTTAATCACCTGATGGAGCTCCAGTATTGAGGTTCTACTCATACAGCCACCTAATTTAATAAGGGTCAGGGTCAGATGTCAGTCACATTGCAACCACAAGTTTTAGCATCAAAATGAACTGAACATACACCAGCATGATGAGAATGACCTAAAGTGACCCACCAGCTAACTTGGAAGGGGTGAGATTTATGAACTATACTGCAGCCAGACAGACAGGTGGGAAATTAGGATGTGTTGGCTTCATTTTAAAAGACCTGTCATGTCATTCATCTTTTTACAGTCAACTACACACACACTGGTGCCATGTCACTGTTCCGATACCCCATTATTCTGACGACTCATCCTATCGACAAACAAATATCATTGGCCCAACATCCCATTAGTCAGACAGGTCATTATTCCGACAACACAAAACCCATCGCTCCAACTCCCTATTGGACCGACAATACACTCACTAGTTTTAGTGGGACATAGCCTACTATCCCTGTAAGAATTTGGCCATGATCAGTTTGCCTGTTCATGAACTCATGAGGACAACATAACTCAACACAGCTCGATGATGCTTAATCAATCACTATCTATAATATTCTCTCTCTGCAGGCAGCCCAGACAGATGACAGTTTCAAGACGGCTCATGCTGTGGTGTATGTCACTGTTGAAGATGTGAATGATAATGATCCACAGCTTGACAAATCAGAGTACTTTGTAACACTTCGGGAAAATTCTCCTGAAGATGCTGTTGTGTTAAAAGTCATCGCCACCGACCTGGACCAGGTAGATTTTTCTTAAAACCAAACTTGGAAGTAAAGTAATAACTTAAAGTGACCTTTTCCTTTAAACATTTTCTTAGGGAGGATTTGATGGAACTTTGCGGATCCTTCCAGAATCTGCTCCTTTTTCTATTGATTCTGATGGGACGGTCAGAGTTAAGAACTCCGCAGCTCTGGACAGAGAGACCACTGAAACCATCACATTTGAGGTCATCTAGATTTAAAACATAAACTGCCTTAAAAAATATGTCACCTTTTATTTATAATAAGTGAGCAGGTGTCCTGACCAGTGATGGACAAATTCAATAGTTTAAAGTATAACTGCTATAAAGGGACTGTAACTTTTTAAAAAATGTGGGAAACAGACATTGTAGTATCTGGATCTGTTGATATTGCAAGTTTCACTTAGATGCTGTTTGTTGTTAATCAAAAGATTGAAGCAGAGGATAAGAATCCACTCAACAAAATTGCAAAGGCCCAAGTCATTGTAACTCTTCTGGATGAGAATGACAACAATCCTATATTCACCAGCGACGAGTACGAGGGAAAAGTGTTCAAAAATCAAACAGTGGGAATGTTTTTGGTCCAGGTAAGAGAATAAAAAACATTTTGTTCTATATTATTCAAGCTCAGCAATTTAGTAAAATATTTCTGATTGTGACTGCAGTCATGAAATCAAAATTGCGATCACAATTTGTATTTTTCACCATGTCCAGATGTTCTCATTAATCATTTTTAACATAACTAACGAATTTCAATCTGGTATTTTCTTAATGTACATCTGGAATGCACCATCTTTAATTATTTATGGTATTCTGACAGAATTACAATAACATTAAAAGGGAGTAACATCTCTAAGTTCACATTACACTTGGTGCAATGCTTAAAAGTTGGTTTATCTTATTAATGTCATAAAACTCTCCATTTTTATAATTAAAGTTGGTTTCATTTGCAGCAAGTTAACTGTGAAGTTTCTCAAGGTTCGACTTTAGGGCCCTTTCTTTTTCCATTTGCAATGAATTTGCTGGAGACAAAGCTGCCATTCACTGCTGTTTCTATGACTGCTGCCTATGACTAACCCACACCCTTATTTTTACAATTTACCAGATGAATGATTCATATGATTACGAAAACAAACATTTAATTTATCACACTTGCAAGCTTCTGCTTCGTCCATTAATCCTAACTCTGTCTCATCCTTCACTTTATTGCTATATTAGAATGCTGTTCATTCTTCTGTTATTTTTATGATGACAAGTTTTTTGACATTTTTAATAGCCCTATTGAAATATTGATTTGTATCATTTAACTTTAAGGTAAATGCAGAAGATAAAGATGCTGACGTAAATGGAGAGATCATATACTCTATTGACTTTGGGAACAACAACGGCTACTTCTCAATTGAAGAAAACACAGGAAAGATTACGCTGAATAAAATCATTCCCCTGGAGGAAAACATGATTTTGGAGTTCTCTCTTCAAATAACGGCCAGAGACGGTACATTTAAACAGTATTTCTCTCAGTATTTCTCTCTCACCCAGCACAGCTTGCCAAAAATTCAAGATTCACTCATCCTAATTGTGATATCTTGGCATGCTTTGGTAAACGAGCCAGTTAGCACTAAATCAAAACCTTAGTTCAGTCCTACAGCATATATAAATATTTTACAAGTTAGGTTCTATACCTTGGGGCAGAATATGTGAATTAGCTGCTCTCTGTGCGGCTACTGCACTCTAAATACTTGTCCAAAGATCTGAGAGATTGGACTGAAGAAAGTACTGAAGGTCTCAGTATGCTTCTAGGAAGTTGTTGTCGTATCCGTCTTGCACAGATCTTCCGTTGCAAAAAGAGTTAACATACCCAGAGGCGTGTAACAGTGCATGAAATACCATAAATGGTCTTTGAATGGTGCAAGTTGTGTCAAGGGCAATGTGACAAACACATTTGTCCTCCATCAAAGACCCCAGAAGCATCTGTAATGCTCATGTACATACTTAAAAAAAAAAAAAAGCTGCTGTCCTTGGTAACAATCAAATAGATGTCTTTTTTTCTTGAACTGGACAAGTACTGCTTGTCTTGTTTGTGCAGACAGGTGGACATGATGGACGTAAGAGCTTGTGTGTGTTAAAAGCTTTGTGTGTATACGTACCACAATGAAATAAGGGTCACCATAGCTACATAATAGGGGGAAAAAAGCCAGGTTATGTCAAAACTGAAAGATGTTCATCCTAAACCAATGCAAACACCTGTAAGAGTGAAAAAAATTGTCACCTTCAAAGTTCGTTTTTAAGGCAGTCTTCTCCACCTCTCATCCAGGGGGCATCACATCCCGTTCCTCCACAACACAGGTTAACATTTATGCTCCTGGTGACTCAAAGCCTCAGTTTTTGCAAAATGTATACCATGGCGCTATCGAAGAAGAGCAGCACCCAGGAGTGGTGATTCTTAGTGTGAGTAAAGTTAAGTCTATATCAAAATGTGTGATGTTTTGACCAAAAATCTACAGATCTAAAATCCAAAGTCGGTTTGTATTTAGCTTCTGTTGTTCGATATGTGGAATAATTACCCTTTATCAGTAAAAAAAAAAAAAACATTTCTTTTCCTTTTGTATTCAGGTCAATTTTCTCGCAATACCTGCTGAGACTCCTGTGACTCTTCAAGTTGAGACAGAAGCTGACAAGTTCGCCATCTCCTCCACCGGTGAATTCACCACCAAGGTGAAGCTTGACTATGATGAAGCTCCACACAACTACTCCGTAGAGATCTCCATCTCTGACGGGGTCAACAGTGACACTGCAGTCGTGGAGGTTCAAGTAACAGACATCAATGATAACAGTCCAGTTTTTACCCCCAGTTCTGTCACAGTACCAGTTCCAGAAGATGCAGTGGTAGGATCCAGTGTTACAGCTGTTACAGCCACAGACACAGACAGCGGCTTCAATAAAGAGATCAGATACTGGTTGACAGGAGGAGAGGGGAGGTTTGTTATTGACCCTGTGTCTGGAATAGTGAGGGTGGATAGTGCACTTGATAGGGAGACCAAGGCAGAGTACAACCTGCTGGTGGTGGCTGAAGATCAGGGTCGTCCAGCCAGGTCAGCCACAGCCACCCTCACAGTCCAAGTGGCCGACATCAACGATAATGTTCCTGAGTTCTCAGAGGCTGAGTATCAGGTTGAGGTTTTAGAGACAGAGTCAGTGGGTACAAGCTTGCTCACCTTATCAGCTGTGGACTTAGATGAAGGAGCAAATGGAAGAGTTACTTACAGTATTTTCCAGCAAAATCCCACATCAGACCCGGCTGTTTTTGAGTTAAACCCCAACGGGACTCTGTGGCTGGTGCAGCCCCTGGACTACAGTGAGGTGGCATTGTACAGTCTGATGGTTCAGGCCTCTGATGGAGGGACTCCTTCTCTTGTTGGGAATGGCTCTGTGATGGTGAGGGTAAAAGACGTGAACAACAACCCACCTGAGTTCAGTCAGGAAAGCTACGACGTGGCCGTCTATGAGAACCTGGCCAACGGTACATCAGTCCTGACCCTGAAGGTCACTGACAGGGATGAGGTAAGTTGCACACAGTCTGCAGATCACCTGCATCTACTGTAGTAAATCAACATGTTTTACATCCTCGATTTGTTGAGCAGTCGAATGAGTCTAATCTTGTGTCCATAATGTAACTGATTGAGGTAACAGTCAAACAATTTAGACTTTGCAACTCAAGTGTTCAAGGCACTCAAGTTGCCAAACTCCTCGTCAACAGACTCTACATTGACTGAATGTAGAGTCTGTAGCCGAGGTAGGGTGATCTTGGTATCGGATTACTGGCTACTTGTGAAAAGATCTGCTGGTAGATGTGGTCTCTCAACTCCAACTCCACTCTCATGTTGGACTGTGAACAGTCGGACTGTAAACAGCGAGTGGCACGCGGAGAAGAAAGTCGGAAACGGAAATTCGCCTCCTCCAGCAGAAGCCCCAGAATAATGGTGTTTGCCCCCAGAGGCTGTATTGTTGTCTACAGGAAGTCAGACAGTGAATGCATCCGATGGATTCCGAGATTGCCAAATTCCTGCAAGACTATTTCTAAAGTCTCATTAAAGTATCAAGTCAAAAATCTGCCATAGCAACACAGTAGTTACCTGTAACCTTAATCTGAATGCTACACTGTTTAAGATTTCTCATCCAATACATTTTCCACAGGGAGGATTTGTGGGAACTCTGCACGTGCTTCCAGAATCTGCTCCTTTCTCCATCAGCTCTGATGGGACAATAACAGTGACAAACTCCACTGCCCTCGACAGAGAGACCATTGAGAGGATCGTGTTTCAGGTAATAAAGAGTTTAAGACATAGACACAGTAACTCTGCTGTTATTCCAATACGAAGATGCCATTGGTTTCTGTTTAAAGCTGGGGTAGGCAACATCTAAAATCAAGCGAGCTATAGCATGACACTGTTTAGGAAGCAACTTTGCTGCACCCTCCCCTTCCTGGTCATTAGCTTGTGTTTTATTTCGTTTGTTCTTGCTCTCTCTTTTAAGTCCAGTTTGCACCAAAGATTCACAACAAGACAAAGCGGTTGCAGGGAAAGTTGCAGCAGTGTAAACTGGTCCGTCTCAGCTCGACTCAAGCCAGCTGACAGTGCCGCCTGCAACTCAACTTGTCAAGTCGCCAGATGCCAATTTTAAAATATAAGGCAGGTCACATGTTTTAACAGCCAGTCAGCTCGTAGCAATGTCACCTGTCACCATGAGGCACAGCGTAGAGCAGCCAATAGGAATGTGCTCTCTGAAATTACCTGTGATTGGCTGAAAATACTCCGTCAGTCTATAGACACAGCCAAGGAGAGGTGCAGAAGTCTAGTGTTCTTCCAGACCACCTGAATTACAATATCCTAAAAGGTTATTAGGGGATTTTACTGCAGTGATGCCAAAGATTAACTGCCAACCTCAGCTCTGACGCGTTCATCTCTGTTTAATATCATGTTTATGACAATTTAATGGTGCCTTTATGAAGGGCTTGATCACAAATTTAATGTAGAAGGCAATAAGATGCATGCAAGCATCTAAACACTTAAAGTATAAGAAGAAAAAGCCAAATAACTCGTGGGCAATACAGAATTACAGAAACAAAAAATGTGACATTCCCAAGAAAAGTTTTTGGTTTGGTTTGGTTTGGTTTTTTTATAGTACTTGTAGGATTTTTTTGTCCATGTTTGCTTAAAACTTAAGATTCAAAAACCTTGGAATAGTAGTTAGACTAAAACAATCCCAACTCAAGGTCCACCTACGAGCATTTCATGGTGTTTTCAAACTCATAGAATGTCTCAGTCAGGTGATGCATTTTATTTAGTTGTCATTCATTTGTCATAGCAACAAGTATGATGACCTGTGGGTGGAGATGCAATCTACATGGGCGTTTACAGACTGTGATACACATAAAAGTTTCAGCTGCAGCTATAAATTTACCTTGAGTTGGTATTTATTTCATGATGCCAAGGCAAAGAATGAACTTTGATGCCTCACGTGTGTGGATTTTCACTTTAAAAAGATCAGCCAAAGTTGTAATTTGCTCTTACCAAAATGTGCAGTTCTATCTTAGCCTCACGCAAGAATATTGTTGTATTCGTAACTTTCTCTTACCTCTTTTTTCCACATTGAGCTCGTACCAACATGTCTCATCAGATTTAGCCAATGCTTCTAACTAGAGGTGTGATGCTACACATTTGTACGATCAAACTACATCGATAGGGAAACAGTAGGTCATCCTTCGAATGTAACTTGTATCGATCTAAAATTGTTTTTCAAAGTACAAATTGATTGTATCAATACTTAGAATTTGTGCCTTGTATTCCGCATATCAAACTTTATGTCAATATATTTTTCACACTAATAATGGTAATTAGTTGTAGACATTACATTTACTTTAGATCATGGCAGGAAACACCAGGAGAACAAGAAATTTTCAGTTGGCGTTTGCAGTCCGCACAGATGGAATAGAGACCTTGCACTAAATGTTTGTGTAATTCAGTGCATCAAGCTTTTCCAGTGTTTTACCTCCTCTACCACTGCATAGAAACATGTATTTTCTTTTCCTCTATTTTTGGCCCAAAAAAAAAAAAAAAAGTTACCATACCAATTTCTAGTAATTGTATCATATCGTGTCGCTCTAAATGAGCCCATATCATTCTTGTATCGTATCCCCAACTACGTAGCGTTATACACACCGTATCATTGTTGAAATGTATTGTTACAACCCTTCGTCTAACTGCAGAAAAATGTATAAACGACCTGCGGAAACATGATGAATGCCACCTGTGCGTGTGTGAGCATGTGTGCATGAGGACAAAAAATGAGCATAATAATGGTTGGCATTAATAACAAATTTAAAATGATTTTTGTTATCATTAGGCTTTATGAATAAATTTAGATTTATATCATATAATTCACATTGCAGAGTCAAACAAAATAACTTGTGAACTTTCTATTCCATGGAAATCCTGCAGGGAACTAACCAAGGCTGGCAGCACAAGTCACTTTATGTGCAGGATTTGGGACAATAATGTAGCAAATAGATATGATTAGAACCTGAGACATTTTTCTCTTGTCCATCATTAAGGTTGAAGCGAGGGAGACAAACCCTCCCTACCATAATGCAACAGTGCTTGTGAGTTTAACTCTTCTGGATGAGAATGACAACAACCCTAAATTCACCAGCAACGAGTATGCAACCACAGTCACCAACCAAACAGAGGGGATGTCCCTTGTGCAGGTAATTAATCTGTAAAGCATGTTTAAATTTCTCAACAACTATACCTTTTTTTTTTGTTGTTGTTGCAAACAATTTGAAGTGTGTAAAGTGGAATTTAAGCATCTTCTTACATATAGTTCCAGTAGCTACCTGGCTGCATTTATTGATAAAAACGACAGCAGTTTTTCTATTACTCTTAACCAAATTGAAATATCATCTCTTGTCTGTTGTCCAGTCATCTCTTTTGCTTCTCTTAGCTTTCTTTGTTTATGTCTCTCAACAAACTTCAATTGATTCAAAATGCCGCAGCCAGACTCATAACAAGATCCAACAGGAGAGAACCCTGATTTTAAAATCACTACGTTGCCTCCCATTTCATTTTAAAGTGGATTTTACAATTTATAGATCACTTTCAAAGCTCATTAAGTTAGCTCGGGAGTATACAGCTGACCTCTTGATGCCCCATCAACCAGAATGCAACCTGAGATTTTTATGTCTTGTTAACGGTTTGATCGGCGTTTTAATTTTATGTATAGCACTTTATAAATTAAGGTTATTATAATATAATCTGTCCCTGTTGTGATGTCTGTTTAGGCTAATAAGCTCGTTTGCATTGCCCTGGTGTGTTTGATCCAATTCTGTTACTTATTCCACCCACCTCAACCCATACATTAAAAATTATTGGACCCCAGTTCACATTGAACCCCAATCTCTATCAGTCCCCAACCCCCACCCGCGTGCTCCGTGATGTCAGCTAGCTACAATGCTAAAAGAGCTATAGCAACAACAACAGAGGAGAAACAAGAAAGCGTTTTTTCCTCACACAGAGACTGTTACCGTCACCCTGTTACAAGTCACTGTACCATCAAAATGATTTTTGAGCTCTTAATTTAAGGGGGAAAAGTTACATAATTTTGCTTTAATTATGTTTTTCTACTCTGTGGTGCAACTCAAAGGTTGAGGCAGAGGATCAAGATGCAGGTCCCAATGGACAGATCCGATACTCCATCGACTTTGGAAATCAGGACGACTACTTCTCCATTGATGCAAACACTGGAGAAATTACTCTGAAGAATATTATTCCAATACTGGGACCTCAAACTTTGAAGTTTTTATTGTTCATAACAGCCAGAGATGGTAGATGTTCACACTTTTTTTTCTTATGATGTGGTTAAATGAATTCAGTTCAGCCAGTCACAGTGAAGTCATGATGATATTATTCTTCTCCTCTAGGAGGCGTAGTGTCCCACTCCACCTCAGCACAGGTGGAGATTCTTGCTGTTGGAGATTTAAAACCACATTTCACACAGAAAACCTTCAGTGGCACCATAGAAGAAGAGAAAGATCCAGGAACAGTGATCCTCACGGTGAGCTTCTCTGCAAATTAGTACAGATCTCCAGAATTTCACACATCAGCTTGTACACACGTTTAGGGTTGTCACAATACAACCGTTTAATTTGTCTTTGCTAATACTGAGAACTCTGCTCAGTACTCTCTCTTAATGTTTTTCTTCCCTGCAGGGATTGACTATAGATAGATCATATGAAATGTATATACTATACTATACTATATAAACTGTATAGGTAGATAGAGCCACCATTCTTTGGATTATCGTTTTGGCATTACGGCCATCTTTTTATGTAGCCAGAAACACAATATTTGGGCAAGAGGGTGATGCTGGGAAGGGCACACATTGCTAGCAATGACTGTGTGAAGAGGGGCAAACAGCTAGCAGCTGCTAAACGATGAGGAAAGGTCACAGGGATATTAAAGTCAAATATTATACTTGGGACATTAAAAAAAAGCTTGTAGAGGAGTTTATCTTTCATTAAATTCTAATGACACTTGTCTGTTTATGTCACAATGAATAATTACACTTTTTGATTTATGTATTCAGGTTGACTTCTGGGCAACAGCAGAGATTCCTGTGACTCTTCAAGTTGAGACAGAAGCTGACAAGTTCGCCATCTCCTCCACCGGTGAATTCACCACCAAGGTGAAGCTTGACTATGATGAAGCTCCACACAACTACTCCGTAGAGATCTCCATCTCTGACGGGGTCAACAGTGACACTGCAGTCGTGGAGGTTCAAGTAACAGACATCAATGATAACAGTCCAGTTTTTACCCCCAGTTCTGTCACAGTACCAGTTCCAGAAGATGCAGTGGTAGGATCCAGTGTTACAGCTGTTACAGCCACAGACACAGACAGCGGCTTCAATAAAGAGATCAGATACTGGTTGACAGGAGGAGAGGGGAGGTTTGTTATTGACCCTGTGTCTGGAATAGTGAGGGTGGATAGTGCACTTGATAGGGAGACCAAGGCAGAGTACAACCTGCTGGTGGTGGCTGAAGATCAGGGTCGTCCAGCCAGGTCAGCCACAGCCACCCTCACAGTCCAAGTGGCCGACATCAACGATAATGTTCCTGAGTTCTCAGAGGCTGAGTATCAGGTTGAGGTTTTAGAGACAGAGTCAGTGGGTACAAGCTTGCTCACCTTATCAGCTGTGGACTTAGATGAAGGAGCAAATGGAAGAGTTACTTACAGTATTTTCCAGCAAAATCCCACATCAGACCCGGCTGTTTTTGAGTTAAACCCCAACGGGACTCTGTGGCTGGTGCAGCCTCTGGACTACAGTGAGGTGGCATTGTACAGTCTGATGGTTCAGGCTTCCGATGGAGGGACTCCCTCTCTTGTTGGGAATGGCTCTGTGATGGTGAGGGTGAAAGACGTGAACAACAACCCACCTGAGTTCAGTCAGGAAAGCTACGACGTGGCCGTCTCTGAGAACCTGGCCAGCGGTGCGTCCATCCTGACCTTGGAGGTCACTGACAAGGATGAGGTGAGTAAAATCACTTGATTCTTTGTTGAAAAATGATTTGCATTTAGATCAATAACATCAGATTTTTTTAATGTGTAGCTGTTTCCTCAAAGGTACTTTAAAACACACACTGTGCTTATTTACCACCAATTTAGTTTCAGGATATTTTGCCATTAGCTCTTTAAAGGAAAAGCGTGAGCAGTTTTTTAATGTTCAATGGAAGTTATGCAAAGAAGCCGCATCCCATGATCACGCCGTCTAAAGCCTCAAAAACACACCCAAAAGTTTCCAACACGCTCCATCCAAATGTTGTGACCCTGCATAATCACCAGCCTACAGAGACATTGTCACTGAGGGCGAAAA
>JAPQLA010000019.1:11197840-11213852 GCA_029822935.1 Naso vlamingii
TCTCTCTCTCTCTCTCTCTATATATATATATATATATATATATATATATATATATATATATATATATATATGAGCAAAATGATGAGTACCATCCTACTCTGACATCTCTAATGTATTTTGGTTTCTGTCATAGCCTATGTTACTTTGAATCTTCCTCTTCATTCCTCTGATGTAAAATGACGACACATTTCTGATAGAGCAGCAGATGTGCCTGTATTCAGATTTTAGCGTTTCCAACTGAATATAAGAACATTCTCTTGCACACTGCTCTGTAATCTAAGCAAAGACTTTGTGAGTGAAAACCAAACAGGATTTTTATAAATTTACATCAGTCAGTCTGAGCAGTGAGAATCGTAACTGAACAAAACAAACTCAAACCTGACCGACTTGTTCTTGTATTCATTAAACTAATGGTTGTGTTCATCTGTCAGAGCCACGCCAGCACAAAGGTCAGGTCAGAGGTCAGAGGTGGAGGCAGGAAACCATGGAATCAGAAAGGAAGTGGAAGAGCTCGTCACGGAAGCATCCGTTCACCGATATGGAGAGGAGGTGACTGCTGGAAGTTCTGTTGTGAAATGCTCTGTTGAATTTTACATGTATTGTTTTAATACATACGTGCATCATTTGTTCCAAGCTCTTACCTCAAAGTGACAAAAGCTGTACCTGTTGTGTGTGAATCCGTCATATTAAAATGTGATCTGCATCCAGATAAGTTATCCAGATAATAAGCGACGTGATTTTGTCTTTGCATTTATACTGAGAGCGGATCTCTGTCCTCCAGCAAAAATGTTGCACATGACTGATTTGCTCTTGTGGTTAATCAGTTGAACGCTGTCAGCAGTGGTAGGTGTGCTGTCACCAGAAATATCACTGTTGTTCAGTAGGGCTGTGCAATATATCGCTGTTGTATCGTATTGTGACACAAGACAAGACACCGTGACAGATTTCAGATTTTGTTAAATCGTGATATGGTGTCAGTTTTGTCTGTTCCTGGTTAAAAAAGGCTTCATTACAGTGAAGTGATTTTCTGAACCTACCAGACTGTTCTTGTTGTTCTTTTATTTACCTTTACTCACTTATCCACATTACTGATAATTATTTATCAAAAAATGTCATTGGGTTTATATTTTGTGAAATCACCAACAGTCGTACTCACAGTGCTGTATCAGTATCGAGGAATTTGGTCAAAAATATTCTGATATTAACTCATTTTATCTCCTTAGCTGCTCTCACCTCTTAAAAGAAGTCGTCAGCCACGACCTATGTGATCAATAATTATCGATATCGACTGATATGAAACTTCACTGTGATGAGTCTGTCAGCTGTATCGCCCAGGCCTACTGTACAGTCTGTTCTTTTTTTCCTCTGCCGAGGAAGGGGTCATCTGTGACACAAACAGAAAAGACGACTGACGCTGGTAGCAGTAATTTGATTTGCGGGTTACTGTAAATGCCACGACAGTTAACCGTCTCTGTGGAGGAGAGAGCGCAGTTAAAAGAGCGGGATGATGATGAGGCGGCCGCGGGTCAAAGCAGGGTGGTGCCTGTGCGGATGTCTGCGTGTTGTATGGATGGCATTTACACCTACATGAGATCTGAACACAATGCGAGACAGACGACCTGCAGATGTGGTCTGACAGATCTGATCATATTCTGATCAGAACGTGTTCACACCTTTCTTTAACTTATCTGGATACAGATCACATTCTCATACCGGCTGTGAATGGGCTGTCATTTTCAGCTGAGAAGTATCATCAGTAGAGTCCAACATGTTTTCTTCCATCAGTCATTTGATCTTGAGAGACTCTCAGGTTGGAAATTGAAGAAGTTCTGACAGGTGATGTTTTTCTCAGGCGGGGTGTCTCATGGACCCAGAGGTCCAACCAGTTACTACTACATGTTGCCCATGAAGGTTCGAGTGCTGGGACTCAAAGTGGCTCTGAGCTCCAAGATGGCTCAGGTAATCGAAACCCGTTCATCAAAACAAAAAGTCCTTTTCCAGTCCAGTTTAACCAGTTTGTGTCTGTGTCTGTCTGTGTCATATGTTTGTTGTTGTTGTATTTTTTTTTTTTTTTTTGTATTTTTCCTTTTTGTTGTGTTTTCATTTTGTGATTGTGACTGTCACTTCAGGCCCACCAAGTTTTTAACCCTTCAAGGTTTGAACTTTCTTTGGCCTGTTTAAAACAGTCATTTGAAGTACAATCAAATGTTTAAGGCTTCAGCTCTTTTGTTTTCTATTGATCTGCACTTTTTTAAAAGATTGTTTTAATTAAAGTTTTGACAGACCCACCAGTTTAAATCTCAATTTAATCAGTAAACTGTCAAATGTGACAAAGCAGAAAATCTCCTGTTTAAAATAAAAAAAAACAAAACAAAAATCTGACTCCAGTAATTATCAAAATAACAGCCGATTAACTGTTCAAATATTTTTCAATCCCATGTTTGACTGAATATTTCATATTTTCTCAGGACTACCTTTACATCGTGGACTCTCTGAACATCCCCACACCCGACTCTCAGTACCTGCTGGACCTCATCCGACACAGACACTGGGGAGAGTCGCTCTTAATAGTTGATGTGTGAGTATCATCAGTGACTTGAATAAAAGCTTTCCCTCCTCTGTGGTTTGCTCACTGCTGAAGTTCTTGTCATTTTCAGAGGTGAAGAAATTACTGAAAACATCCTTCAGGCAACAGCAAGTCTGAAGACAGTGAACATCATTCCAGCCATCGGTAAGTTTGCACCTGAAGGTGACATGAGCTGCCGCTCCTGTGGCCACGCCCACCGGTCATGTCTCAATGTTAAATAATAACAGGAACACCAAAAAAATCCTGAGTAATCTTTTAAAGTTACATAAAAATACTTTTTGTTTTCACTTTGTTCTGGATTTAAACTGATTTCATGGCAGGAAAAAGGGGAATTAGGTACAATTTTGAACTTAAAAAAAAAAACAAGAAAAACTTTCGTTAGCTTGTAACATTTGCTATATTGAATTCTGTACTTTAATCTTGCAAACAAAATAATTGTGGCAGGCATAATATGCATCATCATAAAGAGGAATTACCCTTTAAAAAGGTTGCAACATCATTACTTACAGCTGTTGGCCGCTACATGAACCTGATCATGAAAGAATAAAATAAATGACGTTATTTCATGTGTAAAAATGTTCAGTGATTTTCACTCTCTGCTGCGTTGAACATAAACTGTTGGCAGCTGATGTTTCTGTGTTTTCTCTGTCAGGTCTGAACGTCCACAGCCTGCTGAAACACGAAGCAGTCGTTCTCACGCTGGAAACCATCAAGTTTCTGGAGGACAAGCTACTTTGGCACGACCAGCGTTACACACCTCTGTACCCGTTCAAACTGCCCTACTCTGATTTACCATAGAGGACACAAAATGAACTGTAAAATATTCACTGACGGCAGTGAGACAAATGTTTTCTGTATGTGTTTATTATGTTTCACAAAAATTCATCAATAAATAATGCCAATGATTAAAAACATACAAAAGTTTTGTGAAGAGTCTAAAAGGCATTTGGAGGACAAAAGGCCTAAAACTGATAGCTGAACTTGCACGGCATCAGACCGTTGGCCAAGTCGTTCCTGATCTCCCAGCGAAGAGCCGAGCGCTTCTTCTCTGTTGGCACTACGTAGGTGTTTGGTACATAAACTCTCCGAGGTTTCGGCTGTAACACACAACAGAACCAGACTTACTCTGAGTTTACATGTACTGCAGGTACACGAGTGCTGTTCATGCTAAAAGAAAAAAGGCTTGAATTTTTTTTCACCACAGATGACTGCGCCATTTCAGACCAAATCGGCCACTGTGCCAAAAACACTTCAAGTTGGGGCTGTCGGTGCGGGCAATCGGGGGTTGTGGGGGAAAAAAAACAAAACACAGCAGCTCCTCAGCATCAAAGTTAACAGAGAGTTGACTTTCAGGGGGATGAAACCTTAAATTAAACTCAGCACCCAATCAGCTTATTTACAGATCAGAGTTAACGGAGCAGAGACAATAATACTGGACACACTATAGAGGTGTTCACTTAGCAGGGCAACTTTGAGGATCTCTGTTAAATAAAAGCTGTTTTTTGATGTGGACATTAATACGAGGATTTCTTAACTACTGCACTGTCAGATTCTAGGCTGCAGGTCTAAAATGTAATACTTGCACTTAAACTTGCCTCATTGTACTGGATTTAAAACTACATTAGAAAATGATAAATGCAAAAAATAGCAGTGAGGAACTCTTTTTTAGCTTTGAAGTTTCGAGGAAAAACGCTGCCGTGAGGAGCTGTGAGTATGACTTTGGGTTTTCGTAAATGTTTATGGTTGACCTCTGGCAACAAAACTACATCTGGGTGAAAAAGAATCCTCTCTAACTTGTGATGTCAACAGATAAACTAATTTTTACACAAAAGAGCTGAGTGCAGCTTTCTGAGTTCTATAAAATCTGAGAAAAGACTTACCGGTGGAGGTTGGTATGCGAGTCGCTCCTGAGAACAAAAGCAAAAGTTGTTAAAGCAAAACATACAAAAGCAACGAATGAATACCAGCTCACATTTTTAACATACTTTAGCTTCACCATGGCCTCTTGCATGTGGGCTAACATGTCCAACAACAAAAAAAAAATGAGAGACATGAGAACCAGGGGAGCAAAGTGTCAGCGCCCAACAAGAGTCAAACCTGAACACTGAAGGATTATGAAAGGTGACAGCACCTCACACTGCAGGAGGAGCTTGGAGGTAAATATTTAGACACTACAAGTGAAAGTTTGGGGTTTTTATAGATGCTTTTTTTAATACCTTTATTTCCATGCGGAGAGCTCTCCTGTCATTTTCTCCAGGAAGTTTAAACATTTCCCAGAACTGCTTATATTTAAAATACCTGCAGAGACACAAACCACATGACCAAATGAGTCGACGATCAGACAATGAGACAAAATTAAATCAGTTTTCATGTCTTGTGGTATGTTTTCCTTCACTTACATATTCACTGGGTCTGTCTTTTTTATGGCTTGCTGACTAATCGGCGGTCGGATGACTGAAATGAAAACATTTGATACATTAGTGATGGTTTAGCAACATGAAGTGTCTCAGTCTCGCCCTTGGACTCCTGGTCCTTCATTTAGAAAAGAAAAAAAGATTTTGTGATTCTATGAAAAGAAAGAAATTATTTTCTGGTCCCATTTAGCTTGTGCCCTGAATTACACATAAGATTGTTTACAATTTTAAAGATATTTTTCCATGTCAAAAAAGTTGAATTTTGTTGTGAAACAGTAAAGTAAAACATTTTTTTGAGAACTGCTCAGTGAAGTGTGTCTCTCGTCTTGCACAACATAAGTCACCAACGCTTACACGGCTGCAACTTTAACAACAGTTTCTTTGGTTCCTTCAAAACAAATGAAAATGGATTATAAGAAGTAAAAATCATTACAAGCATGAGCACGTTGACAGCAGCAGCTGAGCGAACAGAGTCAGTCGCTTCTGTCAGAGATCGTTGTTCAGACGTCACGTGACAATCGGGTGTGTCATCTTCCTAAGTACGTATTTTCAGAGTCTTGTACTTCAGCAGTCGTGTTATAAACTGAGACTTTCTTGACTTGCAAAATGATCTTTTAAAGCAACAATGTGTAACTTTGACTGTGACCTGCGCCTTCGAAAAACAAAACCAAACATATTGTTACTTTAAACTGACAAACATCATACATCATCAAACATGAAAAAATAATGTTTTTTTCCATTGACTACTGTTATTATTTTTTTATAAAGTAAGCTCCCAGTTTACAGGAAGGGCGTGACTTGGCCACTCTATAAAAAAAAATCACATAAGAGGTCACAATGGCTTACATGATTTGGGTTTGGGCCTGACGTCGCCGTCACACTGAGCTCGAGTCTGTGCAAAATGGAACAACAGCACAAAGAGTTTCAGTGGCAATCCAAAGACATTTAGTATTGGTAGCTACACTTCTGTTCTTTGTAATGTCACACAAACAGTAAAAAGTTGTCTGCCACCACATTCTGGCACAGTTACCCACCACGCCTCTTATGTAGGACTCAAAGGCGCTCACAGAGCTCCCCTCAGTCTCTGTGCTCTGGGTGTCGCTCTGATCACTTGCATTCTCAGCATCAAAGTCACGTCGAGCCGATGTGAACAAATGAAGATCCGCCAGTCGCTCTTCAAGACAGCTGTCTGCATCTGCACAGAGACACGCACCATCCATTACTGTCAGAGAGGACATCTGGATTTTACTGGCTTTGTTTTTGGGCAAAGCATCACAATGAACAGGTAATAAAATGAGTTACCCATCTGGTGGGAGAATCCATCTTAGTAAACAGTAAGTCATTAAGCCTTTGATGTTAATCCCGCTTTAACACCAAAATTAGCAGGTCTACCCAGTTTTTTTCAACACGGGTCGACCTGCTAAAAATCATCTATTGACTCCATCACCACCTCCTGCAGGCGAGGCAGCACGTCTGTGAATTTTATGTGAAGTTTTATATTTGGATGAAAGAGTGTGTGAGACAAATGCCTGTCAACTTCAATATTAACTCTGATTAATGACAGATGCAGATAAATCAGAAAATAATTTGGGTGTTTGGCTTCACAAAAGTCGGCTCTGGGTGGAAACGCTTCACAGTTTGTTTGTTTCTCTTACAGTTTTTATAAAAGTGGAGGTTATCAAATTGTCTTTATGTCAGAGCAGAAGTGATATAACAATATTGTAAACGACTGCAGAGTGGAATATGAGTCATGAGCTCTATGAACTGTTGTGTCACAAAATAACCTGTGTGTGCTGCACTCCTATGCCCAACGCTGCAGAGCGATCTCTGTATGCTGGATGATCTGGCTGGATTATTATTTGTTTAAGTTGATTGAAGGGAGTGAGAGCAAGTCTGTTGGGTGAGCTAGACTGACTTCTAATTGAGAGAGAGAGCAGCGCACTGCACAGTTGATTTAAGCTCGTCTCAACAGAAACGCTCTGCGCTTACAGAGACACGAGTCAGACAGGAATCATTTTCAGCTCTGTGTCTGTTAGTGTTATCTTCTGTAACTGTAAAGTCCATCAAAAGCTGAAATCTGGCACCGTGTCTGGATGACATGACGCACCAGAAGAAGGAAAAGAAAGTCATCAGGAAATACTTCAGAAATCTGAGTGTTCACGCAGGTTTCACATTAACGTCGAGCCGAGGTGAGGTGAAAAAAACCCGCGGCTACTGCAATGTTAACTGACCCGAGTGTAAATGGTGAGTGTGCACGTTCCCATTGCACACAAAAACTGATCTTAGCGGGTTAACGGGGGTAATCCGCTACTGTATCTGTGATCTGCTCGATATCTGTGAGCAGTTAGAAGGAATTTGTTTTTGATTGATAATAGCAAGTGGGCCTAATTATTAATTATTGTGTTGATTTTATTTTCCTTTGCTTAAACTTTGTTGATGATTTTAACTGACCACTCTTAGTCAGAATTTGCCTTCTGATTCCGTGCAGGTAACCTCAGCAGTTTACGCAACATCAGTACCGGCCTGAACTTTTCTTCTGAATTAAAATGACTTCAAACATTTTCTTCGATATGTTCATACAGTTCACTTCAGACACACATCGTTACACTGACGATGTGCTGGGTAACAACTAAACATTTGTACAAAGAGCTAGTTACATCCTGTCCCAAAAGAACAGAGACCGTTATTTTAGGTTGAAGAAAAAGTAAAAGATGACTGAATAATTCTCCATGGAAATTCTTATGTTCATAATCTCAGAATATTTGAACTGCTTGATAGATTTGAAAAAGGCCCTGTTTCATAGGTGAGTATACTTTGAATTTGGAGGAAGTCGGACAAAATAATATATATATATTTTTAACCTTAGTTACATGTTACAAATGATGAGATTTCAAACAGCTGAACATCCAGAATCGGGCAGAAGCAGAAATGAATCATCAGGATAACTTGATGTAAACTGCCTCAATCCTCCAGTGAGTTTTAGTGCTTTTGACGCACAGCTCAGAGGTAAAACTCAAGGCGCAATACGGTTTACTGAACAATTTATGCGAGTGCTCCAGCTACTTTGGATTCATCCCTGAAGTTTCTTGTCGTGTATTTATTGACCTTGCGCTTCACGCTCATGTTGGATGGATGCACATTCTCATCAGCAGCGACTTCCTCTGAGAGCGCAGGTCAAATGTTTTATTTTCAAAAAGTTTACTTTGATTGGAGGTTTTTGGGTTAAAGAGGTAAATTCCGTCATATTCTAACCTTTCTTTCCGCCTGATATCCTGACATTGATGCCGTTAACAGACAGATAATATTTATTTACCCTGCGTCACTCTGACGTTTCCTTCCCAGTCCTCACACATCTCGTCATATGTCATCTGGCTCAAAGTCACTTTGGAATCGATGAACTTGATGTCTCTGTTGCTTGAAGACTCGTCTGAATCCTGCGACTCCACGCTGTCGTCTTCCTTCATTTTATTCTCCTCTTTAAGGTCCTGCACTTCCTCTTCTTCTACTCTTTCATTTTGTTTTACCTCCTCAACATTGAAACTCCCGCCTTCCAAACACTTTCCATCCAACACCAATCCCTCTTTCACTTCAGCAGCAACGTGTTGCTCTTCTTCGAATGTTGCGTTTGTCACTTCAATTTTCCACGCCGCACACAGATCTTTTTCAGTTTCCTCTCCATCTGCCGTCTCTTTCTCCTCTGTTGTCGTGTCTGTGACGTTCACGTCTTCACGGAGACCGCCGTCTCCATCAAACAAGCTCAGTGGACGAGTCTCGCTGAAGTCCAGCTCTGCAGGTTCGATGTCGAATCCACCAAAGCTGCACAGTGAGTGATCGTTGTCTTCATCGTCTCTCATCTCGGACAGATCTCCGTGACTTTCCTGATCGAACTCTGTGATGGTGTGGTCGTCTCGGAAGTCTCCTCCCTCCTGCTCCTCGGCTCTGTAAGTGCCATAGCCTGACGTCATCAGACTCGGAACTGGGCTATCACAACTGCTTCTATCATCTTTATCATCATCATCATCTTTTTCTTCAGCATCAACATCATCTTCTTCTTCACCACAATCATCATCTTCTCCTTCCTCTTCTTCATCATCTTCTTCTTCATCATCATCTTCTTCTTCCTCCTCTTTATCATCATAATCTTCTCCTTTTTCATTATCATCATCTTCCTCTTCATCATCATCATCATCATTGCTTTTTCCTTGTTCCTCCTTGTTCTTCAGTTTTGATGTTTCCTCTTCTGCACCTCCGGCAGGTTTGGAGTCTTCCTGACTGATCACTCGCTCCACCTCGACCTCCTCCTCCTCCTCCTCTCCTTTATTCTCTCCATCCGACCAAAAAGAGGAGTTAAGAGAATTCCTGTCGTCGTCACTCTCGTCGTCAAACTGTGTATTGTACATTTTGTACATGGTGGTGACTCGTAGTCCGTCTGCGGTGTGTTCAGGGTGTCTGTGGAGGCTTAAAGAACGAGCTACTAAGAGGATTTAGCTGATGTCCCGGAGCTTCAGCCTGTTACACTGGGCCTCTTCTAAATACTGAAACAGCTCCAACTGCTGGTGACCAAAGGGATTACACCTCTGCTTCTTTGTGTATGTTCATTTAATTTGATTCGATATTTTTTAAAATTTCACATCTGGATTCTGTTTCAAAGAAAAATGACAGAAAGCAGAGACGGAGAAAGAGGTCACCTGGTAAGAGTTCAGCTGCATTTGTTTTTGTTTAATGCTGCTTGATGTAAAATTATTTCTGAGGTGAATTTTTAAAAATGAAATGAAAATGTATTAATGTCCCCTTTTTTTAAGGAAAAAAAAGTCATTTAAAAAAAAATGAAGTAGAATAAAACAGATGGTATAAATAACCTTTATGAGTGACTTGTTCTTTGAACATTAGTTTTAGGATTTTGTTTTTGAAATGGCAGATCTCAAAGTTTAGAACACAGTCAACTCATCATTTAAATCTCTTCTTGAAAATCTTTTTCAGGGAGCCTACCATTATTTTAGCTAAGTTTTTACCTGATTTTACTTTGTTTTTGTTTTTTTTAAATCTCTCTATATTGTTTCTCTAACATTACTGGAATCGGTTGTTCTTATTTTATGCATGTCCATTTTGTGACTTTTGTCACCTCAAAGTCTACATTTTATATTATTTCACGTTAGATATTATTTTAATTTGCTGCCTTCTGTGAACCTGGGATTGAAAAAGTGATTTGACTGTAATAATAATAATAATAATAATAATAATAATAATAATAATAATAATAATAATAGAACAAACATTGATAATGAGAAGAATGTAGTGCAGTGTACATTACCTGACTCTACACTGTAAACTGATTCATCGCAGACAAGAGATTGTCCTTTATGTTTCCTGTAGGTGGAAAAAGACATCAGCAGTTTAGTTGCAGCAAAGACGATGAAGTTCAAACAGGTCGAGCACACAGACTGGATTTTTTAAACACAGTCATTATTCTCGTGCAGCTCGTTCACTTACATTGAATCTTGTGTCAGTGAGCGATGAAGTCGGTCCTTTTTTAGTTCAATCAACTTTATATTTGTGTCTTTATTCAGTGTCACACACTCCTTGTGTCTGTCTCATCTTAAATGATTCAGTTCAATCAGCAGGAATCAAGTCACAAATTTCATCAGTTCCTAATGGTTGTTATTTTGATACTGCAAAGTTTTCTATCATTAGAAACAGAATAACTTTGGATTTCTTTGAATGCTGGTCAGAATGATTTTTAACACTTTAGTTAAGGCTTTTTGTGGGAGTTTGCCATCTTTATTGACAACTTTTAAATCGTCAATAAACTGAAAATTTGCCAAGTTGTCAAAACTAAACGAAAATAAATCAAATATACTTAAGATGGTTACGTCTGGTTTTGCTTTTTGGTTTGTGCAGCAAAGTCCTGAGAGAAACAATCTGTCAGTCAGCTCTACTTTTCAAAGATGGAATGACGAGTTGTTCGTTTACTAAAACTTGACCAATGAACGAGTGAGTGAATGAATGAATAAACAGACACATTCACAGCATGATCATGGGATACATGTGTCTGCATATATGAGTCCTATCAAAATTACCTCAGGACTTTTCTCTTGATGAAGCGTCTCCCCTGGGTGTCAGGAGTGGATGTGCAGCTGTCGGTGAGCGGCGGGTGCAGGGTGTCGTCAGGATCTGGCTCCGCCTGCAGCCTGCTGGGAGCACCTGGAGGCAGCTGGAGCTTCGGAGCCACCGAGTGTTTAGCGTACGAGTCACAGCGTCCCTGCAGCCCTCCATCGTCTCTGTTTGGACAGTTTACGAGCACCTGTTTGATCAAACAAAAATAAATTCATTACATGCATCTGGTACTGTTATAAGTATGTGTATGTTTTTTTAAATTTGACTGTTGAATCTAAGTGTATGTTTTTATGTGGTCTTTACTTTGTTTGACAAATAGAGAAGCCTTAATAATAACTGCTACCTGTATTTCTAATTTTTTTCTTCGAAAAACTTTTGATATGACAGTGAAATGTATTAATCTATTATTTTACCTTACTTAAAGGAATACACAAACTTTTTTTCTTTTTGTTATTTGCCTCCCTCTCGAGTTCCACACACGAAGATAGATCCCATTCTTTCGACTGTGCGTGCAGTAACAAGGAAAAATAACATAACGTGGTAAATAAACAAGGCACAACAAGCACACAGGACTGTTAAGAGTTGTTGGAAAGTTTATCTGATGACTTTAGAGCGAGGCAGGCTAGCACTTCCCATTGACTGCCAGTGTTTGAGCTAAGCTAATTAGCAGTGGGCGAGCTCTGCCCGTCTCTTCCTTGTTACTGCACGCACAGTCGAAAGAATGGGATCTATCATCTTGTCTGGAACTCGAGAGGGAGGCAAATAACAAAAAGAAAAAAGTTGGCATATACCTTTAACCACAAAGTCTCACTGAGATTAAACATTTCTTTTACAAGAAGAAACCTGGCAAAATGTCAGCTGTGCAAAATCACTACATATTAAAATGCAACAAATACACACACAAAAATCCACAGTCGAAAAAGATCTACCATCACAGTCTTTATGATGCCCCTTAAAATGTTTCATGTGTTCAGACTCAAAGAACATCTAAATACATGCTGCATTTTACCAAACAATTTTTGACTTCATTAAGAAGCTGTTTGCTGTTAGACCAGAGTCAGCGCTCTGTCGTGTAACTTAGAGCCGAAATGTTTTTAAAGCTTGATTCTAACATTTCCACCATTGATTCACGGTTCAGTTCTACCACAGTGTATTTAGATTAAACACAGTCTCAAATGAACGCACACTGATTAACTCTTACCTGTCTACCACGGTCAGCTTGGCCAGCATGCAAGAAAAATCCTTCCCCAGAGTTTTCAAAGTAGCACTGACTGACTGTGAAGAAAAACACAGAATTTACCCATGAAACAATGACATCATTCTTAATAGAAAATTTCAAAAGAGCGTTCAATAAGTGTCCTGACCTTTCTCTTTGGTGAAGGCCGGAGGACTCGGCTGAGTCGTGGCTCTCTGAGATTTGGTTGAGTTCATGTCAGTGGGTGAGACGAGGCTTCTCCACTCTCCATGTTCAATCAGTTCATCGAGATCTGACGTTACACAAGGAGAAATCACCAGTGCTTAAGTTTATGTTTCCTCAATCGTTTCTTGACATACAATCATTTTATATTAGATTTTTTTAGAAACTTTGACAAAGATAATTTGACCAGTAAGGTTACCATTTAATATCAATGCACAACATTCAAACAAACAACAAATTCAGCTGAGAAACAACAGGGTGGCCAGAGAAAGAGGCATGACTGAATTTTTTAAAGTCAAACCTTTCTTGAATTCTCGCAGCCTGTGTTTTGGTATGTTGTTATAACCCAGGATGGCCAGCTGCTCTTGAATTTCCTGCTCTGAGAAATCCAAGTTGTCCATCATATTTCAAGCTTCAAGTCAAGGAGGTAACATTGAGCCTAAAGGGGAAAAAATATATAGCTATAATGTTAATGCAACAGCAGAAAATTAGTTTGAAGAAGAAAGAAAAGACCTTATAGAAGATTTTAGATGTCAGTCCATGGCTTATTGTGGAGATAAATGAAAGCAAAATCAATATGTTGCTTTGGTGACTTTAAACTTTGAGGGTGTTATACTGGTTTTATTGTGTTACTATTGGTCTCTTTTATAAACTTGTTTCCATCTTCTAACGTGATAAAACAGAATACACTCTTCTGCAACCTGAATTTACCAGGAAATTACACTATTGAGACTTTACACAGCCCAAAAACTTTAATAATCTAGTTTAAAAGGACTTTAGCTTCTCTCTCTCAGATGCTAACCACGGAGCAGTCAAACTGGCAGTAGCCTAAATATAAACGATGTTAACTTTAACCTTACCTGGTAGCGGTCGTGTAACGGGTTCGAGTCTCGGGCCGGTCCGCTGTTACACTGACCCCATCACGATGACATTATGGGTTAAATCTGTCAGAAGTGGTCGTGTTTTATTGTTTACAGGTTCGCAAGCGCAGCACCACGACAACAACCGTTAACGAGCTTTGAAAACGACGCCTGCTTGTATAAACTTCCGGTCTTTTTCTTCTTCGTTGTCATTTTAAACGAGTGACAATGTGGCGTGTCACCGCCGCGATCGCCCCCTATCGGTCGGAGTGTGGCAGGAGCAGGTTTGGAGGCATTTATTTGGGGGGGGAAATGTAGCAGAGCATAAAAACTCATTATTACATGTAAAAATCCTGCATTAAAATTTTCACTTGAGTAAAGTTAAAAATTATCAGCCAAAAAATGTATTTCATAAAATTTAAAAGCACTCATCGTCAGTGTTATACTGATATTAGCCCATAACCAGTGTTGGGGAGTAACTAGTTACACGAAATGACATTACTTAACTTAATTAGAAAATAAATGTAACTGTAATCTGTTCCAGTTACTGAGCAAGAATGTGTAATTAAAAGTTACTTAGGCCCATGGAAGAGTAATGATTTCAAAGGGGGTTACATCTGAATATTTTCTGCGAAAACTTTAGGCTGCATGTTGAATAATATTCATTTTGTTACTTTGCTTGTTTTTGATGTGCACAATGTCTTTTGTCATTTCCAGTCAAAGCCGTTTAGTAAAGTTTGATGCTGTTCTGATGCTTTTGATTGGTTCTCTTGTTTGAATTCGCCCCACGTCTGCCGTTTACACTGCCTGGTTTAAACATTTGAAAATGGTTAACAGTTGAAAGATTTGTTAGAAATTCAGAGAAGTAGTCAAAAAGTAATCAAATGTAATAAGTTACATTACTTTGATAAAGTAATTGAAATAGTTACATTACTTATTTCAAGTAGGGTAACTAGTAATCTGTAACCAGTTACATTCTAAAGTAGCCTTCCTAACCTTGCATATAGCATTGCAATTACGAATGTATTAATGCATCATCATCAAACAGTTTTTGATTGGCTGAGAAATGTGTGGTCACATGACTGAAATAAGGGGTCCTACAGACCTCCACCAAACATTTAAAGAGCAAAAATATATTTCACAGAAACTGAGGTCTCCCTCCTGCCTTCCTCCTCCTCCTCCTCCTCCTCCTCCTCCTCCTGCAGAGTCTCAGCGTCTCATGAATAATTAGGACTTTCTTACGTCCTCCCCTTCCAGCAGGCGGTGGGGTTTCAGTCAGGGGGGAGAGCGACAGGTGAGCCGTGTGTGAGCCCCATCGAATCTGGGAAACAGGGACTGTGAGAGTTTCCCTCGGCCCTGGGAAGACCATGGCTTCCTCCAGGTTCTGTCGAGAGTCTTTGCTGGTGATTTTACTTCAAATCGTGCTGATTTGCTCCGCTCAGGTGAGTGATAAGTGCTCTTTCTTTTTTCTCCTTCATCAGCACCAACATATCCCCGTAAAATTCCTGTAGCTGCTCACTGAGGCGTTCTTAGAGAGCCTGATGTACTTCATGATGTTTTATTTCTTATCTATAAAGAATCTGCATGAGGCATTCTTTAGAGCAAGTTCATTTCTAAGCAAGATTTGATATTATTCTGAATCTCTTAAATTCTTTTAAATTTTATTTTAGCAGGGTAATTTTGGTGTTTTCATGTTGCTCAGTAGTTACAAGACTTTATTTACTTTACATTTTTTAGTATTTTTTTCCTCATCATCATAATCCTAACTTTGTTGCTATCGTGCATAAGATTTATGTAGGCTACTTTCATGCAGTTTGATTAAATCCACTTGAATATCTGTGACATTTTTCAGGGACTCTTTTTGGTTACTTTAAATATCTTAGGATCTAGAATTGGATTTTCTTATGCATTGTGTTTTGGTTTTACACATTAAACATTAAATATCCATGTACAGCATGTGGATGAACTTAAACCATGCCATCATTTTTTTTCTGCAAAGTTTAACTTAGAATTAATCCAGACTGCGGTCCATTCATGATGGTCTGCACACCTGGCAACAATAAGGTCCATGCAGCAGCAGTAATCTGAACACATGCAGTCACTGAGTTGGTATAATGGATCCATAATGGGAAGTCGGGTTTCGTTTTTTGACCTTTCCCCTCACATCACCAGAACAATGAGACTCTGTGTGAGCTGCCCTTCACACCAGCAGCACTGGATGATATTTAGAGATGAATTTCAGTGATAATAAAAGTAAATTAATTTTTGTGTTTGTCTTACAGCGGGGCCCAGTCGGTCCCAGAGGGCCCCCGGGGCCGCCCGGAGTGTCTGGCGTGCCTGGAGTGGATGGCATTGATGTGAGTCAACCTTTTGTTTCTTCACAGTCATGAGCTTCAGTTTTCAGATGTAGGCCAAAGCTGTGGATCGGTTCACTCTGGGCTAATCGGCTTAGAGACGCAGGTTTTCATTATTTCACGCAAGAAGGAGGAAAAGCTGCAGCTACAGAAATAAAAAGGTTCTTACATGACTTCATCCTGTCCACGTTCACCTTCATGATAAGCAACGTTGCACTTTCAAAACCATGTTCTATGTCACATTATTTAACCAAATGAAAGTCAAT
>JAPQLA010000019.1:11223193-11233691 GCA_029822935.1 Naso vlamingii
CACACACACACACACACACACACACACACACACACTCGGTTTCATAATTTCCTTAAACAGTTTGAGTTTGACTGCACAGGCCACAAGATATTAGGGTAATGGATCTACTGGAAGAATCTAAACTTGTAATTTTTTAGCACACAGTATTGTCAGATTATAACCGTATACACACAACAAAGTGGCTGACTTGATAATCCAACCAGGATCTCTTAAATTTCCAACAAGGAACTTTGAATATAAAAGCTCATATTAAAATAAAACCATTATCAGTCAGCCCCAGCCCCATTAACTGTCTGCAGAGATGTGTCAACTTTTTTTCTTCTTTTTGCTTAAAAAAATTAATGGAATATAAAATTCAGTTGTACCGACTTCAACAATTTCCTGCCTTTACAAACAGGGACCTCGGGGAGCACCTGGAGTTGTTGGTCCTCAGGGAATTCAGGGAGCCCCGGTGAGTATCCATCTCATCCTGCCTCAGTTGACCCCCTCCTTGTTATTCAGGTAACATATTGATGAACACTGATATTTTTTAGGGCGATTCGGGACAAAGAGGAGCCGTAGGTGAACCTGGGCCAGCGGGAGCGCAGGTGAGATTGTAAACACAGATCAGGTGAAAAGATCACACTAATTTCTGTTCCACTGTCTGAAGAAATACTCTCTACACTGGAAACATATTTATCAACTTTATAAAACTTCATTCAAATACTGTTTGAAGGAAACGTTTGTCTTGTCAAACCCTAACCTTAACACTCCCTGTATGTTCTTTCTATTGTTCTCCTTCCCGTGTTTTTTATGTGTTGTACCTTAAAAATTTAACTTGTCCATTAAATTTCTCTTTCCTGATTTTTTCTTCACAGGGAGATCGAGGTCCATCTGGAATCAGAGGAGTACCAGGACCGAAAGGAGAACCTGTGAGTGCTGCTTCATCTTACTAACGGGTCAATAAAAAAGTGCCCTCTCTGATTCACACATCCACCTTCTGTCAAACCCTGATACACAACAGCCAAACTTTCATTTGTTACCTAGATCCTATACCTATGTCCCAACGTTTTTCACTGCAGTGGCCCAAGAGGGGCACTGACTTGCGCAAGGGTGGCATGTGGAAGACTCACGTTTTTCATTACCCTCTCCTGGTGTTCTTCCAGTTTCACATTTCTCCTGTATTTCTCATTATTTATTATTATGTCACCAAACCTGTTTATGAAGCAATATTATGTAACTTTCACTGTGACCTGCAGCTCTGAAAACTAAACTTAAAGATGCATGTTAATATGTCGCACAAAAAAAACAATTGTAGTAAAACTGGGTTATATTGTACTGAGAAAATGTCCTCTGGTTTTCCCTCTGATGTCCTACAACTGCTCTGTCTCCACTTTGTGATTCATGGAGGTTCCTGAAAGCAACATGTAGGCTGCCTGCAGACTGAAGCTGCAGCTGCGGCAGCAGGTTGTTGTTGAGGACAACTTCGATAAATAAAAGGCTGCAGACAGACAGAGCAGTCGTAGGACATAAAATATGACCTGGTTTTACTACAATTGCTGTTTTGTGCAACATGTTAACGTCTTTTAGTTTCGTTTTTTGAAGACACGGGTCGTGGTCAAAGTTACATAGTGTTGTTTTAACACGGTAACAGTACAGCGTGTACAAGCACTTCAACTCTGAAAGCCTACTGTTTCCACATGGATTACTACACAGATGCACCAAGCATGTCACGCGACTCCAAAAGAGCGCTACTAACTTTCAGCCCACTAGAAGAAAATTTGATAAAAGAAGAAAGCAGTGTCGTGAATCACCACTGGGAGACTGATGTCAGTGGTGTGTAACGTTATACAGACTCTGTGAGGGGAAGGGTGAAAAATAAGAGCAATGAATAGAGATTTTTGTTATTATTTTGTTAATGTTACATTGAAACCTGCGGAAGTGGAGGGCAGCTATGGTCGCTACTGTCTTTTTTTCATTCTGTTATCTCGAGATCATGAAAAAAATCATTCCATTATCACAGGGTAGCGGCTTGTTTTCCCATGATAACGGGATTAAAAAAACTCTGTTGTTTCCATTTATTAATAATTTCTATCAGCGATCTGGAGTGCCACCAGCGCCAGCATGAAGATGGCTCTTGACACCTGTAGGCAGGCTTGCTGAACATGTCACATAACAGAGTATTGATCAATGCATCAGACAGTTCACTGTGTCTTTCTGTTAGAGATAACATTTAGATCAGCACTCGTCATTTAAGGAGAGGACGAGCCTGGCTGAAGCTTTACAAACGATGACACTTCAGTGATGCTGCTGACCAAATCTGTGTGATCATGAACCACATACTCGCTTTTGATCGTGACGTGATGAAAGCTCACTTGATAAATCATCGTGTTATCACAGTAAAACAAGCCGTTATCCCTTGAAAACACATTAATTTATCCTGTTATGATGGGAAAACGAGCTGTTATGTAGAAATCTAAGCAATGAACTACTGAGGATGGTGACAGCAGCAAACACATTTTAATCATCTAAAAAATCCCAATTAAAAAAAAAAAATTATTAATTATGTATACCTCTTATCTGTTCTGTCGACAGGGCCTCCCTGGTCCAGATGGTCGTGAGGGAATCCCCGGGCTGCCGGGGTCTAAGGTGACAAATATCTATTTTCTTACCTTTTATGGTCACTTGTGAAAGTGAAAACAATTTTTTCCACAAACAGTATTGAGAAGTGATCTTTCAGACAGAAAGTTTGCAGTCTGAATCTGTTAATTATGAAGAAGTAGTTCCCTTCAGCAAATCCCTCTGACAGCTTGTTTCTGGGGTTTTTAGGGTCTTCCTGGGAAAAGTGGAGCTCCAGGTGATGCTGGCCCACAAGGACTTCCTGTAAGTGTGACCTCTGACACAAAGAGCGTCCGTGATTCAGCGGTATAATGTTTGCCCTTTTTATGAGCTTAGATGTTGATGTTTGATACCGTTTCCTTCATTTCAGGGTTTGCCAGGTGCTTATGGGCAAAAAGGAGTCAGTGGCGGAAAGGTACAATCGAAAAATGTGCAACAGTTTATACAAGATTGAGTAACACAATGAATTCCGGATATTTCTATAACTAATACTGTGGTTATGTTGGAGGTTCCCATTCAAATAAACAGTTTTTCTTTTTTCTCACAAGGGTGTCACAGGTGATCCAGGTGTTGTAGGACTGATGGGATCTTCAGGGAAACAAGTAAGTATAGAGCAACTTGAAAGATACCCACTGTGTTACCTTGAAGTGATTAATGTAAATATGTGGAAGAACAAAAAAAATAAATACTGATCACATGTGCTCCACATTTCTGTTGCACTGCCAGGTTGCAAAAAACTACCCGTCAAACAATTTAATATAAGGACTTTAACTAGCTTAAGGTATTTTAAATTTAGTCAAAAGAAAAATAATCAACAAAGTTTTACTTAAAGGAGACATATTATCCCCATTGTTGAGCCTTTCTTTTTCATTTGGACTCTGTTAGAGCAGATAAACTCAGCTGACCCAACAGTAAAGTCTGTAGATCTTCAGAAAACTGTGATTCTCTCTTCCCTCTGTTTTCTGCATTCTCTCAAAATGGTCTGTGTCAGTTACTCCTCCCCTGCTCCCTCATGTGCGCCACTGCACTCAGCTGTACTCACAACTACGGAGCCCGGGAGGTGACACGGATGTGTTTATTATTTTCATAACATATGTGCGTTTTCTTTTTCACCCGCCCATTTTATAAATCTCAGGCACTTTTTATTCCTATTTGGCGCACCCATTTTATTAAAACGCGCTTGCAATTCATATAACGTGTGCATTAAATACAAAACAATTCTGTGTTTTAAAAAACATAATCACATCCATGTCACCTCCCAGTCTCAGTACACAACACCTTTACTGATATAAAATAAACACAGCTAGGACACTGACAAAATGTTCCTTACAGGTTGTGCTTCTCTCTCTTCAACAGGACTAAGCAGCTTGCGGTCCTTTAGCAGCAGTTTAGCCGTTAATCCAGCTCATGTACTCATGTTGAGGAAGTAAATAAATCCACATGGAATAAATTCACAAGAAACAGGAACGCTATAAACTTCTGTCAGGAGCTTGCCTCGTTAGAAGGTTTAACAAAGTTAACTGTCCTTCATTCACCCGATAAAAATAACATTTTATTGGAGCCATCTCAAACAAGGCATAGCACTGTGTGCACGGAGCTTGCATGCCGTTATAAGGAAGTCCAGCACGCATTAACATCACTGGAAAAACACTGTTTAGAAAAACTCTGTAAAACAGCGTACAGAGCCAACCGAAACAGCCTGCAGGGCTCATTTCCAAATGCATGAACCTCATTATGTGACACTTTGGCATCATTTAACACAAGTATCCAACATTGTAACAACATTTATAGGTCAGTAAAGATGGAAAAGCATAATAGCTCTCCTTTAAAGTACAAGAAAAAAAAACAATGCCAGTGATTTTTGGGGCTCTGATAATTATTTGATTCTTCTTACTATTTGATGTCTTATCTCTTTTCAGGGCGAGCGTGGCGAGCAGGGAGAAGTGGGACCAGTCGGACCCAGAGGAGGACCAGTGAGTTAACCGCATCTCCACTTCACCAAAGCTGACAAAGTTTTTGCTTCCAAAGATGGAAATGTTTTGTTTGTCCCGCCTTTCTCCCCTTCACCTCCTGCTGTGTCACTCATCCTAATGAGGCATGAGGGGTGTGGTCCAATCGTCCTCCTTTGTCTTTTCCTGACCTCTTCTCCTTGACCTTAAAAACATTATGAGATAAAGGGAATTTGTGACTTAGAAGAAGAGTATCCATCGCTGAGAGAGTCTGACTGCACTCACAGCAGGCGACATAGTTATGTCACAGTTACAGACATCGGTCTGTAGGTGCTTTCATTTTAATTCCTTCGGTAAAGGAAGGTGCAGCATACTCAATGCTGAAAGATGAAAGAGCACTGAGGCAACTTTCCTTTACATTTGGAGGATCTGACCAGCTCTCATCATGTTTGTCCCTCATACTTTCGTCAGCTCAGTGAGGAACCACCCTACTGAGTACATAACACTATTCGGTCTTAAAGCCAGTCTTGTGATTTATGTTGGCACTCCCTTGAAAATTAGATGATACATTACAAGGTTTTTTTTTACATATAAAGCAACACTAAGTAACTTTGACTGCAATCTTTCTCATATGTTGCACAAAACAGCAATTTTAGTAAAATCAGTGATATTTTACTGAGAAAATGTCCTCTGGTTTTCCCTCTGATGTCTTATGACTGTCTGCAGACTGAAGCCGCAGCTGCAGCGGCGGGTTGTTGTTGGTGACAGCTCTGCTAAATGAAAGGCTGCAGACAGACAGAGCAGTCGTAAAATTTCTCCGTAAAATATCACTGATTTTACTAAAATTGCTGTTTTGTGCATTGTATTAACACGCATATTAAAGTTTCATTGATCGAAGCCACGTGTCGCACCAAAAGTTACATAGTGTTGCTTTGAAGTCGTGATATACCACCCTTTCAAAATACTGTGTCTGGGTCCAAGTCCCGTCTTTTCAATATGCAGCAGTGCCGTGTCCTGTGTTGTTTCAACAGATCTAAAAATTAAAAGAACTTTCATTCTGTTGCTTCTCTAGCAGTGAGAAAGACAAGAGGACATGGCTACAACTGATAAAACACAGTTAAACAAATAAAGAAAAAGTTATGGCTTTTATGAGTGGCACCCATTTGCTAAAACAAAACTGACTCGCAAAAGCCAAAACTCTCTCTTTATTCTTTTATCAACTGCAGCCATGTCCTCTTGTTTTTTCACCACTAGAATGTGGTTTTACTCAGATCAGTTGAAACAACACGGGACACAGCACTGCAGCAGGGTGCAGGGTGTTGCATCAGACTTAAAGACCGAATTGGTCTGCAACCCTTCTGTCCCAAAAGTATCTGAGACAAATCCGTCCACAGTGTTTCTAACACTGACTTCCTGTTCTGTGTCCAGCGGCTGAATCATCTCAGTTACAACCTGCTGGATTTGCCCTAGTCTCACACTGCCAGCCTTCTCAGCACAACATTGTGTCAGCACTGGAGAAAGACGCCTCTTAGTTTAGGACAGCAATTTTCACAGAAAGGAAGAGGGACCGGAGCATAGTGAGAGATTTACTTTCAGTGGTAACGACAAGTCATGCCACATGACACACCCCCAGAACACAGGATGGCCAAACTCCTTAACGTTGTCATTATTTTTTGACAGAAAGATGCATATTCAGTCTGTGTGAAGCTGGAAAAGTGTATAAGAAGGAGGCTAATGAGGATACGCAAAATATTTTTCAGAGGGCCAATGTAGATGAGAGTCTGTCAGATAATTTATCCTTTGTCTCCAAGATCTCAAGTCAAATTGACACGAGCGGGCAGATCAACTCGATGGATAAGAGCAGTTCTGAACCTTTATCATAAAGTCTAATCTATCTGCTTCTTTTTGTAAATATGAGCCCGAACATGGACACCAGTGTGCACAGAGTTCAGTTTCATTATCATGCACTTCTGCAAATTCTACTGCATCATGTATTTTAATAAATACTGTTTGTGATACATTTTACTGCCAAAAGCAAATTCAGTTTGCTGAAGCTGGCACATAAAACAAGAGATGACAGAAAATCTGCCTGATGACAGTCACACTTACTATTAATGTGGCAAAGCTGTGAATAAAATAACTTCATGGATGATGTAACTGCATGGGATTATTACTTTACTGATTACTATTTAACAAGTGGCAGAGTTTTACTAGCTTGAAAAAGAACTAAAAACTGCTGCTTGAGTTGCAAAATGCAGTTCTGTTCAGTTAAATTATTTCTTTGCACTCCGCTTTGACACTTCAAAAATCTCTTTGTGTTTTCCATCAGCATTCTGTCTTTTCTTTTTGCTCTTTTAGGGTGAACGAGGGCCGAGGGGGCACGACGGACCATCAGGGTTACCAGGAGCGAGGGTAAGACCTGACAGAGGATAAAAACTCACCCAACACCCTGAGAAGACACCGCACCAGGAAGTGACACCGAGTCAGAGGGGGAGATGACTCGGGAAGCAGTAGAGTTTGGCCAGAGAGGCAGTGGGATAAAAAATGAACATTACACAACAGCTGGAACACAGAGATGATACTGAGTGTGGTTCCCAGCTCAACACAGTCAAACTGAGTTCAACAAATTTATAGTTTTTTGGGGTGCGTACCTACACCATCATAATGAGGACCAATGTAGGAATAAAAAAGGTGATCTGGAAGGGGGCGCGAGTTTCCAAGTTTTAAACTTGGAAATTTTAAAGTTTTAAACTTGGAAACTGGCCAACACTGAAGCAAAAAGGAATCAAGACTGATGATACTCCTCTGATTTTCACTGAGTAAAGACAAGTTCATCTGTTTACTATGATAAAACACCATTAATCCTGAAATAATGGCACATATGAGGAGTGCCTAAAATAAATTAGTTTACTTTTTGAAAGTGGATTAAGATTAAATTCCTACACTACAGACATCAATCCTGACACATTATTATGTTTGACAAATCCAGAGGTGGCAAAAGTACACTGTCTTTACTAAGTAGAAGTACACATACTTGTGTAAAACAAAGATTCCAGTAAAAGTAGAAGTGCTGACTCAACTTCTTTACTCAAATCAAAGTAATAAAGTACAGGTTCTGAAAAGTGCTCGAAGTGTCAAAATAAGAAGTTTCACTTCAAAGGACATTTCTGTGCAAAGCTAATTGAACCTCACGTCATGTTAACATACCACAAAGACTATTAACCTTAGAAGTAGAATCAGTCTGATTTGTCCGAGCTGTTCCTAAACACATCAGAAAATGAGTTGATTGTTGAGTCTCATTCTCAGAATGTCAAATAGCGACATTTTGTGTTGGTAAAGCGTCCTGAGCTCAGCCGAAAAGACAAAAGCATTCAAACTAAAATAACAAGCCTGTTTGGAAAATGTAACGAGGAGAAAGTTCAGATATTTGTGTTCAAATGTAGAAAGGAAAAGTACAAAGCTGTAAGAAAAATAAATAATAAAGTAAAGTAAAGTACAGATACCTGAAATATCTGTTTAAGTACAGAAATGAAGTATTTGTACTTTGTTACTTTCCACCTCTGGATAAATGAAACCTGCAACCACAGGATTTGAGATTGTCTTTTTCTGCTGGTTTCATAAAAATGCATTCAATAAATGATAACATGTCCAAAAAAAACTTGATCATAGAAAAATGGAAAAACAGTGACAAATATTTTTAAACATAAAAATAACACAGATGTGACTGGATGTTCGTGCTCAGCTCCTGCGCTTTAAGAGATCGGGGCCCTGAAGCATAAAGTGAGCGATCGGTGTTCATAAACATTTTCTCAAATCCCGAATGTATTATTCAACATGAGGATTATTCTCCAAGATCAACCTTGTATCTGGAGCTGAAGCCTTGTGCCATGCTTTCATTACAGAGGGCCAGGTCTGTATGAACTCCAGTCGCTGCAGTTTAGTCTCTAATCTGCCTGTGAGCGGCCATGAAAGGGCCCTTGTTAGAGAAATGTGAAAGCCCGAGGGGTTTTTCTGCAGCTCAGGGGGGATTCAGGGCAGGAAAAGAAGCTGAGAAGTCCTGAAAGAGTTCTCTGTTCCCCTGGAATGCCTGCAGCCCGTCGCCCCACTGTACACCACCATCAGAGCCCGCACACACCCAGAAACATGTGAGGGAGGGCGGATGGCTGGGGGGCTCCAGGGCCTTCCAGCCTCACCGTTTAGATGATGTGAAGCTGGAGATGTATTTATTTACCTTTTTTTTTTTTTTTCAGAGGATGTGGGTCAGGTTGGGGTAGGGGAGGAACTCTTCAGAGCTTCACATAGTCGCTCTTGTGTTTTAATTCTGTGTATTTAACTATTTTGTGTGTGTGTGTATGTGTTTTAACAGGGAAGCAAAGGCGACCCAGGCCTTCCCGGACTTCCTGGTCCTGCTGGTTATCGTGGTCAGAAGGGTGACAGGGTAAGAGTCACAAAATGACACACGATGGGTAAAAAAAAAAAGCTGTGCGGGAACAACAGCAAACAAGTCAACGCACTTTCTCATTTTTATATCCACAGCTTGTTTTCAAATGTGCTTTTGGAGGTAAATGCGCACTGGTTAAAATGCCTCAGACTAACTGTAATGCTGTAGTGTTGTTATAATTTAAGTTCTGCTGATTACAAATGTCTAAGGTTGAATTTGTGTGGAGCTGTGGTGGAAATGTGCTCATGTCAACATTCAGGAGAGTCTCACAGGTAAAAACTGTCCTCCTGCTACAGAGTAACAGGACATGTTAATCATTTGAGGTCTCATGCTGCGTTCCATTTACCTCTGAAGTCTGAATCCGGACCTGGGAGTGACGCCAAATCCGAGTTAACCTTGTTCCAGTTATGAGGAGCCATTGTTGTTGTTAGCGCTGTTAGCTACCAGCCAATAGAAGTTGAACAGATAGAAGTTGAACAATACTGTCAGGTGGACTGATTTAATGCCACAAAAACAAGACTTGTTGGCTAATGAACGGTGTAATGTGCAGCTTTTTCGCTGTTAATGTTCAGAGCTGCCATGCTGGATTTCGAACTCGGGCTTACTGAAGTTCCTCAGAGTTTCCGAGTTGGAGTTCCAGCTTCAGGGGACGTTCCTGATGACCTATTCGACTGTAAACTTGGAAATTCAGACTTCTGAGATCAGATGAAACACACCATAAATTCTGCTCTAATCGGTCTGCATGGGTGAATATAAAGTACTGTTTGAAATAGAATTTTTAGATTAAATTCTCACAACACACAAACCCGACTGATCAAAAACAGACAGTGTGTTAATTAAACTGACTGGAAACTTTCTGGTGGATCTGCTACAAACTGACTGCACTGATGCAATGAAAGCTTATCAAGGGCGACCAAGTCTGTGACTTGCTTCCTGTGAACCAGAGATTTGGTCTCAAGTCTCATATTTAATGACTTTAGACTCAACTTGACAATATTAATAAAGACTTACAACTCAACTTGGACTTTAACACCAATGACTCGTGACGTCACTTGCACTTGAACTTTTGGATTTGAAAATACCTGAGATGTGAAACTATGTTATTTAAAAAATGTGCCACAAATCAACATAATTATCTTCATTTCCTGAATCAGCTAGTGATAACGGTCTTCATTTCCAGTAAGTCGAACAAACCATGAAGAAGTGGGTTACGTTGTCCTCTTGTCTTAACATTATTTTAAGAAGTAAATAAAATTTTTTTAAACAACATTAACAATTTGTGTAAATTGAATCGCTTAGAAGAGTGCTAATGACTCGTTCAGAACTTGAAATTTAAAGTTTAAGACTTTGGACTTGCCTGTCTTTGCTTGGGACTTGACTCTGGACTCGAGAGCAAAAACTTGAGACTTATGTGTGACTTTCAAACAGTGACTTTACTGTGAACTGTACGAAAAGTCTGGATTGTGCTGGATAATCCCGTAGAGTAAATTAAATTCTTAAATTCTTACCT
>JAPQLA010000019.1:11259360-11269751 GCA_029822935.1 Naso vlamingii
CTATCTATCTATCTATCTATCTATCTATCTATCTATCTGTCTATCTGTCTATCTATCTAAATAACAACAAAATGTGTTTACAAAGCAGAAAACAGGTGTCAGGTGGGTGAAAAGCCAGGGATTTGTCGACCCAAATAAACAATTTAAAACAGTTTGCTGTCTTTGTAACAGTGACAGTGAAGCTGAAATGAAAATGCCCTCACAGTTGTTCTCAATGGTTTTGGCTCATTATTTGAAACAGTCTTGACATTCTCTAAACTGTAAGAAAAATTGACACAACAGTTTCGTGGTTCATCAAAACTCTACTGCATGTTTGCAAAAGGTAGTTACTCACCCAAGACATTTCATTTATGTTTCAAACCCTAGTTTTGCGTCAGTTTACTGGCCAGTGCCACCCAATTGAAGTTGTTTTGTTAGCGTTTGAGCCCCCATGATAGCACCATGATAGTCACAGATTACATTATGACTATGACTGCCACAAAGTTACGTTCTTGTGAAATATTTGTTTTTTCTTGCTTCTGGTCTTTAAAACCATACCATCATACTTACTCTACAGATGTCTAAGTGGTTTTGATTTTCTTATTTAATTCTCAAAGAAAAAAAAAAGAATGAGTATATAACACAAATTTTGAACTATTGCTTTGATGTCAATGTTGCATCCACAGGAGAAAGCGGTTTATGGGATACCGATGCCAAGAAGCTACTTGGAGCTGACTCTGAGTCCAAAGAGCAACGAAGTTGACAATGCCAGCACTGCAAACTTCAGCAGTGATGTTCTTCTGATCCCTGATCTTTCGACCTTCAGGGTCTTACCCTGGGCTGAACAGACAGCCCGGGTCATCTGTGACCCTTGCACGGTGACAGGAAGCCCCCTTCGCACTTCACCTCGCCTTATCGCCAAGCAGCTTCTCAGCCAGCTCCAAAGCTTGGGATTCTCCTTGCACTCGTCCTTCACCTATGAATGCTGCGTCCTTGGAGCACCAGATCGGATTGGACCAAAGACACTCTTGTTCCCAGCCACCACCCTGCTCAGCAACCACGACCTGCCTTTCTTCCAGCAGCTGGTGGACAGTATGTACTGCATGGGTGCAGACATTGACAGCATCTCCTCTGCCAGTGGTCCCGGTCAGATGGAGATCAACCTGAGGCCAGAGTTTGGAATTGCGGCAGCAGATAGTGCCTTCACCTTCCGCACCGGCATCAAAGAGATGGCTCGTAAATACAGCTACATTGCCAGCTTCTTCACCGACGATGGCCTGTACAATGCAGGTGTGCTCTCTCACAGTTTGTGGGATGCTAATGGCCGGCGCAGTCTCTTTCACAGCGGGGAGAAGGCGGGCGAGCTGTCTGAGATTGGCAGGAAATGGCTGGCCGGGCTTCTCACCCACTCTGCTGCCCTGAGCTGTCTAATGTCACCAGGCCTAGGCTGCCGGAGCCACATTGCTAAGACGATCAAAGATCCCAAACGAATGCTGTGCGCCACCTGTGGCTGCAACGATAACAGCAGCTCCTTTAATATCAAGTGTCACGGTGGGAGGGAGACACACATTGACAACAAGCTGGGCTCAGCCATGGCCAACCCTTACATTGTGCTGGCTGCTACTGTGGCCGCAGGACTGGACGGCATCAGACGAAACCTGAATGTCGACAGCAGTCTGAATAAAGCACCCAGTCAGCAGAAGGAGTTTGCCATTCCTGTGAAGCTTGACGAAGCTCTGGAGGCATTGGGGGAGGATCACGTCATCCGCAGTGCCCTTGGAGAGCCATTTGTTCAGTATTTCATCGCCATGAAAAAGTTTGAGATTGAGACCCAAGAACTGGATGATGAGAGGAACAAGTGCCTGGAATATTTCATCTAGAGACAGTCCTGCTTTTGTAATATGATAAACACACTTCTTCCTGCCACACAAATGAAAGAAAAACAAAGAAAAACAGCTTGAATGAAAAAGCTTTTATTATTTTATACATTACATTGATACATTTGTTATTATTATTATTATTATTACACAGAATGTAGATACTTTTCTGAGTTATTTTAAAATAAAGATATAAGTACACCCTCAATGTTCAAGAGTATTGTGCAGTTTTGTCGCTGTCATCATTCACAAATCTCTTTCAAAAGTGTCCTTTTCCTCCACATTACGTAATTATGCCACATAAGATGAAGCAAGCTGCAACTGTAATGCTGAGATGGACTCTTTCCATCTTCACTCTTCTCAGTAAATTTTGTTTTCTGCCGTGTAGTAACCATTACAACCTCTTTAGTTTCCACGACTGCTGATATACTTTCTTGTTTCCTGTAGAGGTTCTTGAATCTTCTTGTCTGTGATCTCAGATTCAAAGAGTTTTTCAGCTAAATCTTGTGTCTCCTCTCAAAAAAAAGAGACACAAGTGAAAACCACAGTATAATTTCAAAGCAAACAAATTGATTTTCAAATTTGAGCAGTGTTTCACAATGTATATCTGAAGTACATATTTCAAATGTAAAAATCTGTTATTGTCGCATTTGATGCTGCAACAATCCACATTTTCAAATGTGACTACGGGCAACAGGAAATGACAGAGGAAGTGTCAGTTCACCAAATTTACAAAATACAGTTAAGAACAATTACGTCACGAGGTCAAATTATATCAAATGACATTCCTCAGCAGATGAACCATGCCAAGATGTTTAAACACGTGAACTCTTTTGGTCACAGACAAGAAGCCCGTGAGGCCTCAGATAAATTAAAAAAAAACAAACAACATTTTATTCAACATGTTCAATTACATGACAGCTGGGCAGCCTCCATCTACTGATTGAAATCATGTGGTTTGACTGAAAGCTCCAGCTGCTTCTGTTGTCTAAAGACCATGAGGTTGGACTGTTTTCTGACCTGCTGTGTCAGAAGTCCAATGAAAATTTATTTTAACTGTCAGGCAAGGTATCTGTGCCAAAAATTTCAACTTTATTAGTGCAGCTTTAAAGATATCTACATACCATATTTACACATTTCTTCATATCTCAGTGTGGCGGCATGCTCAGTAGCAGCGGCTCAGGAGAGGCTTCCACTCTAACCTCCCAATTTTGTTGTACAATTCATTGTGTAATGACAATAAAGCTACTTTACCTTTACCTTTATTACAAGTTCTGCTGCCGCACAAGTGCTGATGATAAATGGAATTTTTAAGTGCTGCTGGTACCTCACCCTCGTAACACTGAACACCTCGCAGAAGCAATGTCAAAGGTACTTCGGATATATAACAGACCTCACTTGGATCCATTTTCAAAGAAACTATTTTTCTAGTATACTCCATGAACTCTGTTCACAATGAATTCTGTTAATGAAGTAAGTCATCGAGACATCTCATGTATGTTTAGACTTCTTAGTTTAGGTAAGAGATACCTCGTAGGTTTGTCTGTCTGAAATCTTGTTTTCAATGCTACAATAATCAATGTGGTTGTTCTGTATGTTTTGTCATATTCATTAAAGGATATGCAAAGTTTTTTTCTTTTTGTTATTCGCCCTCCTCCCGACTTCCAAACAAGAAGATAGATCCCATTCTTTCGACTGTGCGTGCAGTAACAAGGAAGAGACGGGCAGAGCTCGTCCACAGCTAATTAGCTTAGCTCAAACACTGGTAGTCAATGGGAAGTGCTAGCCTGCTTCTGCCTAAAGTCATCAGATAAACTTTCCAACAACTCTAAATGGTCCTGTGTGCTTGTGACTTGTTTATTTACCATGTTGTGTTATTTTTAGGCTCAGGTTAGCACTTTATGTAATTTTAGCATCAAATACGTAACAGAGGTAAACCACAGGGCGCATGCGTGCCGATAAACTGCAGAAGAAGAAGACATGCATGAATTTGACTTTAATTTGATCTTCTTGTGTGGAACTCGGGACAGAGGCAAATAACAAAAAGAAAAACAGTTGGTGTATCCCTCTAAACTTTTAGGCTTCTCTGTATTGCGGCCACTCATACATGCCTCAAACATGAATATCTGCAAAGAAGATGAAGAAAGCTACAAGAAATGTTACAAGTAAGAAATAACACCACCAGAAAAATGTATGTTGAGCCATATTAGAAAAATTATATATTTTACAAATAGACGAGGCAAAAGCAAAATGAAAGATAAGGTTTGTGATATTACAGTTTTTTTTATTATTTTTAACCTAACCCTAACTCCATGAAAAGACCCAAACCAACAATCTCTAATTCTCTCTTATTTCCCACATTGACTGTGGCTCTTCCCTCCAAGTTCATTGGCTTTATTCTGAGGAAGATGTAGTAATTTTTAAATCAGTTCGCCACTAAACTGGCAGACTAGCACTGAATGCTCTCCAGGATGGATATAATTATTGTTTAAAAATGAAAATGTTTTTGGGGCAACAGGACAGTCATTGTAGGATTGAGAATGTGTGCCTTATGTGTTTATAAAGGTTTTTTTGTTTTGGTTTGGGTTTTTTTTAAAACAGAAATTAAGCTCTATGGTATAGAGGAATATTATGGTCTGGATTAAGACAAGACTTCTTGGTGAGAAAATTCAGTGTTGGTTTTGGTCTTCTAATGGGTTTGGTTAAAAAATTGACAAAATCTAACATCAAAAAGAACAAACACATTCAATATAAAAACGGATGTATTTTTAACAATCATTTTTACAATTCAACTTCCTTGATTTAGTATTTTTTGATAACACTTTACTTAAAGCATCCTTATATAATGCATTATGAACACACTTATAATATGTTATGACGGGCCTATAGTGCTGTATGATCATTGATATAAGCAAGGTTAGGGCTAACATTAACCATAAGCATAACCATAACCCTAACCATAACCACATATAATGCATTATAAACATGTTTATAATGCATTATAATGTGTCATATATGTTCATAATGTGTTATAATGCATTATAGAGACAGGCCTCTCAGAAAGTGTCACCTATTTTTCCTATGTACGAGCCCCACTGTTACACAGTCTCTGCTTTAACTTAATTAGTAAACGAGTTAACTGACGTGTTTTCACACTGACCATGGTCACATGTGTCATCCCACTCGGGGCAATCATAAGACACTGACTTTGTAGCAAATACTTGATACATTTCATCTTGTCTTTTGGAATCAATATATCTTATTTAATTAGATTTGAGTTGCATTATAAAACGTATCAAAAGAACAGTGTAGCATACTGCGGTGGTGACCATAAAAAGTCCGTCAATGAATTAACAACAGAAACATGACACACAAGCTTTGCCTTCATTTCTAAAAAAAATGGCGGCCTCCTTCTCTCCCTGCACTCTATTTATTTTTACCAATAAGATTTCCTACTCGCTGCATGAATCTTCCCAGTTTGTTGTCAGTGCCACTTTGTGTCTGATACGCTGAAGAGCCAGAGTCGGGCCTGTTCAGTGAAGAGCCTTTGTCTTTAGGAATGTTGTCAGTGTTCAGCAGATATTCAAATCGACTGTAGACTTTCTGTCTTTGATATCCAGCTGGTGCCTCCTCGTTCAGAGTGCTCCCTGAACCTCGCTCCTGCTCTGCTGTCTTCCTTTTGCTTGAACGCTGAACAGACAATCTTGGGAACGGGGATTTTTGTTTCTCTGTCTCAGCCGATTGACCTTTCTTTGTTGTTTGATCTGCCACGGATGCCTGTGAATGGTCTGAAAAAAATCCGGATCTTACTGAGCCTTTTTTTTGGGGTGACTTTTCGTCTTTTTTGGATGCTTTCTTTTCATCTGATGTAAGCAGTGAATATACTTTCATTCTCATGGAATTTTTCCTTTGAAGAGATGGCTCCTCGCACTGTGTTTGCCCTATATCCATGTTCTCACTTTTCGCCTCCACTGGATTAGTTGGGACCTCATTTGATGTTGACTTCAGTCTTTCTCCTGCAGTAGCAGAGCTCGAGCTGTTGGCCACCCTACCAACAGAACCATGGCTCCCTGTGGCTTGATCCTGATGCTGTGATTCTGCATGCAAGCTTGATTTTACGGAGTTTTCCACTGGACCACCTCTTTTGTCTTTGTAAAACTCATTTCCATCCTTGAATGCAACAGAGTCTGAACTGTTGACACGTGTGTTCGAACCCTCTTTCTCCTCAGGGATCTCAATCAAAGACTCCATCGCTCTTGCTTGCTGAATATTGTGACTACTTAGCTGCAAGAGAGAGTGCTTGAGTGGTGGATCCTTTAATTTCATATCTAAATCACCTGCTGAGGTCGTTCTGGAAAGAGGCCCATTCCAGTCGCAAGTCTGTGTTGTTTTTCGGTCTAAAACCGTCTTGACATCGTACTGAGAGGCAGAGCGATGGCTCGCAGTGAGGATTCCTTCCTTATTTGGCTCACTATCTCTGTGGTTGGCTGGTTCCCAGCTGTAACCGTTTTGTGTTTTTGGCTCTGATTCTGCCACACTCTTGTCCAGACCTCTTAATGAAGACATAAAGGTAGGTCTTTCCATGAGATATGCAGACCTCAAGGACTCATGGCTTTGCCTCAGATTGCTGTAATCCTGCAGGCTGAGCCTCTTTTGCCTTGTCTCTTCCAACCTGGCCTTAATGTCCCTTGACCTACTGTGAATCAGCTGTGACTGATGCTCATTTAGGCCTTTATGACTACTATATGGAGATACAACTGGGGATAAAGCATCATATGAAGCATCTAGGGGAGCTTCGCTAAGATATGTCTCCATCTTCCACCTGTGGAGTGATGCATCAGAGTTGAAAGGTATCAGATTCTGGTCTGCTCCATAGCGGCTCCGGTGTCTAAAGTGCTGCTGCGACAACCTGTTTGATAGCGGCAAGTCGCCAACACCCCTCAGGTTAGATCCAGTCCTCTCAGGAGTGACAGGGTTTCCGATGTCCTTGGTCCCCATCCTTAGCCGAGTCATGGAGTTGAACTTCTGCAGATCTCCGCCATAACTGTGTCCCCGCACCAGGTTCCCCATGTCAGCACAGTGAGATTGATGCAGCCTCTCCTGCATGCTTAGGCCCCTGCTCAACATAGGAGCATTGTTAAACCTGTCGTCCTGAGCAATGTTCATGCCGTGCATCCCTCTGGATCGCATGGGCATCTGATGGAGGGAGCGGTAGCTGGAGGTCGGGCTGTGCAGGGCCACAGTGTCTCTCAGGTTCTGGACAGAGGACCGGTTTTCAGACTGAACTGCAGGAGCTGTGGAGCGAGCATACAGTCTTCGAAACTCTTCGTCGTAAGAGCAAACCAGCTGACCTGTGATCACCAGGACCATGCTGAGGTTGATCTTCTCAAATGTCCAAGTGTAGCTGAAAAACAAAACGGCCCTCAGTCAGGGGAGAACCAACATCATAAATACATTTTCTGTAGTAATAATAAATTGAATCATATATTTATTATGTACATTTTTTTGGACAAAACAGTTTGTGAAAAATAAAGTAGTCAAGTATTATGAACGATCTGCTCTTTACCAAATAATTAATGTGAGAAAGGCTTAAAATTACCACCAGACTCATCACTAACATCACAAATCAGTGGTAAAATGCTTTCGTATAGAGAAAAGCAGAAACTATTGATGATGTTCGTCCCTTGTACTCTCTTGATTTTTGCTTGGTGGTCTAAATCCAAATACATTTTCGAGATCATGGGTGTCAAACATACGGCCTGCCAGAGGGTCCCGTCCAGCCCTTTGGATGATTTTGAAAAGTGTGAAGTCCTGCACTGTGTCTGTACTTGCTATAACTGTTTTGTAATGTTCTCTTTGATCCTCACTGCTCTTTCTTCTTGCATTTCTTCTCTATTTTTTAATTAATGTGTTGTGATACATTGCATTTTTAGGGTGCCTTTTGTCATCTGGCCGTGGACTACAGCTGGAAATTAGCCGTGCTGGCTACAGCTGCCACATTTACTGTTATTGTTACAGTCCATGTCTGGGGATTGTCCATGATACTACAAACTAATAAACTAAACTGAGCTCGAGACCTGTCTCAAGACCACTTTTTGAAAGTCTTGGCCCTGTCTCGGTCTTCGATGTAGCAGACTTTGGATTTTTTATCAAGACCAGCCAAGACCACAGCAGATTTATTTGTTAATACAATGACTGGAGTTGGGTGTCATTTGTGGTTTGATTTTTTGATTCATCTAAATGTTGCCACCTCAATCACAGAGAATCATAAGCAAAACAACATACAAGAGAAATCACTCGGCACGGTGCAGGTTCCACAAGGCAGTGCTCACTGAGACAGCTGGGAAAACATTAAACTTCTATCGCCACCTTGAAATCAGAGGAAGATTTTTTAAATGTGAAAAATCACATTTACACCTGGCTTACACCTGAGATACGATCATGATGCAGGTCTCTAGATGTTGTCTGGCTGGTTTGATTGCATTTCAATCTCAGTGCCGTCTGCATGAATTTATAATGTGCATTAACAAGTTCTCCTCTCAGTGAAATAAATGATTCAGACACATGTTAATATGTAAATGGGTTCAAGTGATAACAGTAAGCTGGATTTCCAGTTTCACCTCAATTTATGATTGTGAGATGAAAAAATATTCTAAAAATGAAACAACAAGGAGGATTAAAGAATTCCAGTCAGTTTATGCCTCGTCTTAAGTTTCATAGTTGGATACATTAGAATGGGTAAAAGGAGGACTGACTAACCTGTATGTTCCGTACAACACTGCTCGGCAATCGACCAGAAGGAATCTTTGCTCCATATCTCCTCGGAACTTGGCCCCAGACCGACACTGGTACTGCTGCCCCTGAACCGTCCGAACACGGACATTCTGATTGAGAAACAAACAAACAAAAACACGACCGGGTTAGACTTACCACAATGATCTCTTTTGTTTTTCTTTTGTTGTTGCCTGCATTTGCACTCATACTTGTTTGTACATGAGCATTTTCAAATCAATACATTTGTACTCGCCTACTGTGTATTTGAAATAACTAATTTTTGGCCACTTGGTGGCAGCATAAACAAGTTTCATTATCCCTGAAGGTGACATATCTAACTTGTTTGCAAACAGATGCTTATTTACAAATCCAATAGATACATAGCCACATTAGCATTATTTGGAGTTGTGTTTCTGGCCATCTGACAAATGTAAGACTAATATTTCTACTCTTTGAAGCTTTTCGGCTTCCCAAAATAATGATGGAAATATCTTGTTCTTAAATGCTCTGCTTTCTCAATTGGTTGCCAACAGTTTTTGTTTTTTCAAAGGTAGCATGCAGTCAGATTTTGAACTTTGTTGTTGAAAACATGAAACTGGTGAGAGTGAATAAGAAAAATTACTTAATTTCCTTCACAAAATATTAAAACAACTAAAACAATAAGCTTGAAGGTGCGAAACATCTCCAAAGGACTCTACTCGATGGGTGCGTCTTAAGTCCATTTTCACATATTCTGAACACATGTAACACATTACAAACACACTGACAATGTATTACAGGTGGTTACGGTTACAGTTAACTCCATCCCTGCTTATAACTGTGATTACACAGCACTATAGGTGCATAATAACGCATTACAAGTATGTTCATAATGAATTATAGATAGATGCTTTAAGTAAAGTGTTATCGGAGTTCCCCTTTACATACACAATCATGTGTTCTGATGGTGCTTTAAAGTAGGCTGCGTCATATGCTAAATCATTGCAGGCTCTAGTTTTTCACCTTTAAAAACTGCATTAGCATGCTGTGATAATGTGACTTTCCAAACTTTATAAATAGGCCCACTTTGTGTTCACTGCATAGGCCGTGACACTGCACAACTGTTAAACGTTAGCTGTTCAGTTTTACTGCCATGTAGACATAGGAAAGACAATTTGCTGCCTACATCAGTTTTTCTAAGGAATGTCATTGCATCAGAAACTGGAATGTGACGCTGCCTGTTTAAAACCATGTCCATGAAGGAAGTTTGTAATTACTCAGAATGAATTATTGATGATTTTTAATATCAACTTTTCAGATACGTTTAATAGAGTGCAAGAATTTACAGACACAACAGTGTTACTGAAACAGCTGAAATGACTTCAGTTTAAAAGAGCTGTGAGGGTTTTTTTTAACAGAGTATGGTGTAACTTTTTATTTTTTGTTATGAGCAGTACTTGTGGCACTAAATTGTATGTAGAAATGATGTTATGGCTGCCGGTTCAATGTCAGTTTGTTAACAGGTTCATGTTACTCACAGGATGAAGCTCACTGACTGACTTTAGCAAAACATCTAAGTATCCAAAACTTTTGCGCCACAGAGAGACAGTAGAGTTGATTTTTTTTGCAAAAATCTAAAGCAAATAATGATAATTAGAAAAACAATCCTGCTGCCTTTTCATTAAGGGAAACCAGGATGATAGTAGCTTTTAGGTTAGCCGGTGAAAAATATGAAAATGTGGCACTCTATTCACACACACACACACACACACACACACACAC